>CM067364.1:7189906-7738000 GCA_034401795.1 Chaetoderma sp. LZ-2023a
TTGAATATTTTGAAACTAATAACTAACCATAGGCAGCAACAGCACCCAGGCAAATTAGTTTCAAGATACACAACAGCTTACCTGTATAGTTTTGTGGAAATTGAGATTCAGGGAGTTCATTGATCGATCGATCCCAACACGGGCGACGTGTGGGTGGAGCTTATCCAAATATTGGTCGGCCATATCTAAAACTGTTTTCTTCCAATAACCATTTAGTCCTCTCACACGCCAGAAACGACGAATTCATTTTAATGTAAGAAATATTCTGTTGAATAATTTGAAACTGATTTAACCAGAACCTGCAGCAACAGGTTCCAATTAAATTAGTTTCAAAATATTCAACAGCTTTCCGGAATAGGCTAAGCTACTTGCGCTGAAAATGACATTTGAAAAACTTCAAGTTATCGTTCTGTCAAGAATGGGAGTCGCTATCTACGTTTCCGCTTCATGAAACCGTTTAAGAGGCAAAATGGCGGCGATATGACAGGTCCGACATTGGGCCGAATTAATATAAAGGCTGCATATGAGAGGTGTCACGCTTGCAATCGATATACCAGGGTCCGCCGCATTCATGGCGTAAGCTGAAAATTTTGATTTCTGTCAAATGATAGCGAAACACATGAGGTTTCCTAATAACCGTCTTTTTCTTTTATAAATACCGCGTGAATCGCTTAGCAATTTGAAAGAAAATAAATTTAATCTCCTATGGAGGGAAATGCTGTTAAGATCTGGATAATAATGGACCATTCCATTTTAGCTATGGCCAGTCCATCTCTAGCTAAGCTCCACCCACACCTCGTCCGTGTTGAGATCGATCGATCTCTGACCTCTCTGACTATACATTTCCAGTAAACTATACAGGTACGCTATTGAATATTTTGGAACTAATTTGAGTGGGCGTTGCTGCTGCCTATGGCAGCAACAGCGTCCAGTCAAATTAGTTTCAAAATATTCAACAGCATGTCTATTAAATAGTAGAGACATACAATTCGTACAACGTGTCGGACAATTAAGAGTTAAAGACGGGCCAAATAGAATCATTTATGACGTAATGATTATGACGTCATCCTACATGCCGCTTAGGTGATTATGACGTCATGTGACGTCAGATGGTAAATGGATACTCTGGAAAGATGAATTCTTTTGCCCCTTAAGCCCAGGTCACATTATATCGATTCCGATACCGATAAAGGTTAACGATTTATTTGTTAAAATCGGTACTGCGCAAACCCTATGAGACAGGTCAGACTGCAACGATAACGAAAACGATTCCGTTTCCAGAAGAAATCGGTATAGGTGGAATTGCTTCAAGACCGATTTTTTTAATGAGATAACTTTAATAAACACATCGGAGGTTCCAGGCCGCACGGCGCACTCTAATAAACCATGGATCCACGCACTTAACGCTTATGATCATGTCGATAGTCACTTACAGGACTGGCGGTATGATCAGCGAACGAAAAGAAGAAGAAGAAGAAGAAGAAGTAGTAGTAGTAGTAGTAGTAGTAGTAGTAGTAGTAGTAGTAGTAGTAGCAGCAGCAGCAGCAGCAGCAGCAGCAGCAGCAGCAGCAGCAGCAGCAGCAGCAGCAGCAGCAGCAGTAGTAGTAGTAGTAGTAAGATTTGACCAATCAAAATTCTGTATATACGTTCTGAAGCCGACCCACCTAGGGTCCTTCCAGCTGAGATTGATTGAAATCTGGCAAGAGGTGTAGGCTCTTAACTTTTGGAAAATCGAAGATGGCCACCCAAAAACTGACCAATCAAAATTCTGCATACCAGATCTGAAGCCTGCCACCATAGGGTCATTCCATCCACGTCTGATTGAAATCGCCCAAGCAGTTAATGAGGAGTAGCATTTTAAGCGATATCTGGTAAATTTTCACAAAAGTTTACCAGTCAAAATTTTGTATACAAGTTCTGAAATCCTTGAACCTAGTAACGCCTATAGCCATGCGTCTGAATTCTCAGACATATACATTTTTATAAGATTGCAAAGTGGTCACCAATAAAATTATTAATATGTAAACATTTTCCAGTTGCCACTTGTTATTGATGATTAATCTGATTCCTATACAAAAAGGCCATCATAACCATTACTGCGTGTCACAGACACGCACGCACGCACCTACGTACATGCGTGCTTACGTACGTACATATATACACACGTACATATATACGTACAACGTCCTCTGGATGGTGGGCTAGTGGGTAGACTACTCGGCTTCCAAACGCCAGGCGAATCGGTGCCATAGAATTGGTTGGTCCGAACCTTGCTCCGGTCGAAAATTGAAAAATGTAAAATTACATTCCAATATCGATTGCGTTATATCCTAGTGCCAGTGCGTCGTCAATGACAGGGTTCCTAGATCTAATACTTGACAATAATAAAAACTACATACGTACGTACGTTCGTACGGGTGTGTATTCACACACAAACACACACACACACGCGCGCGGGCACCGCCATGCACGCACGCACGCACACGCACGCGCACGCACGCACGCGCGCACATACATGCATTCATAGATATATACACTCTGGCGTGTGCATATATTTTTTACGATTGAGTGTTTGGTTTTGCTCAACACATCGTCTTATATCTCAGGATTGGTTCACTCTATTGGCACTAAACTTGGACACATGTTTTCCTCTATCAAGTGGATTTGTAAGTTGGAAATGCAAAATGCCAAAAATTTTACGCCAACATCCTGCCTTGTTGTTTAATTAAGTCATAGCCATAGCTAACTAAGCTAATGGACGAATCCACTTTTAGCTATGCTCTGCCCATCTCTAGCGATTTCTATGCTTGCCAGACTTCTCCGAATCCAATTCTCAAGCTAGCTATACATGTGGGCTGCTGAATATAACTAATGCCCATGGCATCAACAGCGCCCAGTAAAATATTCTAAAATATTAAACAGAATTTTTATTAAATAGTAAAGACGTCATTTATGACCTATTTGATTGTGACGTCAGCCTACATGTGACGGAATTGATTATCACGTCACATACTTGACTGACAGATTGGATTCCTCTATTAATCTTCATTATTAACTTCCAAGATCGATGAACAAGATGGTAGTTATATTTTGAAACATTCATTCCCTGGAGCAATAGAGGGCTCTATTTCTAGCTATACCACGCCTACGTCTATCGCCAACCACATATAGCTAAGCTCTGTCCACTTTCTAAATGTTGGATACTATTTATATACTTTGATTCCTGAATTCTCAGAATCGCAATTTCGAGGTAATTTTACAGGTAACTTGTTGCATATTTTGAAACTAATTTGGCTGTGGCAACGGCTCCCAGTTAAATTGGTTTCAAAACATTCAACAAAATGATTATTAAATAATAAATTCTTCAATGACGTGCAATTCGTACAGTTTATGACAGACTTTCCGATTTTCATTACCAGTTAAACGGTGTTAATGAACTATCAAATTATTTGAGAATACAAAATTAACATCATTACCCTTTAAACACTAAATTACCAGGATCTCAATTTCAAGGTAACTCTACAGGTAAGATATGTCGAATATTATAAACTAATTTGATAGGAACCTGTTGATTACATTAGGCAGCGCTAACTCGCAGTCAAGCTAATTTCAAAATATTCATCAGGATAGCTATTAAATTGTAAGATTTTTCAAATTCGGTATTTAGTGTTGAAATGACGATTGACTGGATGGAGTATGCCTATTTTCTCAGAATCGTATCGTTCTAGTGTGACCATTCAATCCTAACCGTTTATAGGTACAGGAATCATAATCATAATCATAATCATAATCAGGCCTCAGAATCGTATCGTTCTAGTGTGACCATTCAATCCTAACCGTTTATAGGTACAGGAATCATAATCATAATCATAATCATAATCAGGCCTCAGAATCGTATCGTTCTAGTGTGACCATTCAATCCTAACCGTTTATAGGTACAGGAATCATAATCATAATCATAATCAGGTCTCAGAATCGTATCGTTCTAGTGTGACCATTCAATCCTAACCGTTTATAGGTACAGGAATCATAATCATAATCATAATCATAATCAGGTCTCAGAATCGTATCGTTCTAGTGTGACCATTCAATCCTAACCGTTTATAGGGACAGGAATCATAATCATAATCATAATCATAATCAGGTCTCAGAATCATATCGTTCTAGTGTGACCATTCAATCCTAACCGTTTATAGGTACAGGAATCATAATCATAATCATAATCATAATCAGGTCTCAGAATCGTATCGTTCTAGTGTGACCATTCAATCCTAACCGTTTATAGGTACAGGAATCATAATCATAATCATAATCATAATCAGGTCTCAGAATCGTATCGTTCTAGTGTGACCATTCAATCCTAACCGTTTATAGGTACAGGAATCATAATCATAATCATAATCATAATCAGGTCTCAGAATCGTATCGTTCTAGTGTGACCATTCAATCCTAACCGTTTATAGGTACAGGAATCATAATCATAATCATAATCAGGTCTCAGAATCGTATCGTTCTAGTGTGACCATTCAATCCTAACCGTTTATAGGTACAGGAATCATAATCATAATCATAATCATAATCAGGTCTCAGAATCGTATCGTTCTAGTGTGACCATTCAATCCTAACCGTTTATAGGTACAGGAATCATAATCATAATAATAATCAGGTCTCAGAATCGTATCGTTCTAGTGGGACCATTCAATCCTAACCGTTTATAGGTACAGGAATCATAATCATAATCATAATCAGGTCTCAGAATCATATCGTTCTAGTGTGACCATTCAATCCTAACCGTTTATAGGTACAGGAATCATAATCATAATCATAATCATAATCAGGTCTCAGAATCATATCGTTCTAGTGTGACCATTCAACCCTAACCGTTTATAGGTACAGGAATCATAATCATAATCATAATCATAATCATAATCATAATCAGGTCTCAGAATCGTATCGTTCTAGTGTGACCATTCAATCTTAACCGTTCATAGGTACAGGAATCATAATCATAATCATAATCAGGTCTCAGAATCATATCGTTCTAGTGTGACCATTCAATCCTAACCGTTTATAGGTACAGGAATCATAATCATAATCATAATCATAATCATAATCAGGTCTCAGAATCGTATCGTTCTAGTGGGACCATTCAATCCTAATCGTTTATAGGTACAGGAATCATAATCATAATCATAATCATAATCAGGTCTCAGAATCGTATCGTTCTAGTGTGACCATTCAATCCTAACCGTTTATAGGTACAGGAATCATAATCATAATCATAATCATAATCAGGTCTCAGAATCGTATCGTTCTAGTGTGACCATTCAATCCTAACCGTTTATAGGTACAGGAATCATAATCATAATCATAATCATAATCAGGTCTCAGAATCGTACCGTTCTAGTGTGACCATTCAATCCTAACCGTTTATAGGTACAGGAATCATAATCATAATCATAATCATAATCAGGTCTCAGAATCGTATCGTTCTAGTGTGACCATTCAATCCTAACCGTTTATAGGTACAGGAATCATAATCATAATCATAATCATAATCAGGTCTCAGAATCGTATCGTTCTAGTGTGACCATTCAATCCTAACCGTTTATAGGTACAGGAATTATAATCACAATCATAATCAGGTCTCAGAATCGTATCGTTCTAGTGTGACCATTCAATCCTAACCGTTTATAGGTACAGGAATCATAATCATAATCATAATCATAATCATAATCAGGTCTCAGAATCGTATCGTTCTAGTGTGACCATTCAATCCTAACCGTTCATAGGTACAGGAATCATAATCATAATCATAATCAGGTCTCAGAATCATATCGTTCTAGTGTGACCATTCAATCCTAACCGTTTATAGGTACAGGAATCATAATCATAATCATAATCATAATCATAATCAGGTCTCAGAATCGTATCGTTCTAGTGTGACCATTCAATCCTAACCGTTTATAGGTACAGGAATCATAATCATAATCATAATCATAATCAGGTCTCAGAATCGTATCGTTCTAGTGTGACCATTCAATCCTAACCGTTTATAGGTACATGAATCATAATCATAATCATAATCATAATCATAATCAGGTCTCAGAATCGTATCGTTCTAGTGGGACCATTCAATCCTAACCGTTTATAGGTACAGGAATCATAATCATAATAATAATCATAATCAGGTCTCAGAATCGTATCGTTCTAGTGTGACCATTCAATCCTAACCGTTTATAGGTACAGGAATCATAATCATAATCATAATCATAATCAGGTCTCAGAATCGTATCGTTCTAGTTAGACCATTCAATCCTAACCGTTTATAGGTACAGGAATCATAATCATAATCATAATCATAATCAGGTCTCAGAATCGTATCTTTCTAGTGTGACCATTCAATCCTAACCGTTTATAGGTACAGGAATCATAATCATAATCATAATCATAATCAGGTCTCAGAATCGTATCGTTCTAGTGTGACCATTCAATCCTAACCGTTTATAGGTACAGGAATCATAATGATAATCATAATCAGGTCTCAGAATCGTATCGTTCTAGTGTGACCATTCAATCCTAACCGTTTATAGGTACAGGAATTATAATCATAATCATAATCATAATCAGGTCTCAGAATCGTATCGTTCTAGTGTGACCATTCAATCCTAACCGTTTATAGGTACAGGAATCATAATCATAATCATAATCATAATCAGGTCTCAGAATCGTATCGTTCTAGTGTGACCATTCAATCCTAACCGTTTATAGGTAAAGGAATCATAATCATAATCATAATCAGGTCTCAGAATCGTATCGTTCTAGTGTGACCATTCAATCCTAACCGTTTATAGGTACAGGAATCATAATCATAATCATAATCATAATCAGGTCCCAGAATCGTATCGTTCTAGTGTGACCATTCAATCCTAACCGTTTATAGGTACAGGAATCATAATCATAATCATAATCATAATCAGGTCTCAGAATCGTATCGTTCTAGTGTGACCATTCAATCCTAACCGTTTATAGGTACAGGAATCATAATCATAATCATAATCATGATCATGTCTCAGAATCGTATCGTTCTAGTGTGACCATTCAATCCTAACCGTTTATAGGTACAGGAATCATAATCATAATCATAATCATTATCAGGTCTCAGAATCGTATCGTTCTAGTGTGACCATTCAATCTTAACCGTTTATAGGTACAGGAATCATAATCATAATCATAATCATAATCAGGTCTCAGAATCGTATCGTTCTAGTGTGACCATTCAATCCTAACCGTTTATAGGTACAGGAATCATAATCATAATCATAATCATGATCATGTCTCAGAATCGTATCGTTCTAGTGTGACCATTCAATCCTAACCGTTTATAGGTACAGGAATCATAATCATAATCATAATCATTATCAGGTCTCAGAATCGTATCGTTCTAGTGTGACCATTCAATCCTAACCGTTTATAGGTACAGGAATCATAATCATAATCATAATCATAATCAGGTCTCAGAATCGTATCGTTCTAGTGTGACCATTCAATCCTAACCGTTTATAGGTACAGGAATCATAATCATAATCATAATCATAATCAGGTCTCAGAATCGTATCGTTCTAGTGTGACCATTCAATCTTAACCGTTCATAGGTACAGGAATCATAATCATAATCATAATCAGGTCTCAGAATCATATCGTTCTAGTGTGACCATTCAATCCTAACCGTTTATAGGTACAGGAATCATAATCATAATCATAATCATAATCAGGTCTCAGAATCGTATCGTTCTAGTGGGACCATTCAATCCTAACCGTTTATAGGTACAGGAATCATAATCATAATAATAATCATAATCAGGTCTCAGAATCGTATCGTTCTAGTGTGACCATTCAATCCTAACCGTTTATAGGTACAGGAATCATAATCATAATCATAATCATGATCAGGTCTCAGAATCGTATCGTTCTAGTTAGACCATTCAATCCTAACCGTTTATAGGTAAAGGAATCATAATCATAATCATAATCATAATCAGGTCTCAGAATCGTATCTTTCTAGTGTGACCATTCAATCCTAACCGTTTATAGGTACAGGAATCATAATCATAATCATAATCAGGTCTCAGAATCGTATCGTTCTAGTGTGACCATTCAATCCTAACCGTTTATAGGTACAGGAATCATAATCATAATCATAATCAGGTCTCAGAATCGTATCGTTCTAGTGTGACCATTCAATCCTAACCGTTTATAGGTACAGGAATCATAATCATAATCATAATCATAATCAGGTCTCAGAATCGTATCGTTCTAGTGTGACCATTCAATCCTAACCGTTTATAGGTACAGGAATCATAATCATAATCATAATCATAATCAGGTCTCAGAATCGTATCGTTCTAGTGTGACCATTCAATCCTAACCGTTTATAGGTACAGGAATCATAATCATAATCATAATCATAATCAGGTCTCAGAATCGTATCGTTCTAGTGTGACCATTCAATCCTAACCGTTTATAGGTACAGGAATCATAATCATAATCATAATCATAATCAGGTCTCAGAATCGTATCGTTCTAGTGTGACCATTCAATCCTAACCGTTTATAGGTACAGGAATCATAATCATAATCATAATCATAATCAGGTCTCAGAATCGTATCGTTCTAGTGTGACCATTCAATCCTAACCGTTTATAGGTACAGGAATCATAATCATAATCATAATCATAATCAGGTCTCAGAATCGTATCGTTCTAGTGTGACCATTCAATCCTAACCGTTTATAGGTACAGGAATTATAATCATAATCATAATCAGGTCTCAGAATCATATCGTTCTAGTGTGACCATTCAATCCTAACCGTTTATAGGTACAGGAATCATAATCATAATCATAATCATAATCATAATCAGGTCTCAGAATCGTATCGTTCTAGTGTGACCATTCAATCCTAACCGTTCATAGGTACAGGAATCATAATCATAATCATAATCAGGTCTCAGAATCATATCGTTCTAGTGTGACCATTCAATCCTAACCGTTTATAGGTACAGGAATCATAATCATAATCATAATCATAATCATAATCAGGTCTCAGAATCGTATCGTTCTAGTGTGACCATTCAATCCTAACCGTTTATAGGTACAGGAATCATAATCATAATCATAATCATAATCAGGTCTCAGAATCGTATCGTTCTAGTGTGACCATTCAATCCTAACCGTTTATAGGTACATGAATCATAATCATAATCATAATCATAATCATAATCAGGTCTCAGAATCGTATCGTTCTAGTGGGACCATTCAATCCTAACCGTTTATAGGTACAGGAATCATAATCATAATAATAATCATAATCAGGTCTCAGAATCGTATCGTTCTAGTGTGACCATTCAATCCTAACCGTTTATAGGTACAGGAATCATAATCATAATCATAATCATAATCAGGTCTCAGAATCGTATCGTTCTAGTTAGACCATTCAATCCTAACCGTTTATAGGTACAGGAATCATAATCATAATCATAATCATAATCAGGTCTCAGAATCGTATCTTTCTAGTGTGACCATTCAATCCTAACCGTTTATAGGTACAGGAATCATAATCATAATCATAATCATAATCAGGTCTCAGAATCGTATCGTTCTAGTGTGACCATTCAATCCTAACCGTTTATAGGTACAGGAATCATAATCATAATCATAATCAGGTCTCAGAATCGTATCGTTCTAGTGTGACCATTCAATCCTAACCGTTTATAGGTAAAGGAATCATAATCATAATCATAATCAGGTCTCAGAATCGTATCGTTCTACTGTGACCATTCAATCCTAACCGTTTATAGGTACAGGAATCATAATCATAATCATAATCATAATCAGGTCTCAGAATCGTATCGTTCTAGTGTGACCATTCAATCCTAACCGTTTATAGGTACAGGAATCATAATCATAATCATAATCATAATCAGGTCTCAGAATCGTATCGTTCTAGTGTGACCATTCAATCCTAACCGTTTATAGGTACAGGAATCATAATCATAATCATAATCATTATCAGGTCTCAGAATCGTATCGTTCTAGTGTGACCATTCAATCTTAACCGTTTATAGGTACAGGAATCATAATCATAATCATAATCATAATCAGGTCTCAGAATCGTATCGTTCTAGTGTGACCATTCAATCCTAACCGTTTATAGGTACAGGAATCATAATCATAATCATAATCATAATCAGGTCTCAGAATCGTATCGTTCTAGTGTGACCATTCAATCCTAACCGTTTATAGGTACAGGAATCATAATCATAATCATAATCATAATCATAATCAGGTCTCAGAATCGTATCGTTCTAGTGTGACCATTCAATCCTAACCGTTTATAGGTACAGGAATCATAATCATAATCATAATCATAATCAGGTCTCAGAATCGTATCGTTCTAGTGTGACCATTCAATCCTAACCGTTTATTAGGACAGGAATCATAATCATAATCATAATCATAATCAGGTCTCAGAATCGTATCGTTCTAGTGTGACCATTCAATCCTAACCGTTTATAGGTACAGGAATCATAATCATAATCATAATCATAATCAGGTCTCAGAATCGTATCGTTCTAGTGTGACCATTCAATCCTAACCGTTTATAGGTACATGAATCATAATCATAATCATAATCATAATCATAATCAGGTCTCAGAATCGTATCGTTCTAGTGGGACCATTCAATCCTAACCGTTTATAGGTACAGGAATCATAATCATAATAATAATCATAATCAGGTCTCAGAATCGTATCGTTCTAGTGTGACCATTCAATCCTAACCGTTTATAGGTACAGGAATCATAATCATAATCATAATCATAATCAGGTCTCAGAATCGTATCGTTCTAGTTAGACCATTCAATCCTAACCGTTTATAGGTACAGGAATCATAATCATAATCATAATCATAATCAGGTCTCAGAATCGTATCTTTCTAGTGTGACCATTCAATCCTAACCGTTTATAGGTACAGGAATCATAATCATAATCATAATCATAATCAGGTCTCAGAATCGTATCGTTCTAGTGTGACCATTCAATCCTAACCGTTTATAGGTACAGGAATCATAATGATAATCATAATCAGGTCTCAGAATCGTATCGTTCTAGTGTGACCATTCAATCCTAACCGTTTATAGGTACAGGAATCATAATCATAATCATAATCATAATCAGGTCTCAGAATCGTATCGTTCTAGTGTGACCATTCAATCCTAACCGTTTATAGGTAAAGGAATCATAATCATAATCATAATCAGGTCTCAGAATCGTATCGTTCTAGTGTGACCATTCAATCCTAACCGTTTATAGGTACAGGAATCATAATCATAATCATAATCATAATCAGGTCTCAGAATCGTATCGTTCTAGTGTGACCATTCAATCCTAACCGTTTATAGGTACAGGAATCATAATCATAATCATAATCATAATCAGGTCTCAGAATCGTATCGTTCTAGTGTGACCATTCAATCCTAACCGTTTATAGGTACAGGAATCATAATCATAATCATAATCATGATCATGTCTCAGAATCGTATCGTTCTAGTGTGACCATTCAATCCTAACCGTTTATAGGTACAGGAATCATAATCATAATCATAATCATAATCAGGTCTCAGAATCGTATCGTTCTAGTGTGACCATTCAATCCTAACCGTTTATAGGTACAGGAATCATAATCATAATCATAATCATAATCAGGTCTCAGAATCGTATCGTTCTAGTGTGACCATTCAATCCTAACCGTTTATAGGTACAGGAATCATAATCATAATCATAATCATAATCAGGTCTCAGAATCGTATCGTTCTAGTGTGACCATTCAATCCTAACCGTTTATAGGTACAGGAATCATAATCATAATCATAATCATTATCAGGTCTCAGAATCGTATCGTTCTAGTGTGACCATTCAATCCTAACCGTTTATAGGTACAGGAATCATAATCATAATCATAATCATAATCAGGTCTCAGAATCGTATCGTTCTAGTGTGACCATTCAATCCTAACCGTTTATAGGTACAGGAATCATAATCATAATCATAATCATAATCAGGTCTCAGAATCGTATCGTTCTAGTGTGACCATTCAATCCTAACCGTTTATAGGTACAGGAATCATAATCATAATCATAATCATAATCAGGTCTCAGAATCGTATCGTTCTAGTGTGACCATTCAATCCTAACCGTTTATAGGTACAGGAATCATAATCATAATCATAATCAGGTCTCAGAATCGTATCGTTCTAGTGTGACCATTCAATCCTAACCGTTTATAGGTACAGGAATCATAATCATAATCATAATCATAATCAGGTCTCAGAATCGTATCGTTCTAGTGTGACCATTCAATCCTAACCGTTTATAGGTACAGGAATCATAATCATAATCATAATCAGGTCTCAGAATCGTATCGTTCTAGTGTGACCATTCAATCCTAACCGTTTATAGGTACAGGAATCATAATCATAATCATAATCAGGTCTCAGAATCGTATCGTTCTAGTGTGACCATTCAATCCTAACCGTTTATAGGTACAGGAATCATAATCATAATCATAATCATAATCATAATCAGGTCTCAGAATCGTATCGTTCTAGTGTGACCATTCAATCCTAACCGTTTATAGGTACAGGAATCATAATCATAATCATAATCAGGTCTCAGAATCGTATCGTTCTAGTGTGACCATTCAATCCTAACCGTTTATAGGTACAGGAATCATAATCATAATCATAATCATAATCATAATCAGGTCTCAGAATCGTATCGTTCTAGTGGGACCATTCAATCCTAACCGTTTATAGGTACAGGAATCATAATCATAATCATAATCATAATCAGGTCTCAGAATCGTATCGTTCTAGTGTGACCATTCAATCCTAACCGTTTATAGGTACAGGAATCATAATCATAATCATAATCATGATCAGGTCTCAGAATCGTATCGTTCTAGTTAGACCATTCAATCCTAACCGTTTATAGGTAAAGGAATCATAATCATAATCATAATCATAATCAGGTCTCAGAATCGTATCTTTCTAGTGTGACCATTCAATCCTAACCGTTTATAGGTACAGGAATCATAATCATAATCATAATCAGGTCTCAGAATCGTATCGTTCTAGTGTGACCATTCAATCCTAACCGTTTATAGGTACATGAATCATAATCATAATCATAATCATAATCATAATCAGGTCTCAGAATCGTATCGTTCTAGTGGGACCATTCAATCCTAACCGTTTATAGGTACAGGAATCATAATCATAATAATAATCATAATCAGGTCTCAGAATCGTATCGTTCTAGTGTGACCATTCAATCCTAACCGTTTATAGGTACAGGAATCATAATCATAATCATAATCAGGTCTCAGAATCGTATCGTTCTAGTTAGACCATTCAATCCTAACCGTTTATAGGTACAGGAATCATAATCATAATCATAATCATAATCAGGTCTCAGAATCGTATCTTTCTAGTGTGACCATTCAATCCTAACCGTTTATAGGTACAGGAATCATAATCATAATCATAATCATAATCAGGTCTCAGAATCGTATCGTTCTAGTGTGACCATTCAATCCTAACCGTTTATAGGTACAGGAATCATAATCATAATCATAATCAGGTCTCAGAATCGTATCGTTCTACTGTGACCATTCAATCCTAACCGTTTATAGGTACAGGAATCATAATCATAATCATAATCATAATCAGGTCTCAGAATCGTATCGTTCTAGTGTGACCATTCAATCCTAACCGTTTATAGGTACAGGAATCATAATCATAATCATAATCATAATCAGGTCTCAGAATCGTATCGTTCTAGTGTGACCATTCAATCCTAACCGTTTATAGGTACAGGAATCATAATCATAATCATAATCATTATCAGGTCTCAGAATCGTATCGTTCTAGTGTGACCATTCAATCTTAACCGTTTATAGGTACAGGAATCATAATCATAATCATAATCATAATCAGGTCTCAGAATCGTATCGTTCTAGTGTGACCATTCAATCCTAACCGTTTATAGGTACAGGAATCATAATCATAATCATAATCATAATCAGGTCTCAGAATCGTATCGTTCTAGTGTGACCATTCAATCCTAACCGTTTATAGGTACAGGAATCATAATCATAATCATAATCATAATCATAATCAGGTCTCAGAATCGTATCGTTCTAGTGTGACCATTCAATCCTAACCGTTTATAGGTACAGGAATCATAATCATAATCATAATCATAATCAGGTCTCAGAATCGTATCGTTCTAGTGTGACCATTCAATCCTAACCGTTTATTAGGACAGGAATCATAATCATAATCATAATCATAATCAGGTCTCAGAATCGTATCGTTCTAGTGTGACCATTCAATCCTAACCGTTTATAGGTACAGGAATCATAATCATAATCATAATCAGGTCTCAGAATCGTATCGTTCTAGTGTGACCATTCAATCCTAACCGTTTATAGGGACATGAATCATAATCATAATCATAATCATAATCAGGTCTCAGAATCGTATCTTTCTAGTGTGACCATTCAATCCTAACCGTTTATAGGTCCAGGAATCATAATCATAATCATAATCATAATCAGGTCTCAGAATCGTATCGTTCTAGTGTGACCATTCAATCCTAACCGTTTATAGGTACAGGAATCATAATGATAATCATAATCAGGTCTCAGAATCGTATCCTTCTAGTGTGACCATTCAATCCTAACCGTTTATAGGTACAGGAATCATAATCATAATCATAATCATAATCAGGTCTCAGAATCGTATCGTTCTAGTGTGACCATTCAATCCTAACCGTTTATAGGTACAGGAATCATAATCATAATCATAATCATAATCAGGTCTCAGAATCGTATCGTTCTAGTGTGACCATTCAATCCTAACCGTTTATAGGTACAGGAATCATAATCATAATCATAATCATAATCAGGTCTCAGAATCGTATCGTTCTAGTGTGACCATTCAATCCTAACCGTTTATAGGTACAGGAATCATAATCATAATCATAATCATAATCAGGTCTCAGAATCGTATCGTTCTAGTGTGACCATTCAATCCTAACCGTTTATAGGTACAGGAATCATAATGATAATCATAATCAGGTCTCAGAATCGTATCGTTCTAGTGTGACCATTCAATCCTAACCGTTTATAGGTACAGGAATCATAATCATAATCATAATCATAATCAGGTCTCAGAATCGTATCGTTCTAGTGTGACCATTCAATCCTAACCGTTTATAGGTACAGGAATCATAATCATAATCATAATCAGGTCTCAGAATCGTATCGTTCTAGTGTGACCATTCAATCCTAACCGTTTATAGGTACAGGAATCATAATCATAATCATAATCATAATCAGGTCTCAGAATCGTATCGTTCTAGTGTGACCATTCAATCCTAACCGTTTATAGGTACAGGAATCATAATCATAATCATAATCATAATCAGGTCTCAGAATCGTATCGTTCTAGTGTGACCATTCAATCCTAACCGTTTATAGGTACAGGAATCATAATCATAATCATAATCATAATCAGGTCTCAGAATCGTATCGTTCTAGTGTGACCATTCAATCCTAACCGTTTATAGGTACAGGAATCATAATCATAATCATAATCAGGTCTCAGAATCGTATCGTTCTAGTGTGACCATTCAATCCTAACCGTTTATAGGTACAGGAATCATAATCATAATCATAATCATAATCAGGTCTCAGAATCGTATCGTTCTAGTGTGACCATTCAATCCTAACCGTTTATAGGTACAGGAATCATAATCATAATCATAATCATAATCAGGTCTCAGAATCGTATCGTTCTAGTGTGACCATTCAATCCTAACCGTTTATAGGTACAGGAATCATAATCATAATCATAATCATTATCAGGTCTCAGAATCGTATCGTTCTAGTGTGACCATTCAATCCTAACCGTTTATAGGTACAGGAATCATAATCATAATCATAATCATAATCAGGTCTCAGAATCGTATCGTTCTAGTGTGACCATTCAATCCTAACCGTTTATAGGTACAGGAATCATAATCATAATCATAATCATAATCAGGTCTCAGAATCGTATCGTTCTAGTGTGACCATTCAATCCTAACCGTTTATAGGTACAGGAATCATAATCATAATCATAATCATAATCATAATCAGGTCTCAGAATCGTATCGTTCTAGTGTGACCATTCAATCCTAACCGTTTATAGGTACAGGAATCATAATCATAATCATAATCATAATCAGGTCTCAGAATCGTATCGTTCTAGTGTGACCATTCAATCCTAACCGTTTATTAGGACAGGAATCATAATCATAATCATAATCATAATCAGGTCTCAGAATCGTATCGTTCTAGTGTGACCATTCAATCCTAACCGTTTATAGGTACAGGAATCATAATCATAATCATAATCAGGTCTCAGAATCGTATCGTTCTAGTGTGACCATTCAATCCTAACCGTTTATAGGTACAGGAATCATAATCATAATCATAATCATAATCAGGTCTCAGAATCGTATCGTTCTAGTGTGACCATTCAATCCTAACCGTTTATAGGTACAGGAATCATAATCATAATCATAATCATAATCAGGTCTCAGAATCGTATCGTTCTAGTGTGACCATTCAATCCTAACCGTTTATAGGTACAGGAATCATAATCATAATCATAATCAGGTCTCAGAATCGTATCGTTCTAGTGTGACCATTCAATCCTAACCGTTTATAGGTACAGGAATCATAATCATAATCATAATCATAATCAGGTCTCAGAATCGTATCGTTCTAGTGTGACCATTCAATCCTAACCGTTTATAGGTACAGGAATCATAATCATAATCATAATCATAATCAGGTCTCAGAATCGTATCGTTCTAGTGTGACCATTCAATCCTAACCGTTTATAGGTACAGGAATCATAATCATAATCATAATCATAATCAGGTCTCAGAATCGTATCTTTCTAGTGTGACCATTCAATCCTAACCGTTTATAGGTCCAGGAATCATAATCATAATCATAATCATAATCAGGTCTCAGAATCGTATCGTTCTAGTGTGACCATTCAATCCTAACCGTTTATAGGTACAGGAATCATAATGATAATCATAATCAGGTCTCAGAATCGTATCGTTCTAGTGTGACCATTCAATCCTAACCGTTTATAGGTACAGGAATCATAATCATAATCATAATCATAATCAGGTCTCAGAATCGTATCGTTCTAGTGTGACCATTCAATCCTAACCGTTTATAGGTACAGGAATCATAATCATAATCATAATCAGGTCTCAGAATCGTATCGTTCTAGTGTGACCATTCAATCCTAACCGTTTATAGGTACAGGAATCATAATCATAATCATAATCATAATCAGGTCTCAGAATCGTATCGTTCTAGTGTGACCATTCAATCCTAACCGTTTATAGGTACAGGAATCATAATCATAATCATAATCATAATCAGGTCTCAGAATCGTATCGTTCTAGTGTGACCATTCAATCCTAACCGTTTATAGGTACAGGAATCATAATCATAATCATAATCATAATCAGGTCTCAGAATCGTATCGTTCTAGTGTGACCATTCAATCCTAACCGTTTATAGGTACAGGAATCATAATCATAATCATAATCAGGTCTCAGAATCGTATCGTTCTAGTGTGACCATTCAATCCTAACCGTTTATAGGTACAGGAATCATAATCATAATCATAATCATAATCAGGTCTCAGAATCGTATCGTTCTAGTGTGACCATTCAATCCTAACCGTTTATAGGTACAGGAATCATAATCATAATCATAATCATAATCAGGTCTCAGAATCGTATCGTTCTAGTGTGACCATTCAATCCTAACCGTTTATAGGTACAGGAATCATAATCATAATCATAATCAGGTCTCAGAATCGTATCGTTCTAGTGTGACCATTCAATCCTAACCGTTTATAGGTACAGGAATCATAATCATAATCATAATCATAATCAGGTCTCAGAATCGTATCGTTCTAGTGTGACCATTCAATCCTAACCGTTTATAGGTACAGGAATCATAATCATAATCATAATCATAATCAGGTCTCAGAATCGTATCGTTCTAGTGTGACCATTCAATCCTAACCGTTTATAGGTACAGGAATCATAATCATAATCATAATCATAATCAGGTCTCAGAATCGTATCGTTCTAGTGTGACCATTCAATCCTAACCGTTTATAGGTACAGGAATTATAATCATAATCATAATCATAATCATAATCATAATCAGGTCTCAGAATCGTATCGTTCTAGTGTGACCATTCAATCCTAACCGTTTATAGGTACAGGAATCATAATCATAATCATAATCATAATCAGGTCTCAGAATCGTATCGTTCTAGTGTGACCATTCAATCCTAACCGTTTATAGGTACAGGAATCATAATCATAATCATAATCATAATCAGGTCTCAGAATCGTATCGTTCTAGTGTGACCATTCAATCCTAACCGTTTATAGGTACAGGAATCATAATCATAATCATAATCATAATCATAATCAGGTCTCAGAATCGTATCGTTCTAGTGTGACCATTCAATCCTAACCGTTTATAGGTACAGGAATCATAATCATAATCATAATCATAATCAGGTCTCAGAATCGTATCGTTCTAGTGTGACCATTCAATCCTAACCGTTTATAGGTACAGGAATCATAATCATAATCATAATCATAATCAGGTCTCAGAATCGTATCGTTCTAGTGTGACCATTCAATCCTAACCGTTTATAGGTACAGGAATCATAATCATAATCATAATCATAATCAGGTCTCAGAATCGTATCGTTCTAGTGTGACCATTCAATCCTAACCGTTTATAGGTACAGGAATCATAATCATAATCATAATCATAATCAGGTCTCAGAATCGTATCGTTCTAGTGTGACCATTCAATCCTAACCGTTTATAGGTACAGGAATCATAATCATAATCATAATCATAATCAGGTCTCAGAATCGTATCGTTCTAGTGTGACCATTCAATCCTAACCGTTTATAGGTACAGGAATCATAATCATAATCATAATCAGGTCTCAGAATCGTATCGTTCTAGTGTGACCATTCAATCCTAACCGTTTATAGGTACAGGAATCATAATCATAATCATAATCAGGTCTCAGAATCGTATCGTTCTAGTGTGACCATTCAATCCTAACCGTTTATAGGTACAGGAATCATAATCATAATCATAATCATAATCAGGTCTCAGAATCGTATCGTTCTAGTGTGACCATTCAATCCTAACCGTTTATAGGTACAGGAATCATAATCATAATCATAATCATAATCAGGTCTCAGAATCGTATCGTTCTAGTGTGACCATTCAATCCTAACCGTTTATAGGTACAGGAATCATAATCATAATCATAATCATAATCAGGTCTCAGAATCGTATCGTTCTAGTGTGACCATTCAATCCTAACCGTTTATAGGTACAGGAATCATAATCATAATCATAATCATAATCAGGTCTCAGAATCGTATCGTTCTAGTGTGACCATTCAATCCTAACCGTTTATAGGTACAGGAATCATAATCATAATCATAATCATAATCAGGTCTCAGAATCGTATCGTTCTAGTGTGACCATTCAATCCTAACCGTTTATAGGTACAGGAATCATAATCATAATCATAATCAGGTCTCAGAATCGTATCGTTCTAGTGTGACCATTCAATCCTAACCGTTTATAGGTACAGGAATCATAATCATAATCATAATCATAATCAGGTCTCAGAATCGTATCGTTCTAGTGTGACCATTCAATCCTAACCGTTTATAGGTACAGGAATCATAATCATAATCATAATCATAATCAGGTCTCAGAATCGTATCGTTCTAGTGTGACCATTCAATCCTAACCGTTTATAGGTACAGGAATCATAATCATAATCATAATCATAATCAGGTCTCAGAATCGTATCGTTCTAGTGTGACCATTCAATCCTAACCGTTTATAGGTACAGGAATCATAATCATAATCATAATCATAATCAGGTCTCAGAATCGTATCGTTCTAGTGTGACCATTCAATCCTAACCGTTTATAGGTACAGGAATCATAATCATAATCATAATCAGGTCTCAGAATCGTATCGTTCTAGTGTGACCATTCAATCCTAACCGTTTATAGGTACAGGAATCATAATCATAATCATAATCATAATCAGGTCTCAGAATCGTATCGTTCTAGTGTGACCATTCAATCCTAACCGTTTATAGGTACAGGAATCATAATCATAATCATAATCATAATCAGGTCTCAGAATCGTATCGTTCTAGTGTGACCATTCAATCCTAACCGTTTATAGGTACAGGAATCATAATCATAATCATAATCATAATCAGGTCTCAGAATCGTATCGTTCTAGTGTGACCATTCAATCCTAACCGTTTATAGGTACAGGAATCATAATCATAATCATAATCATAATCAGGTCTCAGAATCGTATCGTTCTAGTGTGACCATTCAATCCTAACCGTTTATAGGTACAGGAATCATAATCATAATCATAATCATAATCAGGTCTCAGAATCGTATCGTTCTAGTGTGACCATTCAATCCTAACCGTTTATAGGTACAGGAATCATAATCATAATCATAATCATAATCAGGTCTCAGAATCGTATCGTTCTAGTGTGACCATTCAATCCTAACCGTTTATAGGTACAGGAATCATAATCATAATCATAATCAGGTCTCAGAATCGTATCGTTCTAGTGTGACCATTCAATCCTAACCGTTTATAGGTACAGGAATCATAATCATAATCATAATCATAATCAGGTCTCAGAATCGTATCGTTCTAGTGCGACCATTCAATCCTAACCGTTTATAGGTACAGGAATTATAATCATAATCATAATCATAATCAGGTCTCAGAATCATATCGTTCTAGTGCGACCATTCAATCCTAACCGTTTATAGGTACAGGAATCATAATCATAATCATAATCATAATCATAATCAGGTCTCAGAATCGTATCGTTCTAGTGTGACCATTCAATCCTAACCGTTCATAGGTACAGGAATCATAATCATAATCATAATCAGGTCTCAGAATCGTATCTTTCTAGTGTGACCATTCAATCCTAACCGTTTATAGGTACAGGAATCATAATCATAATCATAATCATAATCAGGTCTCAGAATCGTATCTTTCTAGTGTGACCATTCAATCCTAACCGTTTATAGGTACAGGAATCATAATCATAATCATAATCATAATCAGGTCTCAGAATCGTATCGTTCTAGTGTGACCATTCAATCATAACCGTTTATAGGTACAGGAATCATAATCATAATCATAATCATAATCATAATCAGGTCTCAGAATCGTATCGTTCTAGTGTGACCATTCAATCCTAACCGTTTATAGGTACAGGAATCATAATCATAATCATAATCATAATCAGGTCTCAGAATCATATCGTTCTAGTGTGACCATTCAATCCTAACCGTTTATAGGTACAGGAATCATAATCATAATCATAATCATAATCAGGTCTCAGAATCGTATCTTTCTAGTGTGACCATTCAATCCTAACCGTTTATAGGTACAGGAATCATAATCATAATCATAATCAGGTCTCAGAATCGTATCGTTCTAGTGTGACCATTCAATCCTAACCGTTTATAGGGACAGGAATCATAATCATAATCATAATCATAATCAGGTCTCAGAATCATATCGTTCTAGTGTGACCATTCAATCCTAACCGTTTATAGGTACAGGAATCATAATCATAATCATAATCAGGTCTCAGAATCGTATCGTTCTAGTGTGACCATTCAATCCTAACCGTTTATAGGTACAGGAATCATAATCATAATCATAATCATAATCAGGTCTCAGAATCGTATCGTTCTAGTGTGACCATTCAATCCTAACCGTTCATAGGTACAGGAATCATAATCATAATCATAATCAGGTCTCAGAATCGTATCTTTCTAGTGTGACCATTCAATCCTAACCGTTTATAGGTACAGGAATCATAATCATAATCATAATCATAATCAGGTCTCAGAATCGTATCTTTCTAGTGTGACCATTCAATCCTAACCGTTTATAGGTACAGGAATCATAATCATAATCATAATCATAATCAGGTCTCAGAATCGTATCGTTCTAGTGTGACCATTCAATCATAACCGTTTATAGGTACAGGAATCATAATCATAATCATAATCATAATCATAATCAGGTCTCAGAATCGTATCGTTCTAGTGTAACCATTCAATCCTAACCGTTTATAGGTACAGGAATCATAATCATAATCATAATCATAATCAGGTCTCAGAATCATATCGTTCTAGTGTGACCATTCAATCCTAACCGTTTATAGGTACAGGAATCATAATCATAATCATAATCATAATCAGGTCTCAGAATCGTATCTTTCTAGTGTGACCATTCAATCCTAACCGTTTATAGGTACAGGAATCATAATCATAATCATAATCAGGTCTCAGAATCGTATCGTTCTAGTGTGACCATTCAATCCTAACCGTTTATAGGGACAGGAATCATAATCATAATCATAATCATAATCAGGTCTCAGAATCATATCGTTCTAGTGTGACCATTCAATCCTAACCGTTTATAGGTACAGGAATCATAATCATAATCATAATCAGGTCTCAGAATCGTATCGTTCTAGTGTGACCATTCAATCCTAACCGTTTATAGGTACAGGAATCATAATCATAATCATAATCATAATCAGGTCTCAGAATCGTATCGTTCTAGTGTGACCATTCAATCCTAACCGTTTATAGGTACAGGAATCATAATCATAATCATAATCATAATCAGGTCTCAGAATCGTATCGTTCTAGTGTGACCATTCAATCCTAACCGTTTATAGGTACAGGAATCATAATCATAATCATAATCATAATCAGGTCTCAGAATCGTATCGTTCTAGTGTGACCATTCAATCCTAACCGTTTATAGGTACAGGAATCAGAATCATAATCATAATCATAATCAGGTCTCAGAATCGTATCGTTCTAGTGTGACCATTCAATCCTAACCGTTTATAGGTACAGGAATCATAATCATAATCATAATCATAATCAGGTCTCAGAATCGTATCGTTCTAGTGTGACCATTCAATCCTAACCGTTTATAGGTACAGGAATCAGAATCAGAATCATAATCATAATCATAATCAGGTCTCAGAATCGTATCGTTCTAGTGTGACCATTCAATCCTAACCGTTTATAGGTACAGGAATCATAATCATAATCATAATCATAATCAGGTCTCAGAATCGTATCGTTCTAGTGCGACCATTCAATCCTAACCGTTTATAGGTACAGGAATCAGAATCATAATCATAATCATAATCATAATCATAATCATAATCAGGTCTCAGAATCGTATCGTTCTAGTGCGACCATTCAATCATAACCGTTTATAGGTACAGGAATCATAATCATAATCATAATCATAATCAGGTCTCAGAATCGTATCGTTCTAGTGTGACCATTCAATCCTAACCGTTTATAGGTACAGGAATCATAATCATAATCATAATCATAATCAGGTCTCAGAATCGTATCGTTCTAGTGTGACCATTCAATCCTAACCGTTTATAGGTACAGGAATCATAATCATAATCATAATCATAATCAGGTCTCAGAATCGTATCGTTCTAGTGCGACCATTCAATCCTAACCGTTTATAGGTACAGGAATCATAATCATAATCATAATCATAATCAGGTCTCAGAATCGTATCGTTCTAGTGTGACCATTCAATCCTAACCGTTTATAGGTACAGGAATCAGAATCATAATCATAATCATAATCAGGTCTCAGAATCGTATCGTTCTAGTGTGACCATTCAATCCTAACCGTTTATAGGTACAGGAATCATAATCATAATCATAATCATAATCAGGTCTCAGAATCGTATCGTTCTAGTGTGACCATTCAATCCTAACCGTTTATAGGTACAGGAATCATAATCATAATCATAATCATAATCAGGTCTCAGAATCGTATCGTTCTAGTGTGACCATTCAATCCTAACCGTTTATAGGTACAGGAATCATAATCATAATCATAATCATAATCAGGTCTCAGAATCGTATCGTTCTAGTGTGACCATTCAATCCTAACCGTTTATAGGTACAGGAATCATAATCATAATCATAATCAGGTCTCAGAATCGTATCGTTCTAGTGTGACCATTCAATCCTAACCGTTTATAGGTACAGGAATCATAATCATAATCATAATCATAATCAGGTCTCAGAATCGTATCGTTCTAGTGTGACCATTCAATCCTAACCGTTTATAGGTACAGGAATCATAATCATAATCATAATCATAATCAGGTCTCAGAATCGTATCGTTCTAGTGTGACCATTCAATCCTAACCGTTTATAGGTACAGGAATCATAATCATAATCATAATCATAATCAGGTCTCAGAATCGTATCGTTCTAGTGTGACCATTCAATCCTAACCGTTTATAGGTACAGGAATCATAATCATAATCATAATCATAATCAGGTCTCAGAATCGTATCGTTCTAGTGTGACCATTCAATCCTAACCGTTTATAGGTACAGGAATTATAATCATAATCATAATCATGATCAGGTCTCAGAATCGTATCGTTCTAGTGTGACCATTCAATCCTAACCGTTTATAGGTACAGGAAATCGTTATCGTTTATCGGTATCGGAATCGGTATAATGCGACCTGGGCTGTATAGCCCTTCTTTCGCCCTTTACAACCCTTCAAACACGAATGTCACAATTTTAAGACACCTGTTTTATACAGAAAAGATTTTTGAAACAAATTTGACTGGAGCCTGTTGCTACCATAGGCAACAATTAAAAGTTCCCAGTTAAAGCAGTTTCAAAATATTCAATGGAATTTTCTCCGAGCAATAATTATAATTTGGAATGGATGGATCCAGTCTGTCATTCATATATCTGACGCTATGATCAATTACATCACTAGTGGTAAGCTGACGTCACAAACATATATATTTAGGCATAGCTACGCATTGAAAATCAAAATATCCGTCGCTAGTGTACGAATTGTATGTCTTTGATAAATTTACAATCTAATAAACATTCTGTTGAATATTTTGAAATTAATTTTACTGGGAGTTTTGCTGCCATAGGCAGCAACATCTCACAGTCAATTTAGTTTCAAAATATTTAACAGCTGACGTGTATAGTTACCTTGATATTTAGCTTCTGAGCATTCAAGATTCAAAGTTTCAAATCGATCCCAACCTGAGTAAAAGGTTGTGTGCGTGCGCGCGCGCGTGTGCGCGCGTGCGTGCGTGCGTGCGGAGTGTGTGTGCGTGCGTGCGTGCGCGCTTGTGCGAGCGAGCGTGTGCGCGTGTGTGCGTGTGTGTATGTGTAACACATATGCCTCTCATTCAACTATCATAATATGTGCCCACTCATACATATACCATTATGCATAACCTAAAACAGGGTGGGGTACGTTATATCATGGATCACACTCAGCCACGACATTTTGTCTGCCCAAACCTAATCCACCAACCATAAATTAATATAGTGGTGTAGGAGTGGTGTAGGAGTGGTGATGGTGTGGTGTGTTGTATCTGCGTATGTGTGTAGAATGTGGCTCTTATTCAGCCACCTGGTACACAAACCATTATCCATACTCTAAGTCAGGGTGGAAGACATCATATCACGACTCAAATTCAGCCATATTATTTGGTTCCCCATACCTAATTGATTAACCGCATATGAATTTAATGGGGTGGGGTGCGGAATATCATGGAATATCACGGGGACTGCAACTGGAAGACGGCAGATGACGTGTGATTCTGTGCGGTGAAATTCTTTCTCCACTCCTTAAATATTATCAAAACAAAGCGGATGGTTCACCATGGTGACGTGAGTTCAATTTCAAATTAGTAGATTGGGGTGCAATATGATTGGCGGTACAAAGCTGTAAAATTATGTCCCCAACCCCCACCCATACGTTAATATACAACTGGGAGACGGCATATCTTGTGTGATTCAATACGGTGAAATTCTCTCTCTGTCCTTATATATATATATATATCATTAAAACAAGGGAGGTGGTTCACCTGTGGTGCATGAGTTCAATTTCAACATAGGGTTGGGGTGAGGTGCAATAGCATGGGTGTACAATTTTGCTCCACCCAACTCATACATTAATATGTGCCCGGATACATCATATCATGGATGATGCTTAGTCGTAATATTCTATCTCCTTATATATAATCAAAGTAACACTTGTGGTTCACAATGGTGAAGTGAGTGAAATTCTAACATATGTATTGGTGCAATATCATTAGTTATCCTGAGCTGTAACAATTCTGCCCCACCCACTCGTACATTCACCGCTCTTGTGTCAACTTAGCCCTTTGATGGTCAAGTTAGTCAAAGATGACCTCTGCAGTTATCTTGATAAATGCCCATTTACAGGCTAAGCGAAGAATATTTTTGAAAATTTGCCACTAGAATGCCTGACTCGGTAACAGAGCCAGTCATTCCAGTGGCAAATTTTCAAAAGAAAATTTCTTGGTCTGCAATTGGACGCTGGCTAAGTAGAACCTAGAATTTTCTTGACCATTACACTTTTGATGAATGTCCATTTGAAGGATAACAGAAACCTTTTTTATGTAAATTTTTGTTATAAATTTACAAAAATATGCTTATTGGCTGCAAAAATCAAAATTTCCTTGAAAAGTATTGGAAATTAAATGTTTCATTGAAATAAGTCGTATTTTGAGCGCTTTAATGCGCTGTTGACAAAAGACGGGTAAATATACATCTGAGAGACGGCATATCAAGGGTGATTCCGTTCCAGGAAGTTATTTCTGCCATTCCAGCATGTAATTATAGTGAATCTGCGGGATCACCATGGTGATCTGTGGCAAGCTTCAGTATTTGGTGTGGGTACAATATCATATGTGATTTTGAAGGGGTGAGTAGTAGTGGTGGTTGTGGGGGGGGGGGGGGTCGGAGGGGGGGGGGGGGGGGGGGTCGCGCATATGGCACCGGCACATCCACAACAAACTGCTTGACGCACAATAGATTTTATTAAAATTATATACTCTTACATGATTAAATTCTGTACCCCAACGCAATGAAACGAAATAAAACTTATTAAATGATGACTCCATACAGTATAAATTAAAATAATTTTTAGTTATGAATTTGAATTAGAGACATGCGTGTCTCTAATTTAACTTCATAATTGAAAATTCTTTTTTTTTTTTAAATTAGTACACAAACCAAAATAAATGAATTTTCGTCCATCAGAATGCAGGCAATGACATCTCCGAACATCTCAGATTTTACGGGAGGAGAACCCACGGACGCTACCACCACACTCATACCCACCCGCCCCCACCGGTGAAAGAGGAACACACACTCGCAGAAAATCCTCCATGTACGACACCCCAAACTCACCCCCCCCCCCATATTAACCCCGCTTGTGTCAACAGCGCCTACGGGCGCTCAAAATACTACTTGATACATCAATTAAACATTTTGATGGTCAATATTATAATTTTAGAATACTATTCTTGAAAATTTACTACTGAACTGAATTTGTTTAGCCGGCTTGACAATTTAAAGGTGCATATTCACAGCAAAATTACTGAAAATAAAATTCTTAAAATTGTTTACTTTTATAGGCTTAAATTGTGTGCCTATGTGTAATGAAACGAAATAAATCTTAACATATGATGATTTCATTACGTATACATTTATATAATTTAGAGGCTCGTGCCTCTATTTCAATTTCGCAACTGAAAAAATTATATTAATTTAGAATTAGAATCGGCCTAGTGGTTCAAAAGATAGACTCTGCGAGAAAAACTAAGCCAGCAAAATTTCAAACAAAAATTTCAGGATGCGCTCGATCCACAACCTCATATAAGAATGAGTATTACAGCTACAATGACAGAATTTGCTGTGCCGAAGCTTTACAAAGTTATCACATAACGGGAAAAATCCATCAAAATATCTTAATTATTGAAATTACTACAGCTTGCTTGACAATATTGATCGGCGATGAAAATTCCCAGATTTTATGTCAAAATGTTAATTCATTTGGTAATATCTCTGACAATATTCACGTGAGCAAAATTATAATTGGTCAGGCAAATAGCCATTTCTTTCATCTTTATGCACACTTCAATTTAATGACAATACGCAAAGATAGAAGAGTCTGCGAGACAAAAACCATCTCATGCTGAATTTTACCAAAAAAGGATAACGTATTCTCAGATCGTATCTTAGATGAATAATTATTTTATATATTCCAGTCTTTTGAACCTCTTGTCCGATATTAACATCCATTAAATCAAATTAATCCCGAGGTCGGCAACTATTTAGAGATCCTAGAATCATTGGAATCCCTTCAGCGGTTCGTTTGCTATTATCATTTACGTATACTTCCTTAAAATATATACCCGCGTTTATTGGCCTCGCTCCTCCAGCCATAGCAACAGCGGCCGTGAGGGGCTGACGTCGCTAAACGCCATAAAATGGCAGCGTCTCGATGTGCGAAAAATTGTCAATTTTACCGACTTTATCTAGCGATAGTTGGTTACGCTATTTCTATCTGGTTATTATTCTGGCGCAATTTCATTAAACATGTAATAATCTTTCAAATAAAGCACACTTTTTATCATCCCGGAATTGTCCTTTAAGTGGTGTCCAGCTTAAAAGCTCAGCTGGTCCATGGTGGCAGGTTACTGAGGTGGTACTGTGCCAATACCGGGCCCAGTAACCCGCACTATAATGATGCCCAGATATCCTGCCAAACATTTAATCGCATGAAGAAGTTTAGTTGATTATCCATTGTTCGGCACTAATGTTAGAGTTTTGAGTAGGAGTGCACTAACAACTTACAATGGACCTTTCCATTTAGCCATGCCCCGCCCATCTATAGCTAAGCTCCACCCACACATCGCTCGTTTTTTTGTTTTATACATATTTATTGTCAATTAATAACACATGAGACTGAGTAACAAGTCAAACTGACTTAGATTCGACTCCCTCCTTGCTCGTGATGGGATCGATCGATCTCTGAACTCCCTGACTATCAATTCCCAGAAAACTATACAGGTAAGCTATCGAATATTTTTGGAACTAATTTGACTGGGTGCTGCTGCATGTTTATTAAATAGTAGAGACATACAATTCGTACAACGTGTCGGACTATTAAGAGTCAAAGACGGACCAAATAGAATCATTTATGAAGTAATGATTATGACGTCATCATACACCACACACGCACGCACGCACACATGCGCGCACGCACGCACACCCACTCCCACCCCACCCACCCCAACCCCATCACCACACACACACACACACACACACACACACACACACACACACACACACACACACACACACACACACACACACACACGCACACGCACGCACGCACACACACACACACACACATTTTTGTTGTTGTTGTTGTTATTATTGTTGTTGTTGTTGTTTATTTGTTGTTGTTGTTGGTTGTGGTGGTGGTGGTGGGTGGTGGGTGGTGGTGGTGGTGGTGATCTTGTTGTTTTTGGTGATGTTGTTGTTGTTGTTGTTGTTGTTGTTGTTTTCAGGAAACTCCTGTGATCGTAAGAGTTTATCAATTTAGAGATGTATTATATTTACTAGACAGAGTATCCATCTCTACCAGCAAGCAACGTATTGGGAAGGGAGGGTATGTATATGCTATATATTTACGAAACACTCCGAGTAGAAAGAGCTAGCATAATTCTAGACAGTTCACAGCCTTGGACACAATACTAGCGTCATAACTCTCACATTGGTAGGACGCTCCCGAACCACAACAAATTATAGGATGTCTTCAAAGAAATAGGCTCCATAGTAAAATATTTGTTTATTCAGAGACTCTATATCGATGATTCCAAAGCACACACTAAATAGCAAAAGAACTGGGTTCTCCGCGAAACGGTGATAAATCCAAACATCAGATTTGTGTTTGCATTTTATGATTGTGGAATTTATAATTTGCATCGTCTTAAATACAATCGGCCGTGTACATAAGAATTAGTGTTAAAATGTTAATGGTTGCATTGGACCATGAAAACCGTTTAAAGACATGATTCCGTATATAAATTTCTGTGTATATATATAAGATCCAATGTCGCTTTAATAGCCCCTCTCTCACCCCAACAAACATGTGAACGCACCACCCCACGCCATAAGAACCTGATTATATAATTAAAATTAGGAAGATAGCTGTGCCAGAAAGATACATCGCATATGCATTCTAAGCAAAATGATAGGAATGGAGTCTATATTCCCAGAATCTAAATTTTGAGATACCATTCAAGTAACATGTTGAATATTTTGAATCAAATGTGACAGGCAGTTGTTGCTGCCTTAGGCAACAACAGCTCGCAGTCAGATTTATTTCAAAATATTCAACAGAATATTTATTAAATTCTAATTTGGCTTTTTTAGTTCGGGATTTCTGTTACAATGCGTTAAAGTTAACCCTCTTAACACTCATATCAGCTAAAAATGACTTCTGCAGTGGTTTTGAGAAATGTCCATTCGCAGATCAAGAGAAGACTATTTTTGAAAATTTAACACTGGAATGACTGGCTAGATAACCGAGCCAGTCATTCCAGCGTTAAATTTTCAAAAATAGTCTTCTCTTGTTTTGAAAATAAACATTTTCTATGAGAAAATTGAAATTTTCTTGAATAAATTTAAGGTTAACGGGTTAATAGATACAAATGATGTGGAGTGGTGGGCGAGAGAACGGTTCGTGTCAGCCGTTAATAGGTAAGCGTATTAAGGAGGGAAATTGACGACGTAATTAACGTTCTAACAGAAAGGGTTATCTCGGGCTAGATTGCTTTCATTAAATGGAGAGAAATGACACTTTACGGACAATAACTCTCCACAATAAATGATGGCAGATCATAGCGACTAAATGGTATTAATAAAAAAGATTACTAATTCAGTGTATTGGATGAAATTGAACGCATTAACCACGTTGAACGGGAATTCACAGAATTATGGTTTTAAGAGGGTTGAATATAAGAATGGTTGCTAGGTATTCCGAAAGTAAATTGTCTGAAAATCGTTGTTGGCAGATCTAGGTTTCAGTCGCAGTGGCTTCAAAATATTCAACTGAATTTTCAATACCGCATGTAGTAGCCCTAGCCATGTCCCGAATATGTTAGTTACATGCAGAAACGAATGCGTTACTACGAGTATAAACGGTTTTCCTCGGTTGGACGGAGCGAAAATTATAACTAGAAACGATTTGTGGAACTCGTATAATAGCAGGACCGCAGTGAACAATATAATACCGGACCGCAGCAAGCAAATCCCGTCGGAATCCCTTCATAATGATGGATCGACAGTCTCAAGCGTGAACTAGCGCGAAATAACAGGCGAAAATTATTTTGTAGAGGTCCCGCGCTAAACACTGGTCCCGCGAGCGTCATTACTTAGAATAGAAAGTCAAATCAAATTATAGAAGGAAAATAACGTAGGAAATCTCACGAGATTTGCCATCGTTATCCTCATACATCGGCAATAATCACCAAATAATTAAACTCTCGGAAATTACCGAACGTTGTCTATTCTCCGTGTCCCGTGTCGGCCATTTTGTCAGGGCCGTGCCTTTCTTTACGAGTGCATATTTCATAACTGGGTTCTTGGGAGATCACAGCGCGAGGTTATGATTATTATAAACCAGATCTTTAGGGACCCATATCATTATTTTCCGACGTCGTTAAAAGTTACGAGTCCTTTGAATGTTTTTCTTCTCATATTGCGAAATGTTATTGTAGACCTATGCCCGGGTACCACATGTTACTGGGCCGATACTGAGCCAATACCGGGCCATTACGTCCCGGTATTAGCCCAATACCGGCCCAGTAACACGCACTATCAAAATAATAGAGGATGGTTCGTATTATATTGTACAATTCATGTATCTATTATACGGTAATGACCGGTTTAACGGTGCTGTAGCCGAAATGTCTTTATTATTTCATTACATTATGTAAACAATATTTTTACCTCAAATACGGCATGGAATAGGCATATATGAAAATATGCGCTACAATTATTACTAAATATCGACTATAAGCCTACACTGCTTATGTAGGATTTGTGTAGGTCTATAGGAGATAATTTACCCTTTAATGACTAAATACGGTCAAGACTATCAAAATATTTCCCTAATTGAATTTCAATTTGCCGGCCAACCGAAGACTATTGTTGAAAATTTACCTCGGTAACCGAGCCAGTCAGTCCAGTGGTAAAATTTCAAAAACAGTATTCTCTTGGCCTGTGAATGACTAAACATCAATAGCATTCATCGCTTGGTGTAATGTTCGTCATGTCAGAATTATTATAGGGAGGCGAGTCAGAGAACTTGGACAATCCGCGGTGCTGTGTCTACCTTCTAGACATTACTACAATCTCAACCTAATTAGACCTACCTGAAGACATCCTGTCTTCAACACACCCGCCAGCAGGATTCCTGGTACCGCGGACTGAACGGCCTATCGCCCATATGACATCTGACTTTTGGAGATGTGATGAAATCACCGTATATCCTTAGGTTAGCATAATTAATTGCAACATTTGACTCTCCAAAAAGTAGACTAAAGCCCCAAAAGGAAGGCTGATCACTTAGTCTTCTACGGTAGAGTGCATGCCTATTAGAAGAATATGCTGATACAAAACATATGCGTAGGAATGTGTCCAAACGTGTGGGGCGGAGAGCTAACTGAACTCTTGGGGGAAGGGGTGGAGTGGGAGGGAGAGGTTCGGGGGTCCTCCCCCTAAAAGATTTTGAACCTCCCCATAAAAGATTTTGAAACTTAGATGTTCTGAAACGGCATCTACTGCATTTTAGGCGGTAAATATGAAAATTCTGGTTAGACAATCAAAGGTGGGAATGGGTGGGGGACAAACTCATATCTTTAACCCCAACCAGATCCAAAAGGTCCACACACACACCCCCCCCCCCCACCCCACCCCATCCACCCACCACCGCAACCGCTTCCTACGCATAGACCAAATAACCTTTACGTTTTCACTCAAACACACTTATTGGTGGTACAATGCTAGTAACTTTCTGAAGATCTCTTCTGAGTTATCGGCTGTCATACCAGAGTCGTTTATAATCATCGTTTAGCAGACGATGACTATGCTAAATTGGACAAGCAAATTACACGTATTCGTTCCAATGCGCGTGTTATTCGCGATGGTCGGTGTCAATTTCGGAGCGGAAATATTTTAAACTGTGCCAGATGATTACAGGACAACATAGTGCGAGATAATGGTCTCGCGAACACGGAGAGCGGAAGATGGCAAGATCGTCTGCGAACGCGCTTGTTAACGCCAGGCCCGAGAGGTTGCCAAAAATGGCGCGAAAACTCACGTTCCACCAAGATCCGGGCAATTTAGATGATTGGCGGGAACCGATTCAGTTCGTGTTTGGCCAGTTGCTTCATAGTCCGTGGAACACGTCTGTCGTTTCGGAGCACGCGACCAGCAATTTCCGAGATCTCTGATTTGTTCAAAATTGGGCGTCGCTAAGTGATGGTGGCCAAAACTACCGGACAGACAGCAGCAATACAGGAAATTGATTTAAATTGTAATAATTAGCACATCTAGGTCTATGTCTAAATGTTTGACCAAACATGAACCATGGATAGTTTAGGGTAGTTGCGGATGCAGGGCCTATACGCTAAAAGCGCTGGTACGTAGGGTGGTTAATAAGGACCACGACCAGCCACGTAACCTCTCAAATTCAACCATAAAATTTGGAAGGAACAGAAATATATTCATTTGTCACTCAGAATAGAGAAATCAATTCGTAGCGTCTCAAATCCACAAATCTCCTCACCCCTCCTTCCCTCCCTCCCTCTCTCTCCTCTCTCTCTCTCTCTCTCCCCTCTCTCTCTCTCTCTCTCTCTCTCTCTCTCTCTCTCTCAAGCCGAACACGCTCTTAACCATCTATCTCTTGAAATTCCATTATGTCAACTTCCAGACAACTATCCAGGAAAGATGTTGTAAAGCGATGTTACCCTGATAACTCAGGTTACTGGGCCCGGTAGTGGCCCGGTATGGGCCCAGTAACATACGTTATCTGGGTACGTGTATCTCAATAACGTTTTACAACTGCGCCGACTGGGTGCTAGGCAGCGCCACAGCCCCCCCCCCCCCCTGAACAAATCTGATGCGTGTCATCGCAAGCACTTGCGAGCATAGATTTAGTATATACTGGCTAGATCCCTCATGACCCTCTCAAAAGCGGCATTTCAGAATTCGGTATTTTCTCACTGGATGCAGTCTCCAAACTAGTATGGCTTCCTTACATAGTCGAATGAAGCGTTAGATTAATATAGCCAATACAATTTCAGTTCTGTTATGATTACTGTATGATTACTGTATTCTGTGGCTGTAGTAGTAGTAGTAGTAGTAGTAGTAGTAGTAGTAGTAGTAGTAGTAGTAGTAGTAGTAGTAGTAGTAGTAGTAGTAGTCCTTCTTCGCTTTTGCCCACTGTGTCCTCAGCCGAAATCTTTAGCTTCCTCAGGTCCATTCTTGACTTGAGTGTACCGAGTCCTGCTTTCTTGAGGTCATCTCTTAGCACGCTTAGCAGATGTATGCAATGACGTCCTCTCATGGCCTTGCATTTGTTGGCTCCGAGTAGGGCGAATTCCAAGGCTCTCTGTGCTGGTGTCTCTTCTGGCATCCTTAGCACATGGCCAAACATGGATCATCTTTGCTGGACGACTTTTACAGACAGCGGCGACGTATTACACATCTTGTATAGTGCATCGCTGGAAATTATACTGTCTGACCATCGGTGTCCAGTGGTGTTTGCAGTGGCATGCATCGTGTTTGTCTAGAACTGCCTGTTACAGCTATACATCATCAAAGATACACACGTTGCATTGTATAAACGTAGCCTTTTTTTTTATCAAGGACATCTTTGATCTAGAAATCCATAACTTCCAGAAGAACTGGAAAGCTGTGTTCCCCATGACGCAGCGTGCAGCAATGTCAGCAGCACTGCAAAGCAGTGAGCCCAGTATTCTACTTTTCCTCCATGGTTCACCGCCACGAAGTGAATCGTCATTTTCTTTAGTTTCATGCTTTGTAGATACTGTAGGTATATGTGGGTGAACTCTGTTTTGGTTTTATTTATAAAGGCATTCTCAATTTTGAGCTTGCTTGCAGCTATTGGGAGAAGTTCGCCAAGGGGTTTCTTTTCCTCGTCTATGAAGTCCACATCGTCGGCATATTTCATCTCTGGTGGCATACCCAGTATTGACACTGGGGTGGAGTGGGGGTGGGTTGGTCCTGTGAAACTTTCCCGCACGGATTTCAATGCAGCAGCAAGGTAACAGTTGAAAAACACCGGAGGGGGGGGGGGGTACCGATTGCTGTCTCAAACCTTACAGACTTCACTGACTTGACTCGTACTCTCAGCCTGGGGTCTTCAAGCAATAGTCTCACTAGTCGTAGCTCATCTGCATTGCAACTGACCTGGCAGAGTACATCTAGGATCCTTGAGCATTTAATTGTGTCGAAGGCTCGTGACATTTTGTGGAAATCCCAGTGTTTGGACATGACTACCGACACAAGCATGCATTGAGCTCATACAAGGTCTGCGCAGCTGCGCCCACGTTTGAAGACACTTTGACATGATCTGGCGAAGTAATCGATCTTGTCTCGGATGCGGCATAGAGTAACATTGGATAGGAATAGGATTTTTCATATGCTGTTGATGAGCACAATGGGTCACAGATTGGCTGGTGGGCCAGGTGGCTTCATGGGATCGGGCAGTGCGATGAGGATGCATTGGCCTACAACGTCGATGGGAAGGTGGTGCATAAAAGCTGAATTGACTAGTTGTGTGATGGGTTTTGAGATAATGTCGCTTGCATATTTGAATAGTTCATTGCTCATGCCCCATCAGGTCCAGATGCACGTCCATTTTTTCAGGGGTTTAAGTGCCTTCTCAACTTCTGCTGTTTTAATTGATGTTAGTAATGGCCTGGGGTCTCCTGAGAACGGGTGCAAGGGCTCACCATCGTGGTCAGGATATTATTTCTGTAAAATGGTACAATGTGTAAATTTGCATCTGTTCAATTTCTCTTCAAATTACCAAAAGATTCATTTAGTCATTTGAAGGCTATAGATGCAGCTGATCGTCTGCATCGGCCAGTCAGTGAATACCCGGTCATGCGCAATTGCGATTTACTGACCTCGTGTCACCGAGCCAGTCATTCCAGTGGTAAATTTTCAAAAATAATTTTTTCTTGGTCTGCAAATGGACATTTCTTAAGACCACCGCAGAGGCCAGTTTTGGCCGGTTTAGACATCAACGTGTTAAAATGTTAAGCACGTTATTGGGGCTCGTAGTATAGAGCCTATTAAGGGTGATCTGACCATATCGTCCAACCTCCCGTAATTTTGGATGAGGAATCTTCAGTACTAAGGGATATGAACGAAAACACTGCACAAGTCGGAACGTACTACTCCCTACAGATGTCGGATTGATATCTACAATTGATCTTTTTCCCCAGCGACAATCCGTGCCTGGAACACCCTACATGCGCCTGTCTCAACGTGGAGTACCTTACAAGAATTTAAAGGTAATCCGCTGGCAATACATAGGATAAGACACCCTGGTGCTACGTTGGGCCCTCAGTAGCTAATATTAATCTAAGCCGGATTCATAATGGTTGCAGCATATAATCCATGAGCTCGTGACTGCAGATTTCACCCCATTTCAGAAGTTAGGCCACTTAAGTCATCAACAAAAGTGTGTCAGCTGCATCGCTGTTGGTAGGTGTGACCCCGGGAGCCCCTTGAAAATTCCCTCTGCGGGTGTGGGGGCTGGTGGGGTGGGTGGGTTGGGGGGGGGTATTTATCCCATCTAATACATGGGCAATACTTTGTCAAAACAAAGTATTATGGCAGTATATTACAAAAATGGAAAAGCTTAGCAAATTCTAAATGGGGGAGGTGGGGGGGGGGGGGGGTGGGGGGGGGGGGGGTCAGACCCTCTACAGTCTTTTCAGTTTCAGTTTTCTTTATTACACCCGGGCCATCCTTGCGATGGCATATGAGGGAAATTTTTTTTTTAATTAATACAGTATGGCGGTAGTTAGTGTATAGATATAAAATATACATACATACAATATACAATATTAAAATACAGTCTAGTCTGTGGTGGTAGTAGTAGTAGTAGTAGTAGTAGTAGTAGTAGTAGTAGTAGTAGTAGTAGTAGTAGTAGTAGTAGCAGTAGTAGTAGCAGTAGTAGCAGTAGTAGCAGTAGTAGTAGTAGTAGTAGTAGTAGTAGTAGTAGTAGTAGTAGTAGTAGTAGTAGTAGTAGTAGTAGTAGTAGTAGTAGTAGTAGTAGTAGTAGTAGTCAATATTGTCAACGCACTTGCTCAGAATCTTCAATAAGTGAAAAAATTCAAAAAGATATTTTGGTTTATCTTACTGCCTGAGATTTGTCATTTTGTTTGAGGAAAGCCATATGGCATTAATGTTAACCCTTGGTTCAATTTGTTCAGTAGAATCCAAATATTCGCTTACTTATTCAATGTACATTTGCAGGCACAGACAAGGTCATTCCCGAGAATATGCCAATGGAACGACTGTCTCGGTTCCCGAGCCAGTCATTACAGCGGTAAGTTTTCAAAAATACTCCAATCCCCGCCGGCAAATGGACATTGCCCAAGATCACTAAATTGACCGTTTTTGGCTGACCATCATGCAAGGGTTAATGTTGAATGATTGAGATGGATATTCTGGATAGCTATCTGAGTTTTGCTTTTACCAAGATGTCACGTAGATTCGGATTTTTCTTAAACGCAATTACTGGACGCTTGTTAAAGGGTTGTTTCAGTTTCTCCTGTAGGTTTTGATACTCATCTTTCAAGATTTTGGAAATTTCAACGTTTTTCCGATTATAGGTCAGAATGAATGGAATTTTGTCACGTTGATCAGATAAGCCTGGGTCCGGGTTTATTCCCCTTGGCCACTGTGTTTCGAGTTCTTTAATCCAAAACGATTCTCGAAGTTTTCTTTGTTTATCAGTTTCTTCTGCCGTATCTGAAAGGGGTGGCTGTTCAATTGGCATAATTTCAAAGTCACGAAGGACTAAATGATCAAGAAGATTAAAATGTTCGGAAACATGTGTGTCTTCCTCTAGCCTAATATCTGAGAGGTGTCGAGTTGCCCGCCATCTTAATGGACATTTGGTTTTGCCGACATACAGTTTTTGGCACAATTTGCATGAAATTAGATAAATAACATTTTCAGAGTCACAATCTAGATTAGACTGAAGTTGGAACTTGCTTTTGTTCTGAAAGCTCGTGAAAGTAATCTAGTTTGGGAGAAATTCATCTAAATCATAGAACCATGACCTCAAGAAAGCAGGACTCGGTACACTCAAGTCAAGAATGGACCTGAGGAAGCTAAAGATTTCGGCTGAGGACACAGTGGGCAAAAGCGAAGAAGGACTACTACTACTACAGCCACAGAATACAGTAATCATACAGTAATCATAACAGAACTGAAATTGTATTGGCTATATTAATCTAACGCTTCATTCGACTATGTAATAGATTTAGTAAGAAAGCCATACTAGTTTGGAGACTGCATCTAGTGAGAAAATACCGAACTCTGAAATGCCGCTTTTGAGAGGGTCATGAGGGATCTAGCCAGTATATACTAAATCTATGATCGCAAGTGCTTGCGATGACACGCATCAGGTTTGTTCGGGGGTTGGGGTGGGGGTGGTGGGGGAGGCGTTGCCTAGCACCCAGCCGGCGCAGTTGTAAAACATTATTGAGATACACGTACCCAGATAACGTATGTTACTGGGCCCATACTGGGCCACTACCGGGCCTAGTAACCTGAGCTATAACTTTATAGCTTTACAACATCTTTCCTGGATGGTTGTCTGGAAGTTGACATAATGGAATTTCAAGAGATAGATGGTTAAGAGCGTGTTCGGCTTGAGAGAGAGAGAGAGAGAGAGAGAGAGAGAGAGAGACCCCATCCCACCCCACCCCACCCCACCCCACCAGGGCAAACCATGGCGAGTCACCTAGGTCAAGTTCGACTCGCTAACCATAGTCAGTTTCATGGTTTACTGATCATGCGCAGTTGCTATGCCGAGTCGAACTTGATTGTAGTCGACTAGTCCGTTGATACCCGGTTCCCTATTGAATTACTATTGCAGAAAATCTGGAGCCGGGTACCAGTCTCCATTAACCCTTTCTGTCGTCTGTTTTAATGAGCTACGAAAATGGGTTAATTTTTGTTTAAACGTGATTTATTTTGTTCAGATGGAAGCACGATAAGACTTAGAGTCTTATGCCCGTGTCTCCCATACACATACAGATTATTCAAAACTTGTTTACAACAAAATGGCGGCAAATCATAATAGTTTAGTTAATTGTAGTCTATTAGCGTGCATAAGTGTGTGGATGTTGAGTGTGAGGTGGGGGAGAGTAGGAAGAAAAACCGAGATAGAGAGAGAGAGAGAGAGAGAGAGAGAGAGAGAGAGAGAGAGAGAGAGAGAGAGAGAGAGAGGTGGGGGGGCGAAGGAGGGGAGAGAGGGTGAGAGAGAGCGAGGAATAAGATCAAATGGAAGAATAGCAGAGGACCAGAGGTGAGCTCTAGGTGCTGCCTTCGCCCCGACCTGTACGTGTTGGGCTGCTGTCCATTTACCCCTTAAACTATAAGTTCGCGAACGGGAAGCTACTGAAAGCGGTTGGTGTTAATTATGTATTGACATACCGTATGTACAGATCAGTTTGTTCATTTCCAAGTTGGCAGTGTAAGTCCCGTATAGAAGCTGGTTGACCGTAAGATTAGCAAGAGAAATATAGTTCAAGGCAAGCTGATTTTGGAAAACGACTCTTTGCTCGTTAAAAAGGGCACAATGTAAGAGGTAGTGGTTTGTAGATTCATCATTGTGCCCACAAGAACAACTGGCAGATTCCGACAGAAAGTTGTCAAATAGATGTCGGTTTAAAGAACTACAACCATTTCGGAGCCTGCATAGCATTATGTTGGCAAACCTCGGGCCTACGTAATACCACTCAGGGGGTTGTCGTATGGGTGACATAGCCTTGAGTTTGCTTTTAAATTCTAGAAGAGTGACAGAATCTCTCACCGGCACAGGAAGCATATTCCAGGCGTGGATCGTTGCTGGGAAAAAGGATCCATAGAAGAGTTATTTTTGTCCTCTAAGACGTCAAAAAGCGTCCATATGACAGAAACTGGGAAAGAATAGGGGCTTGAGAATATTGGCATACAGTGGGAAAGCATAATTTCATCAAAAGTAGGTTATTTAATGAAATATTTACACTTTTATATGCATTTATTCATGACAAGCGACACGTGTCCGCCATTTTGAAATTTACGCAAATATCGCACTAACCATCTGAACCGAGGTCGGGTGCTCGGTTGACTATCAAAGTTCAAATTTCAAAGTTAAAAGTTGCTTTATTTCATGGTTTTTTCTATACATGTAAATATAATCTAAACAGGCAGTCCATCAAAGGCATGGCCTATTGAGTGATGGACTCCTTACAAACATTACAAAACATTTATACATTAACATATATATGACACACAAGACAGTGGCACAGTGACAGAATGCTGAAAAGCTACCTTGATATGAAAGTCCAGGACTATTTTGGTTTGTTTTGTGGAGTTCGGACAAAAACTTTGATATATATGTCATATATACATGTATTTAATACATATGTCTTCCATTAAGCGGTGGGTGGGTAGGGCTGTCCCTTCTTTGATGTTTACATAGATATATGCCACTATGTACACAAACATAAAACACACGACATTCAAACACATATTTATGGCATTAATATTTAAATACACTCATACATATTTACTGACTTAATTAAACATATATTATACATATACTCCCTAATTACATCATTATCTCATTTTATTTAAATTTGGTTTGGAGTGGTTTATTATTATATAGGACTTTTGTATGCTACTGAGGGTGGGGTGGGGGGGGGGGGGGGGCCAGGGAAGAGCTCATTACTGTAATATAAAGTTGAGATAGTTAGAGTTGTTAAGAATCGATAGATGCGTTGATCGTATGTGGGCTATTTAGGTGTAGTAGTAGTAGTGAAAGTAAACTGTGAAGTATGTTTGTGTTTAGACTTCTTACTTCAATTATTAGGTTATGTTAGTTTATCTATAGTGGTGGTGGAGGTGGTGGTGGTGGAATGTCTTAGGCTTGTATTATTATTAATTAGCAGAGAATCTGTGGCCATCAGGTAAAAATATATTAATTTAGTAGGTGTCGATCATAGATTCCCTGGCAATCTTCTTAAAGGATTTCAGGTTTAATATACTATCGCGTATTTTTGTACTGGTGCTGTTCCATAGTTTTGTGGCTGCTATTGTAATTAGTCGTTTTTCTATTTCTGTTCGTGTAAATTGAGTGTGTAAATTGTGTTTTGTCCTAGTGTTGTGTTTGTGGATGTCGGTGCTTAGTGTGAAATGGGAGGCTATGGATTGTGGTAATGTATGGTGGTGAAACTCCTTTACAATGTTGTACATCTGTAGTTTGCCTATGTCCTTTAGTTTTAAAAGCTTTTCTGACTTGAATATATTCTGGCCAAGAATAGATCCCTGAGGAACACCACAAGTTAATTGCCTGTTTTCAGAGCATATCTCATTATATTGTACGCATTGTGTTCTTTTACTTAGGTAGTTCTGGAACCTTGTGAGTGCACTGCCTCTTATACCATAATAGGCAAGTTTTTCGAAGTAAGATCTGGTGGTTGATAGTGTCGAAAGCTTTTGAAAGGTCCAAGAAGATGCTTATTATACTTTGGGTTTTTTCCAGTGATTCAATAATTTGTTCTGTCATTTCGGCTATTGCATGCATTGTTGAATGTTTCTCACGAAATCCATATTGCGATTTGTATAAAATTGACTTTTTGTCCAGGTAATTTGTCAGTCGATTGTACATAAGGCGCTCTAGTAACTTGGAGAAAAGTGGAAGTATGGAGACTGGTCTATAGTTTGAGAAGTTAGTAGAATCCTTGGCTTTATAAATTGGTGTAACACGTGCTATTTTTAGTTTTGATGGGAAAATGCCTTGTGCTAGGGATAACTTGCAAATGTGACTAAGTGGGATAAGGATATCCATAGCACAGGTTTTTATAAATGCGCCACTTAAAACCATCGATTCCGGCACTTTTGGCTGGGTTGAGTTTGTTTAGAACGTTAAAGATATCTTCAGTGTTAGTAGGGTTAACGAAGAATGATGATTGATAGCTGCCTGTAAGGTAATCAGAAATTTTTTCTTGGATGTTGATTGGATTTTGGTCGAAAGTTCTGGTCCTATATTTACGAAATAATCATTGAATCCATTAGCAATTTCGAATTTATCGGTAATGACCTTATTCTTGTGAAGAAATTGTGTCTGTTGTGCCATATTGGTCTTGTTTAAAAGTGATTTAATGGTTTTCCATGTCTCTTTTATGTCATTTTTGGACTGTTCAAATTTCTTGTGATAATATGTTTTCTTAGCTGTTTTTATTATTTGATCTAATTTATTTCTATATTTTTTAAACTGAATTTCATTGTAGTTAGTTTGATACTTGATAAATGTTAAGTAGAGCTGATGTTTTGTATGACAGGCAGCTATTAATCAACTTGTAAGCCAAAGTTTAGTTGAGTTATTCTTATATTTTTTACTTTCTTTCATTGGAAAGCTTTGTTCAAAAATAGTCGTGCAGATGTCATGAAATTTGTTGTAGGCATGCTCACAAGACTGAATGTCTGTTACTATGCTCCAATCGACCTCTGACATAGATCTTTTGAATGTTTCAATGTTGACCTGACAGTAATCTCTGCATTTAAATTTTTCCTGTTCGAATTGTTTCTGGTATGTTTGTTGTTTTTCTAGGAGAAATATAGGTAAATGATCTGAGATATCAGTTACAAAAATTCCGACATGAGTTTTACTGATATTGCGATTAATATTATTGCAGAATATGTTGTCAATGACGGTCGCCGTAGATTCTGTTATTCTAGTTGGTTTAGTTATTGTCGGATAGTAAAAGTAGGTATTTAATAAGTTAATGAAGTCTTTGGTATGACAACATTTCTGTTGCTGCAGATCAATATTGAAATCACCCATAAGGTAGGCTGTTTTATTTTCCTTTTGTATTGTATCCAGAATTCTGCTCAAAGCTTCAATGAATTGTTTGTTGTCACTGTCAGGAGGCCTGTAGATTGTACCAACAATTTTATTTCTACCTTTTTGAATCGGAATTTCGATAAATATTGTTTCAATGTATTCTTCCATTATGGAAAAGAAATGAATTGAATATTGTCTTTTATGTACATGCCTACACCACCTCCACCATCCTTGTTAATTTTGTCAGATCTGTGCTTTTCGATAAATGTATAGTTATTCTTGTTAACTAGAGTAGTAAGTGAGATTACTTTTAGCCAAGTCTCTGTTTACTCTGTAAGCGAGGGGCATTGGCAGACCAATAGAGGACTATTCTTGGCACCCTATCACTGGAATGCCTCGCTTGTTTCTCGAGCCAGTCATTCCAGTGATACATCCCCAAGAACAGTCCTCCCTCGGCCCTCAAATGGACATACATTCAGAGCAAAATAACAATTTTCATGACCGATATTATTATATAAAAAAAGATTAAGACGTAGGAATTGACTTATTTTATCCAGTGGAAATTTTTCATGATTATTCGATTATATAATTTTTAGTCATATACATTCATGATTTAGAAAAAATAAAAAATAATCGTGATTTTCTATTTAATCACGTAATCATGCAAGTCTACTAGCAAGTGGGTTTTTTTTGTGCTATATAGCGATACTATAGATACGCTTCATTACCATGTATGGTATTACTTAACTATTTATTGGTTGGCCTGGCCAAAGACAGCCTCTATGGCGCTCTTGGACAATATCCATTTGACGCACAAGGAAGGCCACCACTTATGATTGTGGAAATAGTTGAAATAGCTGGCTCGGGTAGTCGAGCCAGTCACTCCAGTACATTGGGTAGTTCATCGAGAGTGAATTCTAGGCTTGTCATTGTGTGATTATTGTTTTGGGTAATCACGATCGATAATTTATGAATAATCGAGGTTGTTCGATTAATCAGTTTGGGTACAAGTTGCCAAGGTATAAGAGTAGAGGATGTCAATGGCGAAAGATGTAACGGTGTTTAGAGACGTCCAATTTGCAGGTTAAGAGAAGACCATCCCATGAAAATGTACCACTGGAATGCCCGGCTCGATTCTCGAGCCAGTCATTCCAGCAATACATTGTCAAAGATAATCCTCTCCCGGCCTGCAAATGGACACACATTCCCAGGACAAAATGTCCATGCTTGGTGTCGGCAGAGAAATGGGAGACAATATTTTCAGCTAGGAGCAGGGTGGATAAAATAAATCAGGGAGCAGGAAGAATAGACAAGTTCATCCTACATTCACAAGTGTGACATCAGATTTTAAAACAAATTTAAAATAGCACACATATTACCTGAGTATCACATTACAAAGGACAATAATTAGGCAAAAATCATACAGGGAGCAAAATAAAAATAAAACATAACTAAAGGATAAAAAATAGAAATAGAAAATATTTGAACATATATATGAAACGACACACATAGTGTACACCAGAGATGACAATATTCTGGCAGGTATGTGTAGTGGCTTGAGCAAAAAATAGTGGGCAACAAATCTAAATAAGCTTAGGTCTTAGAGTAAATGCAGACATCAGAATAAGCAAAGCACAGAATAAGCTGAAGGGTAACACAAACCTCCAAAAAGTAGTGAGCAACAAAACAAAAATAAGCTTAAATTTAGATCAAAAGCAGGCATCAAAATAAGCAAAGCGTAGGATAAGCTGGAGGTTTGTACAGGCACTTGATGCAACAGTTTGAACAACAATTCGGATACCTTCATTGTTTGGTCTATCACCTATCTAGCCTTTGTGCCAACCTCATGTCATATTGTCATTATATCTGGGGGCTGTGCTGTTATCTGTAAAGCGAAAGAATAAATAACATATATTACATATAGATTCAGTAGAGTTTATATTCTGATTTATGGTAATGACCAACAGCTGTTAATTTTTATCTTAGTTTCTCTAGATCATCTATAGTAGTGATAAGTGATTTTTTTGTTGCTCTTTGTTATGCAGAAAACCCGCCCATCAAGTGACCATGAGGACTGGACTTCTGCCTGTTGTTGCGTTTGCTTTAGTAGTTCAAGTCTCCGCTTGGTAAGGCTCTCAGTGATGACAAAGTTGGATCCTTTCAGTCGCCTTTTTTGGATAAATATCTGGTGCCTTACATCGTAGGATGAGAGTCTGAAAATTATAGGCTTAGTTATGTGGCGTCCTTGTGGTGTGGCATTTAGTTGACCGGTGCGCTTTGGGACAATTCTATGGTTTCGACAGATGTTGTGTGGCTCAAGCTTTATACCGAGTTTCTCATTGAGTACATTTATTATAATACTGTCTGTTGCTTCATCATGTGTCTCATGAACTCCATGCAGCAGGAGACAGTCCCTTCGACTATATTGTTCGTGTTCATCGAGAATTAACTTTGTTTTATTGTTTTCCTCATTCGACCTTTTGTTCTCAGCCTTGATAGTTGCCAGCTCATCTTTAACTGCTTTCATTTTAGTATCTATGTCAATCTGTACTCCTTCGTATAGTTCTTGTTGCACCGAGTTTACAAGTAGCTCACTGGCTGCTATGGATTGAGCAAGTCTGTGAATAAGTGTTTTGTCTTTTGGGTCAGCAAGTTTTTCTAATATCGATTTTGTGACATAGTCCACAATGATGGCTAATAGTTCGCTATTGTCTGTTAAGGCATCGTGTATCCTACTTTTCAGTACCTTGGCATCCACTGGTAAGTCATCATGTTCATCATCGATGTTAGATTGATGACCATTTGCTTCGCTTGTGCCTACTGCTGCCATTGCTCCCTTCGGTCCCGATCTCGATCCCGCTCTTTTCTTTTTGTCACCAGTTTTTGTATCGCTCATTATGCACTATGTTTAATGTCCTGTCTCTTGATTGTTGAATTTAAATGTGCTAATAGTTTTAGAATGTTATTTAATTCATATAATCATCTCACTTACACAGAATTGCCAAATTGATAGTATTATTTATAAAATTATAGCCAAGTGAAAGACACAAAAAAAAAAGTCTCAGGCAGCCATTTTTCTTCTTCTATAGTTGACTAGCTAGTTAACTATTTGAAGTTCGACTGGTACTCTAGTTAGCTATAGCTAACTATGGTTAGGAGTCGAACATGACCCTATAAAATTGTTCGCCTCGCCACAAAACGTTCGCCGCGAACGTTCGGCGAACAGTTCGTTCAGCAGGGCGAACGTACCACGCGACCTAACAATTGTTCGGCGAACGGAAAATATTCGCTCTCCTGAACGGACCCCCGGTATTTCACTCACACAAGGGCAATACCGCACGGTATACCCCGCGCGACCGTGTTTTAAGTTTATTGCGCAGCTAGCCATAACGCTCATTATAATAATATGCCTGTTTCTAAAATGGCAGATATGTGCCCGATTCGGCATTTTTCGACAATCAAGTGTCTCCATTTCGAAACAACTATACAGGACGGCTGTTGCATACTTTAAACCTAATTTGACTGGGTGCCGTTGCTGCAGTAAGGCTATGCATCCCTCTTGTATAACGAATTTAATACCCGACAGAGCGATGAATTTATCACAGCTATCAAAACGCCAACTCAATTACCATCAAACTGTCGCATATTTGATCACAACCCGAGAATATCGATCTGCCAATATTATGTCGTCTTTAAGTGTGGCGAGCGTGTCAATTACAGTAATCAACATATCGATATGAAATGGATTATGCATATCCGTGTAGAAAGGCTAGATGGTATGTTTACAAACAACGAGGACAAACCCCCACCCCACCCCCACCCCCCACCCCCACCCTGCTTCAGCAAACCCACGTTCTACAGCTGCTAATGACGCCAACAAATCTGACACTGAAACGTCACATGAACTGGATGGTATTAGCTCTTTTAGTCTTTACTGTCTACACTATAATGGTCCATGGTGCGTCAGCTATGGACAGATTTAACTGCGTTTGGCTTCGCTGTCAAGATGTCTAATTCAAGAATTGCTTATATAAATGTCACGTTGTGATCAAATATCTCCCTCAGACATCTGAGGGGTAATAAAGTTGTTACACCAGTGCTTAGCCGTGGGTACAGGCTGTTACCACACGCGCAAACGTTATATTTCCCTCGCTATGCTCGGGGAAATATAAAATGTATATCTCTCGCTGCGCTCGGGACATACTTTTGCGCGTGTGGTAACAGCCTGTGCCCACTGCTAAACACTGGCGTAACTAATAGTATCAAATTACACAAATTCATGAGTACCTGATAGTAGACTATTCAGCCTTATTGATGCTACCATACATACAAGTGAGGTGAAATGGATCAAATCCATTGAGTCCAGTGACGGCGGAGCTGGGGTTCTAAGAGCATCTATTTTAACTAAATTTCTGGTGAAGAACCCCCGCCAAACACCCCCACCCCACGCTCCCCACAACACACCCACCCACCGCCCACCACACGCAGTGTTGTGTGTACTGTGCATATGTATTTCTATGGTACTGTCATTGTCCACTGACCACGTATTGCTATTGCTCATAAATCTTATATCAACAATATCTAGGAACACCTAAGCAGATCACTGATGGCGACAGTCTGTGATATCATTAACCAGTCATTAACACATTAACTTGACAGACCTTCTGAAATGATCTTGAAAAATGTCGATTTACACGCCCTGTTTTGAAATTTTGGCATAGCAAACCAGTTATTCAAGTGGACGATTTCTAAAGTATTCCTTTCATGCTCTTTCTCAGAGAAAAATTCTCATTTTCCTGAACAATTTTAACCACGAATTATGACTCAGAATACAGGAGATGGCTTCTCAGAGCATCTAATTTTCAAAATTTTCCGGAAACCACGTATTAGGGAGGGGGAGGCCCCTACCTGGTCAACCCCTTTCACTCACACACCCCTAACACGAGATCCTGCATCCGCTCCTGCACCACCCCACCCCTGTTGCGGAGCTACTACGCCGCCACTGATTAAGTCATTGGCGGACACAAATAAATAAAACAAGATACTTCATAAACGTAAGTAATATTTAAAGCCTCTGGTATCAACAGCGCGTTAAAGCGCTCAAAAAACTATTTATTTCAATTAACCATTTACTTGCCAATACTTTTCAAGGAAGTTTTGATTATTATTTTTCAGCCCAAAAAACTATTTTTGTAAATTTATAACTAACATTTACAACAAAAAAAAAGATTTCTGTTATCCTTTTAACATTCATCAAAAGTGTAATGGTTAAGAAAATTCAAATTTCTGCTTAGCCAGTGTCCAATTGCAAACCAAGAACAGTATTTTCGAAAATTTACCACTGAAATGACTGGCTCGGTTACCGAGCCAGTCATTGCAGTGGTAATTTAGAGAAATATTTTAAGTGGATGTTTCTCAAGATCACTGCAAAGGTCGGTCTTTACCAACCTGACCATTAAAGGGTTACGTTTGACACAAGAGGGGTTAACGATATATCATTGTCCCGTATGTAGTACTCTAAATAATTCACTTAATTGCTGATTCATGCCCATATCGCTCTTACATATTCGCCCGAAACATGAATAATTTATTGCACAGTTTAATAATTGGCAAGGATATAGGCATAAATCCTCAGCGGGCAGTTCTCCTTGGTGGCGTGGTTCGCTGATTAAAATCAATTCTTCCGTTAATACATTGAACCACTACGGTGGCATACACATGCATCTGAAGTCAGTATTAGAAAAAGATTATGTCGACATAAGTACGGAAAAATTCGCCATTAGAAAAGATTATGTCGACATAGTTAAGACAAAGGTCGCCATTAGAAAAGATTATCTCGACAAAAATAAGTTGTACGTCGACATGTCGATATAAATAATTAGACTTAATCGTGCAATGAAGGAATCTAGTTTTAGCTATGCCCCGCCCATCTCTAGCTACGGTCCACCCACGCTTTGCCAACGTTGGGATCAATTGATCCCTGTACTCTCTTAATCTTAATTTCCAGAAAAACCATACATGTAAGCTGTTGAATATTTTGAAACTAAATTGACAGCCTATGGCAGCAACAGCGCCCAGTCAAATTAGTTTCAAAATTTCAACAGAATGTTTATTAAATAGTAAAGACATACAATTCGTACAACAACGGTTAGTCATCAACTAAGTGTTCGTCACGAACTTAACTACGTCATTTATGACGTGGTTGATTGTGGCGTCAGCCTACATATCACGTAGTTATTTACGACGTTATATGATTGACTGAGGAACTGGAATCGGCCATTTTGTCGTCATCTGGACCGTTATGTCGTCATAATAAGTCGGGAACACGATGGCAGATGTATTCCACAGTATACTGTATATTCGATTATTGAGTGACTATGTTCGGCCATACAACCGCTCTCGATTATAAACGCAATGTAGGAATCCAGTTTTGGCCATGCCCCGCCCATCTCTAGTTAAGCTCCACCCACACGGCGCCCGTATTGGGAATCGATCCCTGAGCTCGCTGACTATCAATTTCCACAAAACTATACAAATAAGCTGTTGAATATTTTGAAATTAATTAATTTGATTAAGTTGATTATGACGTTATATGATTGATGGATAAACTGAAATACTCCAATGAGTGATCTATTTCTAGCTATGCCCCGCCTATTTTAGCTAAGCTCCGCCCACGCGTTGCGTGTGTTGGTGCTAGTTTATATACATTGAATCCTGAATTCTGAGAATGACAATTTCAAGGTACAGGTAAGCGTCTGAATATTTTGAAAATATTCAACAGAATGTTTATTAAATAGTAAATTTATAGAGGTAGTATAGTTTTAGAGCGCTCATGACCCTCTCAAAGGAGGAATTTCAGAGATAAGTATTTTCTCGCCCGATCTATAGTTCCCAAAAGAATATGTTTTTGTGGCTAAATCTATTAGCATACGTAGTCGAATAAAGTGTCAGATTAATATCGCCAATGCAATTTTATTTCTAAACTAATTGTCCATCATAATATGACGTCATAATCAACTGTGTGATGGGTAGGATGACGTCATAATCAATTAATGTCGTAGATAAGTACGTCACGAACGCATAATTGAAGACGGACTAAGCGTTGTTGTACCAATTGTATGTTTTTACCATTTAATAAACATGCTGTTAAAGGCAGCAACATCATGCAGTCAAATAAGTTTCCAAATATTCTACGACTTACCTATATAGTTTTCTGGAAATTGATAGTCAGGACAGGGCGTTCTGGGATCGATCGATCCCAACACGGACAAGGTATGGGTGGAGCTTAAATAGGGATGAGCGTGGCGTAGCTAAAACCGGAACGGTCCATTCGAGTTGGAAAGAGATAACAGGCCTAAGGCCTCAGGGCGGTAGACCCGCGGCCCCGGAAAAGGCGAGTCATTCGCGCTGCTGATTATGAAGTCATCCTACACGTCGCGTATTTGATTATGACGTCATATGATGGATGGATAAATTGGAAAGGTCCGTTGTAGCTGGCAGTGAATTCCAATGTGGTACGACTCTTTTAGAAAAAAAAGTACACGAAAATAGCATATGTCCTTAAAGCCGCGTTCTCACGAGAGAGTTAATCGGGAATAACGCCATACTTCAGTATGGTGTTATTCCGGATTAAGTCTCTAGCGAGACCACGGCCTAATGTATGTATTATTGGACATTTCGAAGAAGCTGTTTGTCAATATTGTATATCATTAAGGATATATTGTATGTTTCGATTAAGTCTCCTCGCAGCGGTGTAGGAACGTACTTTGGCTTGAGGTTCTCTGGAATGAAACTGAACCAGATGTTCCAACGCAAAACACTCACACAGAAATTATACAGGAGAACTATAATGCAATGCGTCATAGGCAAATACTAATACTTACAAACACACATTATACACTTCATAGTCAATTCGCAAACATTTACCACCACCATCATCATCACCCCTCATTACTACCGCTATTAGCACTGCTACTATGCCTACTACCGGTACACTTTCACCATTATGACACCATCCAATTACAGTCTCACCATAAACATATTAAAAACCGCACCAGTCACCACCGAAAATCACTATACCCGCCCTATATATTACGGAAAACACCATTACCATTGATGCCCCATGATGGCACACGCACACACACGCACGGACGTACGCACACACGCATACAATCCCCCCACATCCCACATCTTCCACCCGATATTATGTCGCAAAATAAACAATTTTGACTTTGAATTTGTTGAGTGAGATTGGGTTGGGTAGGGTACTATGGGTGGAGTCAAAACATAGGTTGCGCTATAGGGATACACTATGAGAGTGGGGAAACCTCGGTGGGGGGGGGGGGCTATCGCACCCTTGTCCCCACCCCACCCCTGGGGCCTATTGTCGATTTCAACCTTTTTTCACAAAACCGTTGGATGCGCAATGTGCGAATAGTGATTGTAGATCTTTGCTGTTTTTTTGTATCTTTTGCTTTTTTACCCTTTTTTTGCTTTTTCCTTTTGTGCGATAGCGTGTATGATTTATTGACATATGTGCAATTAGCAATATAAATATTTACATCATATAACCGGTAGCCCTAACCAACCTAGCTGGCCGTTTGGGCGGAATAGATGCGCCACATTTCAGTTGGCATTGTACATGTAGCTTAATACTGTTACTAGACTGTTAGAACACGCCCACCTTAAGACATGGTATATGATCTTATAGGGTCTATGAATTGTTTAAGATTAAGTCTGTATTTTGCTATATTGTTTCTTTGTTTGGTGGGTTTTTTTAGGGTTTTTTAATATGTTCTTTTCATAAAGTTCTGCAAACTGTACTGTGCTGATTAGCCGCAATGGCATAAAAAACGATACAGTATTACGAATATATATATATATATATATATATATATATATATATATATATATATATATATATATATATATATATATATGTGCTTGAGGAGATGCATAGATGCTTCTTGAAATCTTCTGTATTTCAATTAGGGCATGTATTTAATTTTTGTAGTTTTATTGAGTTTTGTGGCTAAAGGGGAGTAACTCATCTCTTATTAACTGCGGATTGCAATTTTTTTACGATTGCATATTTATATACATATATATTTTTATATATTCATATACTCATATTCTGTCCGTCATGTACATATTTCACGTCACTTGATGTTTGGTTATATCTATATGTATGTAGATTCATGCCAATAAAATATTCTGATTCTGATTCGTCCAAACATGGGAGATAACTCATATTAGTTAATAAGCCGAATAGAGTTGTTTTGCGTGCTTACTTCCCTTTATCGACGTTCTTCCCAATTTTAAAGAACAATTTCCCGCGCCAATTTTATGAAATTTCTTTATAATGCCGGGATTATTAGAGTCATGTGACAAATATTTTGGACAAAGCAGCCTGTATGATGTCTTACATGTAGGAAAATCTGCATCTGAGAGCGAAGGTGTTTGTTTCTACTTATCTTTATGTATTTTTTAGATAACAGTTACCAGTTTTCGGTATTAAAAATGCAAACTCAGCTCGTGATTAAAGTTATTGTGCACCAACAAATACTGGTAAAAGCACGAAATCGAATTAAAAAAATTGATCCTATCTGTATTGACTGAAGCATATGATGTCATAATCAATTACATCACATGTATGTTGACTTCACAATCATAAGTCGGCCTATGGCAGCGGTGGTGAATGACTGCTGCAATGGCCCATGCCTGTGTAGTGTTTGATGATAGCAGCCGCGGGTAGATCAATAACAGGCGCTGTTTTATAATAGCCTATTCCTAGGTCACCTATATCGCTGTTATTACCGGCTATGCATGTCTCAAAATATTGTTAGGAGGGAGTACTACGCTACCATGGTACTTAATACAATTTATAACTTCACACCAATTGCTTAAGAAAATCGCATCACAATAGCATAAACAGTTTATCACAGTTGATAGTGCGAAGAATTACCTTTTTATACATGTGCTTTCTAATCTGAAGGCATTAACCGCTGCGCTACAATAATATTTTGAAGTCACTAGTATGTTAAAATTTGACATCTATCGGCGTGACCCGGGGGTCTATGGTACCGTGGTACTGGGTGTTGAAATCAAATAAAAAATCTGAAATTTTCTCAAATTAAAATTATGTTGCAGTAATTATGAAATTCAACATATCAGCTGTCACATAGTTATATTTTAGCTTAGAATCTCTAGTCTTATTGGTTAAATATAACTTTAAAGCTAGGCTCCTCTAAGCATCAACAGAATTTAAGGATGGCGGTGCAAGCATCAACAGAATTTAAGGATGGCGGCTGTTTTGAAGCCTGAAAACTGCACTGCGAAGACATATATATTATATAGAATAACCGCTGATCCAATTTATAATTTTAAAAACCCATTGGTAGGCATATATAATTGTTGTATTTTTCATGCATAGCTAAATTCTGTTCAAGCATTATGTATTTTTCCTATATCACCCTATCAAACATAGGTACCACAGTGCCGTAGTACGCACGGTAGTGTAGTACTCAACCCTAATGCTTTAACACTCGAGTCTGCAACTGTCTAGAAAAATGTCCATTGGAAGTTAGAAGATGAAAGATACATTTTTGTAATTTTATCACTGAAAGTGACTGGTTCATTGGGTACCGGCTTGTTATTATGTTATGTTCAATACTCATCAAAACTGCTATCGGGTATCACGACAAGGATGGGTGCGCCCACTGGGCTTGGCTCATAAGAGTGCAGTGGGAGACTGGCTTTAAATAGTGCCAGGCTCTGCAGGTGTAGATTTTAAGGAATTTTACTACTAACCCAGACGGGATAGCGCATCATTGATTTTACTATCTCGCAGCAAATTTCACTAACCCAATCTTTGTAAGCTCAAAGCTGATCACTTCTTTAATACATTCACCGATGGATCCCTATGAAACTCATTTCCAAGGCTACCATACCATGTTATTATGTTAATAATAACAATAAAATTAACAATAAACAATAAAAACCCGCGCAGTGCCGGGCCCTGTTTTTCAGAGGGGACGTAAAGCCATCGGTCCTGTCACGTGTGGTGTCTGTGCCATGGGGTTGTAAAAGAACTCGTGCTGAGTGTCAGGCCCTGTATCGGGAGTTCAGTTGTGAATACGCTCTGATAGGAAAGTCATTTGTCAGACATGTAGGCTTAGGTCTAAAGCGTGCAGATGATGGCTAAGTACCTGACGGCGACTACGGCTGATCGGCAAGGCTGGACTAAATAATAATAAGTTAAAATACTGTACTGTGTCTATGTCTCGGACAACAGGTCAAGCAGCCAGTGGCTCTATATCTGAACCTGTAAAATAGCACACTGAGCGGCTGGAATGTCGGTCTAGAGGGTACTCCTATGAAGAGGATGACTATCCGAACACAACAACAACAACAACAACACAGAGAAGCTGTTGAATATTTTGGAATTAATTTGTCCAGAAAGTCGTGCCTAAGGCAGCAGTGGCTTTCCGGACAAATTAATTTCAAAATATTCAATAAAGTATTGACGGTAGCAGAAAATCTGTTCTTTTGTCAATTTTTGGTGGGTACTCTTCAACATAATGACGTTGTAACAGTGTTTTTTCGTATTTCCTCTTTTGAGAGCATTACTAACCCAGGCGGGTTAGTGCAGGTGTAGTTTTACTAACCCATATTAAATTCTACTATCCTCGGGTTAACGGTACTATCCTCGGGTTAACGGGTTAGTGTTAAAATCGAGCCTTGCTCTGTTTCTCTTTGGTTCCGGTGTGCTTGTAAGTTGTAGTTAATGTGTGAAGTATTTTAAATGCCCTCTTCCGGGTACCAGGTACTCTATGTGAGGGGGGGGGGGGAGGGGACTGCGACCTTGTTATTTAAAATTTGGTAGAGCAATATAAGTCTAGCTTTTTTACGTCTCCACTAGCGGTTCCCAGTCAAGAGTTCTCATCATGGCGGTTACACTGGATTGATGTCTATTGTCCCTCGGCACAAATCGTCCTGTCTTACGTTGAATGCACTCTATTTGGTGTTGCTCCCGGGTCAGGTGTGGGTCCTATATTACCAAGGCATATTCCAGAATTGAGCGGCACATGGTGATAGAGGCGGTTTCACGAAGCTTTCCTGGAGCTTTCTTGGAAGACAAGAGCAGCTTCCAGATAAGACCATAAGCCTTAGGCAGCAAGAGCTTTCAGTCAAGTTGGTTTCAAAATATTCAATAGAATATTTATTGTAAATAATCTTATACCGCAGAGTTTCAGAATCAACCAGTTAACCTTTCTACTTCGAATAATACTTACCAGATGTACTATTATGATAATGCCTATTATCTAGTCTAGCTCAAAATAAACAATTAAAAACTCCGCACTCTCCTGGTCCTGCCCATACTGTGTCCGGGAATTACCATAGCTCCAGGTACCGAGTCAATTCCCAATCACAGTCAGATTCGCTTATTTTGCTGACTTAACAAGTCGCATGTGTTTTTAAGCTCGAAATTTGTGCCAAACTTACGGATTTACGCGTGTTTACGCTAATTCATTGCTGGCGTAATGGAAGGAAAGGGAAAGTCATCACAGGGGCAGGTTGTATCAATCCAGAATTTATACATTCATGCCGTAATGACTGTTTTAAAATTTCTTAAATTGGCACATTATTTTAAAATGGTAGTCATTGTTGGAGTCGCTCCGGTACCCGTTAACTGTTTAATCTTATCCGGGTACTCGGTTAATTTCTCTTGCGACTCGGTTCCTTCCAAGATGGATGCGCCCGTAGCCAAGATGGCGGCGCCCATGTTTATCGTTATGTTTTGGTTTGACGTGTCTATTTTAACACTCATTTTGATGCCGATTTTTAGCTCACGCTTGACTGTCGAGGGTGTTTGTAGCGATCGGCATTTATTTCTTGGCTTTATTAGCGTTAGTTAATTACCAAGTCGTGTTTATAAAATTTCAATCTAAAAAGTTTCAAATATTTCCTGCCTAAAGGCTTGATTATCATTAATTTAAGAGAAAGTTAATGTTTCTAAGTAATTCTATCTTGCCAAGTCAATTGTGCGTATTGCTCGTCATCGTATGTCATGTGCAGCGTTTTAATTCTTACTCTGTTCGCAGAAGACCAAAAACCTGGACACTGTGTAACAGGTTCATGAAACGCAAGTTCGGTGGTCATCACTGTGTGGCTTGCGCGAGGTGCATGGTTGGAAGCCCTTGTGATGTGGGCGCGAAGTGGTCGTCGGAGTTGGTGGCGATCGTGATCGAAGTGCGCGTTTGGAGAGAATCGCGAGGGACAAGGCGGGCAAACTGGATCAGGTGTCAGTAAAGGGTCTTGAAGAGCGTCTGAATGAGCGGATGGACTCAGCATTGGGCGTATGGGTGGCCCAGTTTAAGGCAAGGTTTGAGTCTAGTCCATGAGCCCGACGATGCAGGCTGGTGCAGAGTAACCTTTCGGTGGTCCGGCTAGTTCTGTGGAGGGACGAGCACCTGTCCTTCCTCCGACCTTGGCTCAAGAGCCGACGGTGGAGGAGGAAGATCTCCTTATGGAAGATTCTGGCATGCCGGATATTTCATTAACGGCAGAACCGAGTACGTCCCAGGGATCTCCCTCGGGTTTTGTACGGGTCTGCCAGTCGGGTGGTGATGTCGCCGTTCCGTCGGGCATCTTTCACCCGGATTTCGCTCAACCCGCGTTGTCGTTGGAGCTGTGTTTTGTGGTTCCTAGCGGCATCCCGGCGGCGTTAGGTGCGGCTCCTCTCGGAGTTCCGTCATCTACCGTAGTGAAAGCGGCTGTAGTCCTGGCTACCGTGCTGGAGCCGATGGACTGCGGTGAATCCGTGTCCGGCGATTCGCTGAACACTGGTGCCGCTAGTAGTCGGGCTATGGACGTGCTTCATGGTGGAAGAAGTGCGGGTAACAGTTCTCAGCATGGGTCGTCTGTGGCTTTCTCATCCAAGGGTGAGAAGGAAGATGAGAACGGTAGTCCATTGATGGACGAGTCCTCATTTTGCACCGAAGCTGAATGGGTGCAGGTCCTTGGCTGGATGTCCGACCTTCTCGGGTTGGCATTGGATCAGGGATCTCGGCGATGGAACGGATGTCAGAGCGAGCGGCTAGCGCTCTGTCAAGTGGCTCTTCTGCCATACCGACGCTCCCCTTGGACTCACACACTTCTGACATGTTGGAAGTTGCGGAGTATCGTCTGGTTCAACCAGACTATTCATTGCCCAAGGCCCTGAAGGGGATAAGGAGTAGGCTCCGTTTTCCTGAGCAGGCCTACCATCAATATGCCCGGGTTCCACAGCTTTCCGTCGGGGAGCGAGAGGCATTGAATAGGCGGTTGGCTGGCAAATCAAAGGGTCATTCTCGTCCCTTAGTTTCCCAGGCCAATAAGGATCCGTTTAATGAGTTAGCGCTCATTGAGGATGCGGCGAGGGCAGCCATGGCTGCACTCTCGCACGGATGTACCGTCCTGCAGGGTATGCTGACCTGCGCGGCAGAAGGTGGGGAAGTGCCAGAAGCGGCTCCCGAAGTTGTCCGTGACACCATGCACTTATCCCAGGATTGCCTGGCCAGGGTGATCACCAGATCATTGGCGGAGCGCAGGAGAATGGTTCTCGATTGTGTAGAACCAGGACCTGTGATGAGGGCTGCGTTATCTTCTGCGCCTTTCATTGGTCCCGGCTTGTTTGGCGGCGCGGCGTGGCAAGCCTTATCCAAAGTCGCTTCAATGGTCGTGGAGCAGGAAGTAGTCGTGGAAGTCGACTAAGAGGACACAGCCGCAGCAGTCCTTCAAGCAGCATTGGCAGGAGAAACAGAGGCAGCGCCAGAGATCGCCCTATCCGGATCGCATGACCTGGCCATTCGTCCTCATACAGGTCCTCTAATAAGAGGCCGTATGAGGAGTACAGGAAGGGTGGCTGTTCGGCTCGCGGCGGTTATCGTAAGGATAGCCGTGGCGGCGGTTCCGGACCGTCATACTCCAAGAAACCGCGGGGGGGCTGTGGAGGTCGGTCCTGATGGGTTTCCGGCGGGATCAGTTCCGGTGACGTCAGGAACGAAGGGAGTCGAGAATCTTCACCCAAGCGATGTAGCGTCTTATAGTGCAATATCGACCGCCAGCTGTGTGCAGACTCCTACCGTCGGAGGCAGACTTCAACTGTTCTCAAGCCAATGGGAACGGGTCGTGCGAGATTGTTTAGTCTGTCAGTGGTTAAGAAACGGCTACGAACCGGATTGGCTCATCCGTCAATCGTTAGTTCCGTTAACATCGACTCCAGTGTGGACTCCCGTTCCAAGGTAATCTGATCATCTAGATACCATTTGCTCAGAAATCGAAGATCTTCAGCGGAAGAACGCGATTCATCTAGTCCGCAATCAGACCTCCCTAGTCTTCTATTCAATGATGTTCCTTGTTCCGAAACATACCAGAGGTTGGCGACCAATTCTCAATCTCAAACCGTTGAACAAATTTATTCTTTCTCCAAAGTTTCAGATGGAGACTGTAGCAGCGGTGATGACAGGTCTGAGAAAAGGCATGTGGGTAGTGTCGATAGATCTGAAGGATGCATATTTTCATATTCCAATGTCAATTCCTTTTCAGAACTACCTTCGCTTTGCATTCCAAGACAATGTTTGGGAATTCAATGCGCTTCTGTTCGGCCAGACCACAGCACCGAGGGTATTCACCAAAGTGGTTCTCGCCATGACTTCTTATCTTCGCAGGAGAAACATAGCTGTTCATACTTACATAGATGACTGGCTGCTGAAGGCGGGGAATCCAGTCACTGCGCAACAATCTTCAGGTAGTCCTAGCCTTACTAAAGGACCTAAGATGGATTGTGAATCTAGAGAAATCAGAATTGACTCCATCCCAGTAGTTTGTTTATCTGGGAATATTTTTCAACCTCAGGGATGGCGTAGCTTTTCCGGCGGAGAGCAGAGTCAAGAGTTTGATTGCAGTATTGGAGTCAGTTTCTGTAGGAGCCTTTCTGACGGCGCGCCAATTTCTCAGGATTGTGGGTTTACTAGTGTCTCTGGAGAAAGTGGTTCCTTATGTGGCACTCAGGCGCAGGCCGATTCAGATGTATCTAATGTCATTCTGGTCTCAGAGAACGGATCCGTTATCTCTGAGAATTCCAGTAAAAGACCCATTGATATTCCACCTTCAGTGGTGGTTATCAGAACAGAATCTCCTGCGAGGTGTTCCTCTACAACCTCCTCAACTGCAGATGTCCATCTTCACAGATGCATCAACGACGGGTTGGGAGCGGTATTGGACGATCAGTCAGTGTCAGGGGAATGGGATCGGACCAATGCACAGAAACATATCAATGTTCTTGAATTATTAGCGGTGGCATTAGCACTTCGAAAATTCGAGAACTTAATCTGAGACAAGATTGTCCTAGTAAGGACAGACAACTCAACAGTGGTGTCTTATTTGAACCGCCAAGGCGGGACGAGATCACTGGAGTTGTGTATGATGATTTGGACCCTTCTGCTGTGGTGCCAAGAGAGGAATGTTATTCTTCGGGCAGCACACATTCCAGGAAGACTGAACATCTTAGCAGATGCTCTCAGTCGATGGACGGTTTGTTGTCCGACGGAATGGCAGCTCAACCAATCGGTAGGGAAGGTTCTATTCAGACATTGGGGCAAGCCAAATGTGGACCTGTTTGCGATAAAACAACGCAAAGATGGTCACATATGTGTCCCCGGACCCGCTAGCTTTAGCAGTAGACGCACTGGCGATAAGTTGGAAGGGAATGTACGCGTATGCGCATCCTCCAACGATTCTCATCCCAAAAGTTCTGGCAAAGATAAGAGAGGGTATGTGCCAAGTACTACTGATCGCCCCTCATTGGCCAGGCCAATCATGGTTTACGGATCTGCTGGACCTTCTGGTCTGCAATCCAATCCCTCTTCCAGACAGAAGAGATCTAATCTCTCAGAACAGGGGTCTGTATCTTCACGACAGACCAGAAATGTTCAAATTGACTGCATGGATGTTGTCAAGCAGCGTGCAATTAAGGGTGGCTTTTCTGAGCAAGCAGCGAAGTTTGTTGCTTCAGCCAGAAGAGGGTCAACCACAAGAACATATAATTATAGAATCAACAAATTTGCAGAGTGGTGTAAGGGAAGAGATATCGATCCCTTTTCTGCATCTGTTCAACACATAGCAGATTTTATGTGTCATTTATACGAAGTTGACAAACTTGTACCTTCAACCCTAGCAGCATATAAGTCTGCGTTAGCTTCAGTCATTCCCAGTCTGGCTATTGAGGGAGTGGAGAATGACATTTTAAATGAAATTATTAAAGGAATGAGCAATCTGCGACCTAGGCAGCCAATTCCTATCCCAGCATGGAATTAATCTCTTGTTCTACAGGTTTTAGGGCATGCTCCCTTTGAACCAATTAGATCTATAGATATTAAACTGTTAACTATTAAATCAGTTTTCTTGGTTGCAGCAGCGTTGGCGGGAAGGAGAAGCGAAATACATGCGCTTTCTGCTGAACAAGACAGTTTTGTTGTCACGGGTTAAGGTTTAAGACTACTTCCACATCTTTGTTTCCTGGCAAAGAATCAGTCACTTAAATATCCAGGACAGCTGATCAATTTGCCACGTTTAATTAGACATGACCCAAACTCTTCTGCTTGGTGTCCTGTCAGATGTCTGAAAATGTATAAGAAACGTACTGAGGAGTGGAGAGATGGTCCGAAATCTCTGTGGTTATGTCTCAAAGCTCCTCATTTGCGCACCTCGAAAGATACCATTTCTCGTTGGATAGTCGATGCTATTCAGATGTCGCACAAAATCGCTACAGGAAAGCAGATTGATTGTGCGAATGCCCATCAGGTCCGAGCACTAGCAGCAGCATCAGCCCTTTATACGGGTGTCTCATTAGAGGAGGTGATGTCTGTAGCACAATGGCATGCCTAGTCGTCATTCACTGATTTCTACCTTCACGACATCTCCAGCGCACTTAATCCGGTAGCCGTCACCAAGTTATCGAATCTGAACTAAAGCCACATCCGACCACTGTTTCGCACACATCACAAGTTTCTTCCACTTGCACTGAACAATGGCCATGCATATGACCCGAGAACGACCGTGGATTGGGGCGAGCTCCTGTGATGAACAAGAAAGACCAAGCACTAAAAAATGGTGGGTGTTTGCCTTAATTAAGTGACTAATTTTAAGTTTACTTATGGTCAAAATACCAGACTATCTAAGTAAATAGTCTGGCCAAGAACATCTTATTCTTTTAAACAGACATTAGACTCATTCCAATTTGAAAATCTAATCGATATACTGATTTTTTTTCAAAATTAGAAGTTGTAGTAGCTTCTTTGCACTCTACTGGACTGCCCTAGCTGAGACTTGGGGCTGACACGGGTCTGGTGGGTGTTGCATCCCCATTGACAGCCCTCTGAATTTTGTGCGGACAAAAGAGGGGGGGGGGGGGAGCGCGGTCTAGACCATGGAAGTTTAGCACTCTATGAGTCAGATGGCAGAACCCAAGCATATGCCAGGGTTCTAGTCTCTTCACAACCTTCTCTGTCGGATGGTAGATGAGTGCTGGTTCGAGTCTCACCTCCTCCCACCAGTATTTCTTGGCTGTCGAAATCCGGAGTTTATCATAATAGTACATCTGTTAAGTATTATTCGAAGTAGAATAAAAAAAGCATCCGCTTTTGTTTCTACGAGAATTCTTAATACTTACCAGATGTACTATGGCCCTACCTCAGCCGCCCCACTGAGGTGAGGCGGAACTGCTTTCGCTGTTTGTCAAGGCAAATTAAAGATGAATCTGACTGTGATTGGGAATTAACTCGGTACCTGGGGCTATGGTAATTCCAGGACACAGTATGGGCAGGACCAGGAGAGTGCGGAGTTTTTAATTGTTTTTTTTTAGCTAGACTAGATAATAGGCATTATCATAATAGTACATCTGGTAAGTATTAAGAATTCTCGTAGAAACAAAAGCAGATGCTATTTTGATTCACCGATGAAAGCCTCTCTATCAATTTCCAAACAACCATATAGGAAATTTGTGGAATGTTTTTTTGAAACTAGAAGCTGTTGCTTTCTAAGGCAGCAACTGCTTCATTGAAAATTAATTTCAGAGTACTAAACAGAATATTTGTTACAGAATAACAAATTGGTTTGTATATAGGTGAAAGGTTTTATTCTTTAATAACGTTTTATATTTTAAATAGCCATTAGGTAGATAATTGTTTCATAATCTTTTGTGGTCTTCCTGATCGTGTAGAATGTTGAGAGTTGCCACTGAGAGAGCTAAACTGGTTAAAACGGTTGATAGATATCTAAAAGTGACATGCATAATCTCCTTCGATCAATACTCACCATTCTGTTACTTCTGATATACAGCTGGCCCTGACAGCGGCTCTAGGATTATAGACTTAGAAAGCTTTACCGACTCCTGGGAACCGGGTACCCGGCTCCCCACTGCCGAGTACCCGTTTACCATAGAGCTCATTCTTGTTTGCATAGCAACAAGTGCAATACATGCTTTTCGCATTAAGGATTTTAGTGTTTTTTAAAAGAATCTAAGTCTTTAATCAGTGATAGTTTGTGTGTTCTGAAAGGATAACTAAGGACTATGGAGAATACCGCCCAAGATAACCAGGTTGTATTGTTCTTTATATCCATAGTTAAAAGTCTTAGGTCTCTAAATTTCGTTGTGTCGCATGTTCCAATTTCTAACCCCATAGAATCTGGGACGTGTGCTAGCAACGATATATGCCAGACGATCGCCTTCTTTAAACCCCAACAGGCGATCGGCAGATATGAAAATAGGTGTTTGCTACGGTATTTCTAACACGAATATCGGCTGACGTCGTTCTCCGTAGAATCCGAGCGGGTGACGTCACACCCGGTCGCTCGGATGTTTATGTGAAGAAAATTTTTTTCATTAATTCGCGCATCTTGTTCTGGGTGCTGCGTACTAAAAAATGGTACCGGAAACTTTAGAATGATCAAGTTTACGTGCGATCACGATCGGTTTGCAATGATCGGTGGTTTCAAAATTCTTGAGTAGATGCGTGGTCTGCGGTTTTACCGTGTGAGACAGCAGTTGTTATACATTTTGTTGTTTTCTTCACATATCGTGCTGCGTTCGTTAGGAGTATAATTTATATTGATTAGTAAATATACCCTGAATGCTATGCGATATGATTCCTGGAGCCGTTACACATCCTGTAGGATCTATTATGGGTGTGTTGTGCCCGCCGCGTTCTTGTCGTCATAATCAATGCGATCGTTGTTGTAACGTGGCGGGGTGGGGTGCGGGAGGTTACGGTTAATTTATGAGTCAAAATATTTGAAAATTAATTGTCTGCCTTCCATCCGTGTCTCGTTCCGCTTGTTTATTGTAGGTTTGTGCTTATTTTATAGGCCAAGCCAGCCCCGCCATCATGTGACGACTGCCATAAGTTTGTCCGTGTAATGTTCAAGGACCATGTCTGTTTTAGGTGTGCCCTGTGTAATATAGATCATAGGTGTAATGTTTGTGCAGTGTGGTCCGTCGAAACGATGGTTAAGTTCCTTGCCCAGAAGGACTTGGCTGGGTCTGACGCGGGGTCGGCGGTCCGAGAGGAAATCGTGGAGCGCCCGGTTCGGCCGGTGGGGGTGCTCCACGTCCCCAGCTGGAGGTGGCGGAGATGGCACCGCCGGCGTGGTTTGGTCCGGCTATGCAGGGTTTTCTGCATAGCGTTCTGCCCACGCTGGTGTCGTCCCTGCTACCAAAGGTTGGGGGGCAGTTTCTCCCCATGCCTGGTACGGATCCTGTCTTCGGACAGGATTCTGGACTGGTTACCGAGGGGGCCATCTCGTACGGCCCCCTGGCGGGTCCGTCTGGCTTCGGCCAGACGGGTTCTGTCTCTCTGCGGCCACCTCCGGGTGGTCCAGTAGCGGTGGCCGGTCCGTCAGGTGTGGGAGCCGTCCGCCAGGACGGCTCCACGGTTTATTCGTCTAGTGACGGCTCTTCGGAGTCTGAAGACGATGAGGCCGAGGAGGAGAGGTTGCTGCGGCCCGTGAAGCCGCAGGTGGAGAATATGGAGGTTGATTCCGTCCTGGACGGAACCGACCTCCATTTGTCTGGTTTGGCGCAAGCCAGGTCAGCGGCTCCGCCTGCGGCTGAGGCCAATCCGTTACCGTGCACCGGTTCCGCGCGGCTTGGTTTGTCACCAGCCGTCAGGGGAACCGGTGTGCCGGGCCAGGCGTGGTACTCACCTATCTCGCCTGGTCCGGCAGCCGGACATGGGGTGCCATTGGCGCCCGTGGCCGGCTATGGTTCCGCGACGGTTACGGGTCCGTACGGTTTTCCGTGCGGACCTACCCCATGGACCGGAGTGTTTCATGGGGTGGCGGCGGAACCATGTGGTAGCGGAGTGCCTGGCGTGTCAGCCGTGGCTCCTGGCCGGGAGGCCATGGCTGGCAGACCCGTAAGCATGTCAACGGGTGACGTGTTTGCGGGGGTATCTTCTTCGGAGTTAGACTGGTCTGATGCTCTGGCGTGGCTAGCCAGAGTTGACCCGTCTGTGGTTTCGGCCACGGCCGATGAAGATGCGCCCCGTCCGTCGGTTGCGTCGATTAGGACGGGGATTTTGCCCGCGGCCCGGATCCAGTCAGTGGGACTGGATCCACGGTTCATTGATTTGTTGGATTCTATTTATAGTAAACAACTAATGACCAAGGGTCAGCTCCCTGCGGCCTCCAGGGAGGTGCGGGCAAGGTGCCGTATTCCGCGGGGTGAATACGACAGGTATGGTGTAGTCCCGTCGGTCACGGAGGATGACCGATGGGTACTGGGCGTCCAGAGTGCCGGGTCGGGTGGTCCCGGTCCGGCACTAGTGGATAAGGCCCAGGTACACCAGGAAGAAGTCCTGGCCCTATGCGATGAGGGTGTGAGGGCAGCCATGAGCGCTGTCAATCACTCCTATCGTCTACTTCAGTCGGTGTGGGCTAACAGAATCGGTTAGCGCTAAATCTCCAGCTAGAGCTGGTGCGGCAAGCGCACGCACTAGGGGCTGTGGGCAAGCCGCTAACCGGACAGCCTTCAAAGAAACAGAAAAAGCATAAGGGCAAGGCGAAAGCCAGGCCTATTGCGACGTCTGTTTCGGCTGGGTTCTCGGTGCCGCCGCCGGCGAAGAAACCCAGGAAGGCTGTAGAGGCGCCTACCCTCCCCAATGTTGCTCCTGACCGCCCTAGAGGTGGTAAGGGCAAGGGGAAGGGTAAGGGTAAGGCCTCAAAGGGCGGACAGAAGGGGCCGAAGCGTACCTGAGGGTACGCAAGCTCCCTTCATATCCGCCTGGACCGCACCTGGACCGCACCTGTGCGACAGGAACAGCGGTGCCAGTTATACCGGTCGTACCTAGAACGAAATGGTTCTCACTCTCTCTCGTTAAGAAAGGGGGGGGGGGGGGGGGGGCGGACTGCGAGCCGGACAACCCCGTTAGACGTCGAGGCGTCTATGGTGGGTGGAAGGCTCATGCGTTTCGTCGAGGTTTGGCGAGGTGTGACGTCAGACAGTCTGGTCCTGGGATGGTTATCCCAGGGTTACATGCCGGAGTGGTGGGACTTTCCGCCACAAAATCTGTCTTTGGCACCAGTCTGGACACCCGTACCAAGGGAGCCAGACAAGTTAGAAGCCGTTCAAAAGGAAGTGTCGGGTTTGCTTCTGAAGGGAGCAATAAAACCAGCAAACCGGAACACTCCAGGCTTCTATTCAAACATGTTCCTTGTCCCCAAGAGCACGGGGGGATGGAGACCCATACTCAATCTCAGGCCATTAAATTGGTTTATCCATACGCCTCGGTTCCAGATGGAAACACCGAGGTCGGTAATGGCGGGATTGAGGAAAGGAATGTGGTGTGTATCGATCGATCTGAAAGATGCATATTTCCACATTCCGATCAATCGGAGTTGGCACAGGTTTCTGAGATTTGCGTTTCAGAATCAAGTATGGGAGTTTACAGTTCTCCCGTTTGGCCTATCGACAGCTCCGAGGGTTTTCACAAGAGTGGTCCTTGCGGTGACAGCGTTTCTCAGAAAAGAGAACGTGGCGCTACACACCTACATAGACGACTGGCTGCTCAAGGCAGACTCGGCAGCCAGGTTGAACGTGGATACTGCTCTGACTCTGAAGTTACTTTCAGATCTAGGCTGGATAGTCAACAAGGAGAAATCCGAGTTGACACCCACTCAACATTTCGTTTATTTGGGGATGCGATTCGACCTCGAGGAGGGCAGGGTTTACCCGTCAGAGCCCAGAGTGGTGTCTCTGTTAGCCATCCTCGGGAGTTTTCGAGTGCGAAACCACATTCAGGCAAGGCGGTTCCTTCAGATGCTGGGCATGATGGTCTCCATGGAGCAGGTTATCCCGTACGCTGCTCTAATGCGAAGACCTATCCAGTTGTATCTGATGTCTCTGTGGAAACAGAGAACAGAACCCCTGTCAAAACTGGTGCCAGTTTTGGAGCCGATAATATCGCATCTTCTATGGTGGAAACAGCGTCAGAATCTCCTAATAGGGGTTTCGCTGCACCTACCCCACCCCCAGCTGTCCGTTTACACGGATGCATCGCTGGAAGGGTGGGGTGCCTGCCTGGGAGAACACCAGGTCTCGGGCACATGGACTCTCCCGGAGAGTCAGCTGCATATCAATCTGTTGGAAATGATGGCAGTGGAACTGGCGTTGGAGGAGTTCCTTCCGATGATCAGGGGCAAGGTGATATTGATACGGTCGGTCAATTCGACAGTAGTATCATATATAAATCGCCAAGGAGGGACCAGGTCGCCCACTCTGTGTATCAGGGTGTGGCACTTGATTCAATGGTGCAGGAATTACTCGGTTGTTTTGAAAGTAGCTCGTATTCCTGGCCGATTGAACATTCTGGCGGATGCTTTGTCTCGCAGACAGAATCCTGCCAACATAATGGTCCCTCAACCCTCCAGTTCTACGACGGATCTTCGAGCATTGGGGCAAACCCAACGTGGACTTGTTCGCCACAAAGGAAAATGCTCAAGTCATGACATATGTCTCGCCGATTCCAGATCCAAATGCCGTCGATACAGACGCTCTGGCGATAAGCTGGAGAGGGATGCACGCTTACGCGTATCCACCCACCATTCTTCTACCGAAGGTATTGGTGAAGGTCAGGGAGGAACCGTGTCTGGTCCTGCTAATAGCGCCGTATTGGCCGAGCAGGGCGTGGTTCACGGATCTTCTAGATCTGCTGGTGGAAAATCCTGTGCAGTTGCCCGAGATTCCGAACATAATCTCCCAGGCCAAGGGATGCTTGCTACACGAGCGTCCCGAAATGTTCAAATTGACTGCGTGGATGTTGTCAAACAACGTTCCACGTCGGAAGGCTTTTCTCGACAGGCTGCTGATTTCATCGCGGCTGCGAGAAGGAGGTCAACCTTCAAGTCATATAACAACAAGGTTAACAGATTTGCAGACTGGTGTGAAGAAAAGGGTATTGATACCTTTCAATCCACTATTCAGCAAATAGCAGACTTTCTCTGTGAGCTGTTCTTTACAGGACTAGCTCCCGTCACAATTGCTGGATACAAGTCAGCTTTGGCATCAGTTATCCCTTGTCTAGCCAACAGCGATAGTCCAGAGGTGGCCCAGTTAAACGTGATGTTGAAGGGAATGAGCAATCTCCGCCCGAGACAACCGGTAGTCATTCCAGCCTGGAGTCTATCTTTAGTGCTTAATGTACTGGCCAAGCACCCATTCGAACCGTTGCGTTCGGCTAGTCTAAAGCATTTGACTCTAAAGGCGGTCTTTCTATTGGCAGCTTCCTCAGCTAGAAGGCGCAGTGAGATCCATGCGCTTTCGGCAGAGAGGAACCGATTTATTGTTTCTGGAGAAGGTCTGCGTCTTCTGCCAAGAGCAGAATTTATGTCAAAGAACCAATCTTTGAGATATCCCGGCAAACCGATCATTATACCGAAGTTAACCAGGTTTGATCGTGATGCCAGTGTCTGGTGCCCGGTCCGTGCTTTGACTAAGTACAAGAAACGAACTGACTCGTTACGGTCGAACGATAGACATCTGTGGATCTGCCATAAAAAGCCTTATGGCGCCGCATCCATGGATACTATCTCTCGTTGGGTGGTCGAATGCATTCAGACTACTCATGAGATGGCGACTGGGCACCAGGTGCAGGGCGTAAGGGCACACGATGTTAGAGGAATAGCCGCCTCGACCGCCCTTTACAATGGTGTTCCGTTAGAGGACATCATGGCCGTTGCACAATGGCACTGTGAGTCCTCATTTACGGATTACTATATGAGGGATGTGTCAGACTCAGCCAATCCACTCGCTTTAGCTGTTTTGAAACAATAGTTAGTGACCACACTGCTTTTCCCCTTTTTTCACTTTGGTAAGAAAAGAACCTAAAGCAGGCATGGTCAAGCGAGAGGATGTCAACCAGATTGTGTCACTGATGGCCGAACCGGTGAATGGTTGTAGGCGGTACGTCTAAAGTCCTGTTATCATAAGGTAATTCAACAAGTGAGAGTTTTTTGTATTATGTATATGTATCATGTTCATTCATCTTATATATTCATGCTCATTCCCAGGCTAATACAAGCAATATGCAGGGAGTAGTTAACCCTCTTGGCATATTGGTGTTTCAGGCGAGATACATGTTCGTTAGTTCTCTCCCTTTTCTTAGGAGGAAAAAGGGGGGGGGGGCTGTGACGCGAATGTGATTCGGTTCCGTGAACTTGACGGTCCTTTTAGGTCTCCGTTAGTCAAGTTTGAAGTCTAAAATCTTTCTCCAAGGGGCAAAATTAGCATGTATGGCTTGCCCCTTCCCACCAGGTTACTGATCAAATCTGGTGTATATCAGAAGTAACAGAATGGTGAGTATTGATCGAAGGAGAATGCAGGAAATGTCAATTTCCCTTTCTCCGAGATCTAACAATACTCACCATTCTGTTACGGACCCAGCCTCCCAGCCCCACGGAGGCAAGCCATAGTTTTCTCTTGTTTGGTGGCTATGCAAACAATATGAGCTCTATGGTAAACGGGTACTCGGCAGTGGGGAGCCGGGTACCCGGTTCCCAGGAGTCGGTAAAGCTTTCTAAGTCTATAATCCTAGAGCCGCTGTCAGGGCCAGCTGTATATCAGAAGTAACAGAATGGTGAGTATTGTTAGATCTCGGAGAAAGGGAAATTGACATTTCCTGCAATCTACATTTCTGGTGTATTCTGCCACATAAATCACAAGTAAATTAAGAAATGAGATTTCTCCTTCGATCAATACTTACCATTTTAGTACTTTTGATAAGACGTTGCTGGTAGGGCCATGAGTACGTCAATGGGTGACGTGTTCACGGGAGTGTCTTCTTCGGAGATAGACTGGTCTGAGGCTCTGGCTTGGCTAGCCAGGGTGGACCCGTCTGGTTTCGACCACGGCCGAAGAGGATGCACCCCGTCCATCGGTTGCATCGATTAGGATTTGTATCTTGCCTGCAGCCCGGATCCAGTCTATTGGACTGGATCCAAGGTTTATGGAGCTGTTAGATGCTATTTATAGCAAGCAGCTCCTGACCAAAGGCCAGCTCCCTGCGGCCTCCGGGGAGGTGCGGGTGAGATGTCGTATTCCACGGGGAGAATACGACAAATATGGTGTGGTACCATATAGGGTTGGGCGATATTTGCCTAGCCATGACAATGTCGATATCTCATTAAAATATCGCGATATGACGATATATCGTCTATGGGATGGGGTGGGGATTAGCGTGTGACATATGGCATGAATGTATTTCAAATTAGGTGTCTACAAATTATTTTCATTATGAATCATTGCTTTCAAAACGTAATAACTACGTATTCCAATCTAGTTAATAGTAATACCCGGCGCATGAAATTTCTATGTTTCACTCATCAAGATATAGTTTTAAGCAATGAACATAATGCAAATAACTGGTATTCATCACAAATAAGAAAAATAAAGTTTTCTTCTGTGTACTGCGATGTTTTCTTTACCTCACGACAAACTGTCATACATCAGCCATTGTTGAGACGGGAGAAGAGCTGCGCATAGTATTCTCTGCGCAGAAAAATGGGAATTCCGTTGAATGAAATCTGATTGGCTCTGGCGGGAGATGAGCCAATCAGAATTTACTCTTCAGAATTCTGATAAATAGACCAGCTCATCACAGCGGCTTGATAGCATTGGCATCATTAAATAATAAAATAGGATTTTGAACGAGTAAATGCATTTTATTTGAATGAAATATAATATATTATAGCACAAATGTAAGCGGGAGTGAAGTTATTTTTTTTTAGTTTACCACTGGAATGAGTGACTCAATCTTGATAACAGAGCCAGTCATTCCAGTCGTAAATTTTCAAAATCTTAGCGAATAGAGATGTCAATGTATGGCGTAAATTTATCACTGGAATGACTAGCTCGGTTATCACGCCTTTCATTCTAGTGATAAATTTTCAAAAATATTCTGTTGGTCTACAAATGAACATTTTCCCAAGACAAACACAGAAGCCGTTATTGGCTGATATTAGTGTTAAAGGGTTAAGCGAGACGATCGATATAGATTGACATGTAATAATGATGTCATCAGAATGGAATGCGGCAAGCGCAAACGGATTTCCCAGTAACTAGTACTCAAAATGAGGCTGTCTTAGAGAAGAAAGGAATGGCGTCGTATATTTCCGTGATGATGCAAAGCGAACAACAAAACAATTCTTTTGAGGTTTATAGCATTGTATTAAGACAAACACACCATGGATTAATTAAACAGGCGTTATTTTGGAGATAAATTTGATTATATCCAATTATTACGACAACAAAGAATGGATTATTATTCGAGGAGTATTACCGAGGAGACCACAGGTAAGTAGTATATATATTGAATCTCTTTCAAAATCAAAATGAGAAAAATGAAAATATTGTCATAATGATATACACGATATTTACGATTTTTTGAAATTATGACGATGTCGATATTCGATATATCGCGATTTTTTCGATAATATCGAAATACCGCCCAACCCTAGTACCAGCGGTCACTGAGGATGATCGCTGGGTACTTGGGGTCCAGAGTGCTGGAGCGGGTGGCCCGGCTCCGGGGCTGGTGGACAAATCCCTGGTTCTTCATGAGGAAGTCCTGGCCCTATGCGATGAGGGGGTGAGAGCAGCAATGAGTGCTGTAAATCACTCTTACCGCCTTCTTCAGTCGATGTGGGCTGAAGCGGGGGCAGGCCACCTGTGGTGCTATCGTGCGTAAATGACGACTTGGTGCTGTCCATGGACGCATTGGCAAGGGTGCAGGCGCGTGTGACAAAGTCTAGGAGGCAGATGGTCCTTGACCATATGCGTCCGGCTACCGCCGTTAGGGAGCGTTTGCTTGGAACGGCCCTGATTGGCCCTAGCATCTTTGGTGGCCAAGCGCGGGCCATCTTAGAAGACACTGCCAGCATCGCGCAGAATCGTTTAGCGGTGAATATGCAGCTGGAACTAGTGCGACAGGCGCACGCACTAGGGGCTGTAGCCAAGCCGCTAACCGGGCAACCTTCTAAGAAGCAGAAGAAGCATAAAAGCCTAGTGCTGCTTCTGCTTCTACTGGGTCTTCTCAGCCGCCTCCGGCGAAGAAGGTCAAGAGGTTGTGTAGGCTCCTACCCACTCCATTGTTGCTCCTGATCACCTGAGAGGTGGGAAGGGTAAGGGTAAGACCTCAAAGGGTGGAAAGAAGGGAGCGGATCGTACCTGAGGGTATGGAGGCTCCCTTTGTATCTGCCTGGACCACGCCTGTGCGACAGGAACAGCGGTGCCAGTTAGACCGGTCAAGCCAAGAGCAAAATGGTTTTCTCTCTCGTCAAGAGGGGGGGTGAGCAGATCGCGAGCCAGACACCCTCAGTAGGCGTCAATGTGTCTATAGTGGGTGGAAAGCTCATGCGTTTTGGCGAGGTGTGACGTCAGACAGTCTCGTCCTAGGATGGTTATCCCAGGGGTACATGCCGGAGTGGTGGGACTTTCCACCACAAAATCTGTCTTTGGCACCTGTCTGGACACCCGTACCAAGGGAGCCAGACAAGTTAGAAGCCGTTCAAAAGGAAGTGTCGGGTTTGCTTCTGAAGGGAGCAATAAAACCAGCAAACCGAAACACTCCAGGCTTCTATTCAAACATGTTCCTTGCCCCCAAGAGCACAGGGGGATGGAGACCCATACTCAATCTCAGGCCATTAAATTGGTTTATCCATACGCCTCGGTTCCAGATGGAAACGCCGAGGTCGGTAATGCGGGATTGAGGAAAGGAATGTGGTGTGTATCGATCGATCTGAAAAATGCATATTTCCACATTCCTATGAATCGGAGTTGGCACAGGTTTCTGAGATTTGCGTTTCAGAATCAAGTATGGGAGTTTACAGTTCTCCCGTTTGGCCTGTCGACAGCTCCGAGGGTTTTCACAAGAGTGGTCCTTGCGGTGACAGCGTTTCTCAGAAAAGAGAACGTGGCGCTACACACCTACATAGACGACTGGCTGCTCAAGGCAGACTCGGCAGCCAGGTTGAACGTGGATACTGCTCTGACTCTGAAGTTACTTTCAGATCTACGCTGCATAGTCAACGAGGAGAAATCCGAGTTGACGCCCACTCAACGTTTCGTTTATTTGGGGATGCGATTCGACCTCGAGGAGGGCAGGGTTTACCCGTCAGAGTCCAGAGTGGTGTCTCTGTTAGCCATCCTCAAGAGTTTTCGAGTGGGAAACCACATTCAGGCGAGGCGGTTCCTTCAGATGCTGGGCATGATGGTCTCCATGGAGCAGGTTATCCCGTACGCTGCTCTAATGCGAAGGCCTATCCAGTTGTATCTGATGTCACTGTGGAAACAGAGAACAGAACCCCTGTCAAAACTGGTGCCAGTTTTGGAGCCGATAATATCGCATCATCTATGGTGGAAACAGCGTCAGAATCTCCTATTAGGGGTTTCGCTGCACCTACCCCGCCCCCAGCTGTCCGTCTACACGGATGCATCGCTGGAAGGGTGGGGTGCCTGCCTGGGAGAACACCAGGTCTCGGGCACATGGACTCTCCCGGAGAGTCAGCTGCATATCAATCTGTTGGAAATGATGGCAGTGGAACTGGCGTTGGAGGAGTTCCTTCCGATGATCAGGGGCAAGGTGATATTGATACGGTCGGTCAATTCGACAGTAGTATCATATATAAATCGCCAAGGCGGGACCAGGTCGCCCACTCTGTGTATCAGGGTGTGGCACTTGATTCAATGGTGCAGGAATTACTCGGTTGTTTTGAAAGTAGCTCGTATTCCTGGCCGATTGAACATTCTGGCGGATGCTTTGTCTCGCAGACAGAGAATCCTGCCAACAGAATGGTCCCTCAACCCTCCAGTTCTGCGACGGATCTTCGAGCATTGGGGCAAACCCAACGTGGACTTGTTCGCCACAAAGGAAAATGCTCAAATCATGACATGTCTCGCCGATTACAGATCCAAATGCCGTCGATACAGACGCTCTGGCGATAAGCTGGAGAGGGATGCACGCTTACGCGTACCCACCCACCATTCTTCTACCGAAGGTATTGGTGAAGGTCAGGGAGGAACCGTGTCTGGTCCTGCTAATAGCGCCGTATTGGCCGAGCAGGGCGTGGTTCACGGATCTTCTAGATCTGCTGGTGGAAAATCCTGTGCAGTTGCCCGAGATTCCGAACATAATCTCCCAGGCCAAGGGACGCTTCCTACACGAGCGTCCCGAAATGTTCAATTGACTGCGTGGATGTTATCAAACAACGTTCCACGTCGGAAGGCTTTTCTCGACAGGCTGCTGATTTCATCGCGGCTGCGAGAAGGAGGTCAACCTTCAAGTCATATAACAACAAGGTTAACAGATTTGCAGACTGGTGTGAAGAAAAGGGTATTGATACCTTTCAATCCACTATCAGCAAATAGCAGACTTTCTCTGTGAGCTGTTCTTTTGAGGACTAGCTCCCGTCACAGTTGCTGGATACAAGTCAGCTTTGGCATCAGTTATCCCTTGTCTAGCCAACAGGGATAGTCCAGAGGTGGCCCAGTTAAATGTGATGTTGAAGGGAATGAGCAATCTCCGACCGAGACAACCGGTAGTCATTCCAGCCTGGAGTCTATCTTTAGTGCTTAATGTACTGGCCAAGCACCCTTTCGAACCGTTGCGTTCGGCTAGTCTAAAGCATTTGACTCTAAAGGCGTTTTTTCTATTGGCAGCTTCCTCAGCGAGAAGGCGCAGTGAGATCCATGCGCTTTCAGCAGAGAGGGACCGATTTATTGTCTCCGGAGAGGGTCTGCCTCTACTGCCAAGAGCAGAGTTTATGTCAAAGAATCAATCTTTGAAATATTCAGGCAAACCGATCATTATACCGAAACTAACTAGGTTTGATCGTGATGCCAGTGTCTAGTGCCCAGTCCGTGCTATGACTAAGTACACAAAACGGACAGACTCGTTACAGTCGAGTGATAGACATCTGTGGATCTACCATAAAAAGCCATATGATGCCGCATCCATGGATTCTATCTCTTGTTGGGTGGTGGAATGCATTCAAACTACCCACGAGATTGCGACTGGGCACCAGGCGCAATGCGCAAGGACACACGATGTTAGAGGAATAGCCACCTCAACTGCCCTTTACAATGGTGTTCCGTTAGGGGACATCATGGCTGTTGCATAATGGCACTGTGAGTCCTCTTTCACGGATTACTATATGAAGGATGTGTCAGCTGTTTTGAAACAATAGTTAAATGGCCACACTGCTCTTCTCCCTTTTGGTATTTGAAAATGCAAAAATTAGGGCAGACATGGTCAAGCGAGGAGATTACAACCAAGATTGTGTCACGGATGGTCGAACAAGTGAGTGGTTGAAGGCTCCATGTCTGGAATCCAATAATCATACGGTAATTCAAGATTGAGAGTTTTTTGTATCATGTTTATATATCATGATCATTCATCTTATATATTCATGCTCATTCCCAGGCTAATATATGCGAAGAGCAGTTAACCCTCTGCATATTCGTGTTTCAGGCGAGATACATGTTCGTGAGTTCTCTCCATTTTCTTAGGAGAAAAAAGGGGTGGGGGGAGGGGTGGTGATGCGAATGTGAATCGGTCCCTTAAACTTGATGGTTCTTTTAGGTCTCCGTATGTCAAGTTTAAGTCTAAGATCTTTCTCCAGGGGCAAAAGAAGCATTTGATGGCTTGCACCTTCCCACCAGGTTACTGTTTAAATCTGGTGTTATCAGAAGTAATAGAATGGTGAGTATTGACGAAGGAGAATGAAGGAAATTTCAATTTCCCTTTCTCCGAGATCTAACAATACTTACCATTCTATTGCGGATCCTGCCTCCCAGCCCCACGGAGGCAAGCCATAGGTATTCTCTTGTTTGGTAGCTATGCAAACAATATGAGCCTCACTGGCAGACGGGTACGTGTTTGTTGGGAACCGGGTACCCAGTTCCAGGAGCCGGTAAAGCTACTAAATCTAGATTCCTAGAGCCAGCTAGCTTCCTAGCTTGTTATCAGAAGTAATAGAATGGTAAGTATTGTTAGATCTCGGAGAAAGGGAAATTGAAATTTCCTTCATTCAGTTTTAATGTTGATTTTGTCCTTGTTTACAGTGAAACGTGGCTATCACAAGCTCTCGTTAACTGTTCATCCAGACAGAGTAACTGACGCTGATGACAAGCAGGAAGCGACGGAGAAGTTTCAGATCCTAGGACAGGTGTACTCCATTCTCTCCGACAAAGACAAGAGAGCTGTCTATGATGAAACAGGTGTGTACAAACAGTCCATTAACCTTTAACCTGTACCAAAATTTTTAATTTTCAAATTAAATTGAAAGATGAACTGGTATTCATTTTTCAAAAAATTTGGTGGAAGATGGTGCTGTCGTAGACAGAACATCATCCAACAAAGTTGTTGAAAAATGTACACCCGTTTCTCGCCTATTGAAACTAAAAAATAGAATACTGACATCAGTGTGCTATGGGTTAATGATTTAGCTCCAGGGATAGACGTTAACATTTTTGCCTACCTGTCATGTAGGCAGTGTTTCTCATGGCATCTAAAATTTGGAGGTCCCCAGGACTGACAGCCTAAAATCTGAGGGTTCGCGGCTGAAATCTTGGGGTCCCAAAATTAAAATTTGAAGTTCCCAGTCAGTGTTTGTCATCCATTATGCTAAAATTAGCGGGTAACATGGACTCGCAAATATCATGACTATGCAGGGCTTTAGATTACCGCTTAGCTATCACTATACAAGTCATGCCCAAATGAAATCCGCCAATAATAGTGAGCCCAAATTAAAATCCTACTGGCTGCTATGAACTCTAATTAACTGATTTACAGTCAGTTAATTACTCAGAGATGGATGCTGTGGCATTTTATGGCCATTCGGAGGTCTTATTAGTGCTATTAAAACTAAAATGGCTCAAAATCAATCTCAGATTTCAAAATTCTGTAGTTTCTAGGAGCATTGATGGATCCCAGACCAGATTGGTGGTATGCCCAAATGAGGTAAGTCGAAAGCTCTGCTATGAATTACAGTGGTCAATTGCTAGATTTTGTAGGTATTTTTGTGCAAAAGCCTATAAAACTACATGTACTTAGTATTTAACAATCATACAAGATTTTCAGGGGTTCCTATGGGACCCACTACTACTACTTATGAGGGTCGCAAGTTGCATTTTCGCGGTATATACCCTCAAAAGGACCGTTATGAGAATCCCTGCATGTAGGTCAGGTAGTGTTGGGAATTGGTACTATTTTTGTGATCGATGATTGGTTTTATATACTAACCGATGATCAATTAATGATTGATCATGACAGGTTCTCATTTTTTACCCATTTTGAATGCAGTAATTATAACATGTTAGAGGATAATCACCCTATCAAACCAAGTCGCAAGTATGACAGATTCTTAATAATTTAAGAAATAATCTGTTGAATATTTTGAAACTAATTTGACTGGAATCTGGTGCTGCCTTAGGCAGCAACAGCTTCGAGTCAAATAAGAGTCAAAATATTCAACATGTCATTGGTATGGTTGCTTTGAAATTAACATAGCATTTCAGTGCTGGAAGAATTAATGTCTTAGACTAAGGAGAAATACTATATAGTTTTAACAATTAAATTAAAACTCTTCCAAAAATTATTTCTTTTCTATCGTGACCTGTTACAGTATATCAATAAGGTCAATTATAAACAACCAAAATCAATTTCTGAAATCATGATCGATTGGTTGATTGAACATGCAAACCAATCAATCATCGATCAAATCGATTAATCGGAACAACGCTAAGGCCAGGTGAGCAGAAATTTCATGTCTTAAATAAAAAGCACTTGACCAAATGTATGATCTGTTAGTTTATTCAAGAGAGTTTAATGTAATCTTGTAATTTTTGCGTTGATGTGATATATACACCTGTGCAAAAGTTAAGCACCACCCTATTTTTACGCACATGCGAGGGTATATTCATGTGCTATGAAGAAAGCAATAGCATAAACATTTATGTACCCATCCATCTTAGTGCAAGAGGTAATAATGCAACTAGAGGAATGCTGATTATGATGGTGGGGAAACACTGTATGTTTTTGTTTGAACTTGAAAACGAGGCCTGAATATGGTTACGTTGACACAACTGACAACTATTGCCCTACAGTTGACACACGTGTCTAGATTGTCATTAATGGTGTCTGAAAACGAAGTTTAACATCTGTGCACGAGTTTGAGACTGTCATTATTAATACCGGGTATATCCACCTTGTGCCTGGATGACGGCCTGGACACGACGTCTCATGCTGGTCACCAACCGACTGATACGCCATTGTGGTATTCGTTGCCATTCAAGATGGAGTGCGTCTGTTAATTCCTGTAGGTTCTGCACAGGAGGATCCCTCCTTCTCACCATGTTTCCCAGAATGTCCCAGATATGCTCAATAGGGTTCATGTCAGGGCTCCTTGCTGGCCATGGTAGGGTTTCGATGGCATTCTGGCGGAGGTATTCATGCACAGCCCTAGCACGATGTGGTCGGGCGTTGTCATCCATGGATATAGGGTGGGTTCCAGGTGCATGATTTACAAAATGAGGGACCACAACTCTATCCAGTATGGAATCTTGATATCTTTGTCCATTTAGTGTTCCAGGTACAGTCAACAGATCCAGCTTACAATCAAATGAGATGCACCCCCATATCATAACGGAACCTCCACCAAATGGAACTTCTTCCATGATGTTACGTTGGTCGTACGCTGTGTGTCTGGACCTCCATACACGAGTTCGACCATCTGTGGCATGAAGCAGGAACCGACTTTCATCGGACCAGTGTACCCGTCTCCAGGATCTCATGTTCCAGTATCTTCTTTCGTTGCACCACCTCAGACGCTCCTCTTTGTGGTGTGCAGTGAGGAGAGGACGTCTGACAGGTCTCCTAGCTTTCATGCCAGCAGCATACAGTCTCCTTTTGACTGTAGACATTGACACTCTATTGTGCGTTTCCCATTGCTGGCTGAGCACTCTGCTGTTGGTGAATGGAGATCTAACAAGGCGTACTAGGGCTCGATCATCACGGGCAGTAGTCTTCTTCGGTCTTCCAGATCTAGGCCTGTCCTTCACCTCGTTAGTTTGCCCATGTTTTGCAATCAAACGACTGATTACAGTATGGTTAATGTTCAGCTGTCTGCCAATCTCTCTGCATGCCATACCAGTGGTATGCATGCCTATGATTTGCCATAGCGGTTCACAATCAAGAGCTAATTCTCTCTGTACAAATAAACCACGGTCATGAACACAAAATTCCTAATCTTGTCGCCTAAATCTGTATGTAATGTTCTACACCTCAAACTGGACTTTTACATAACTGAACACGTGTGCTGTTTCCCGCCACGCATGGACATCAAGCGGCGTGAAGTCATGCATGCATGTGCATTTCGTACTTGGAATTATGTCAGCTAACGCGGGGACAAAACGTATGGCAGCCTAGTTGTACCATCATGTTTCTACATTCTATTGTTTTTGCTGGTGCTTAACTTTTGCACAGGTGTATAGTTAATGATCTGTATGGCAAGTATATTTCAGGTTTCACCTCCCCAGTGGGAAGGTCTCCTTAACCATTTAACCATCGAATTTATTCAAGAAAATTTAAATTTTCTCAGAAAATGTCCGTTTGCAGACCAAGAGAAGACTATTTTTTTTAATTTACCACTGGAATGACTGGCTCGGTTATCAAGCCAATTCCAGTGGTAAATTAAAAAAAATAGTCTTCTCTTGGTCTGCAAATGGACATTTCTTAAGACCACTGCAGAAGTTGTTTTTGGTTGATATGAGTGTTAACGGGTTAATGTCACGCCCTATCCCCACAAATTTGTTTAAGAAAATTTCTATTTTTGACGTTTCAAATTTGTAGACCAAGAGAAAAGATTAAGTTTGAAATTTACCAATTGCAATAATTGGTGCGGTTATTCAGCCAGTCATTCCAACTATAAATTTTCAAAAATATTCTCTGGGTCATGTTGGTCTGCAAATGGATATTTCTCAAGACCTGTAAAAGCCATCTTTGGTCAACATGAGTGTTAACGGAATAATAGTCTTTGCAATGTGCTTTTGCAGACCAAGGAAAGACTAAATATTTATCATTGGGATGACTGTCTCTATTCATGTAATTCCGAAAATTGACAGTTTCTAGATTTCATTTCAGCGAATTCCGTCGATATTTGCCAGAGATATCTGCCTCGTAAATCTTAAAGACTGTGCATATTCACAGCAGAATGCTTCAAAATAAAATTGTTAAAATTGTACACTTTTAGAAGCTTAAATTGTGTCCTTAGATGTAAATAGTAATGAAATGAAATAAATCTTAATATATGATGATTTCATTACGTATAAATTAATACAATTTTTAAGCTGTGAAATTGAATTAGACACCCTAACTCAACTTTGCAACTAAATTTTTTATAATTTACCTCCCTTGAAGCACATAGAAATGTCGAAATTTTCTTGTTGTGGCCAATCTTTCAGAAATTACTCACAAATTTTTTCAGCTGATCCGTTGTATATTGTCATGTTTTCATTTTAGCGAGATCCATCCACATATATATATATCTATGTAATTATTAGTATCATGAACATATTTGTTTGTTTGAATTGTGCTGTATCTACTCTTCGTCTTCCCTTTCTATTATCAGGTGAGGTTGATGATGAAAATGACGTCTCACCTGACAGAGATTGGTCGGAATACTGGCGCCTTCTATTTCCCAAAATCACAGTTGATGACATCATGGAATACGAGAAGAAATATAAGGGTAAAGGTTTACCATTAGTCTTCACACTAATAATATCAGAGGTGTTTGTAATGGATTGTAGCTTAAGCTAGCAAAAGCGGTCTCTGAGGAATGTCCGTTCTCCTTCAATCAATACTTACCATTACATTACTTATTGAATAACAGCACCTACAGTTGCTGTGCCATAAGAATCTTCAGATTTAGTAAGCTCTAACCAGCTCCAGGAATCAGGTACTCAACCCCAACAAACGGGTACCCGCCACCATGAGCCAGCCATTCTTGTTTGCATAGCTACAAGAACAACACACCCCTTTGTCCAGATAAATTTCTACGTCTTCTGTGGTTATTAGCTCACCTGGCCTGAAAGGCCAAGTGAGCTTATGCCGTGGCGATCGTCCGTCATCCATCCATCCGTCCATCCTTCAACTTTTGCTTTAAAACTTTTATTAAAAATGTACCGGAAATTGTCAAATTGCTTCTTCTCCTTACCATTCTGAGCGATTTCAAGCAAATTTGGTTGAAAGGACCCAATGGTCATAAGCTCCAGAACATCACTTCAGAATTTTGATTCATCAATTTTTTGGGTGAAAAACTTAGATTTTATGAGAAAAATGTACCGGAAATTATCAAATTACTTCTTACCATTCTGAGTGATTTCAACCAAATTTTGCTGAAAGGACCCAATGGCCATAGGCTTGAGAACGTCCATTCAGAATTTTGATTCATCAATCTTTTGGTTGAGTCTTAGATTTTATGAAAAATGTACTGGAAATTGTCAAATTGCTTCTTCTACTTAGCATTTTAAATGATTTCAACCAAATTTTAGGTTCCAGAACTTCCATTCAGAATTTTGATTCCTCAATTTTTTTGGGTCAAAATCTTAGATTTTATTAAAAATTTACCGGAAATTGTCAAATTGTTTCTTCTTACTATTCTGAACGATTTCAAGCAAATTTGGTTGAAGGGACCCAATGGTCATAGGCTCCAGAAGTTCCATTCAGAATTTTGATTCATCAATTTTTTGGGTCAAATTTTAGATTTTATAAAAAAATGTACCGGAAATTGTCAAAATGCTTCTCCTTACCATCTTGACCAGTTTTAACCAAATTAGGCTGAAAGTATCTTATGGCCATAGGCTCTAGAACAACCATTCAGAATTTTGATTCATCAATTTTTTGCATGAAAATCTGAGATTTTATGAAAAATGTACCGAAAATTGTCAAATTGCTACCCCTCTTTAGGTGCTTGACATATTTCAAAAAAAAGTTTCTCCACTGTGTTCTATGGTGTTAAGCTCTGGAATTTCTGTTCATAATTTTGATTGATCAATTTTTTTGGTGAAAATCTTAGATTTTATGAGAAATTTACCAGAAATTGTCAAAACACTGCTCCTTAGTTGCTTGACATATTTCAAACAAATTTGACTAGAGTGATGCTATCAAGGTAGACTAGAATTTCTATTCAGAATTTTGATTGGTAAATCTTTTGGGTGGCCATCTTGGATTTTCCAAAAATTATCTATCATACCTATTTAAATGCAAATGGTGGCCAAGCGTGGGTCGTCCGAGGACATGGCGAACATCGCGCAAAGTCGGCTAGCAGTTAACATGCAGCTAGAGCTGGTGCGTCAAACGCACACACAAGGAGCTGCATCGAAACCGTTAGCCGCCCAGCCTGCTTCCAAGAAGCAAAAGATGCATAAGAGCGAAAGCCAAGCCAGCTTCTAATGCTCTTGCTGTGCCTTCTGGGTGAGGAAGGCTGTGGAGGCCCCTGCACACCCTAGTGGCCCTGATCGTCCGAGAGGCGGTAAGGGCAAGGAGAAATCCTCCAAGGGCGGAAAGAGGGTATGGTAGCTCCCTTCACATTCATCTGGACCGCGCCTGTGCGACAGGAACAGCGGCTCATGCGTTTCGTCGAGGCTTGGCGCAGTGTGATGTCAGGCAGTCTGGTCCTGGGATGGATTTCTCGGGGATACGTGCCAGAGTGGTGGGATTTCCCACCACAAAATCTGTCTTTGGCACCTGTCTGGATGTTATAAGCTGAGTGATAAATATATGTATCATTAGGTCTGGCGAGTCGCCATGCCTGGGTGATTAATGATAGCAACAGCACCCAGTCAAATTAGTTTCAAAATATTGAACATCATGATTATTAAATAGTAAAGACATGTTGTACAACAACGCTTGGTCCGTCACCAATTATGCAATATGCATTCGTGACGAACATCCATTTTTTAATCGTGCGCACGTAATCACTTGTTACCTGTATACATGTAGTTTTCTGGAAATTGATAGTCATGGAGTTGAGGTAACGATCAATGCCAACACATGCGAAATGTGGGTGGAGCTTAGCTAAAACTGGATTCTTTCATTAAGAACTGATTTTATAGGCTTTAGAATGTTAGAATAGCAACTTGTATTTTGAATGCAGTGAGCATTTAAAGTAAAGAACAGGAAATAGTATATGCTGTTTTTGGTTTAGATTTAAATTCAGTACAGTAACTAGAATCTATTACCCACACTAGAAAGTAGTCCTTGGGTGCTGCTTGTCTATCCATTTCTGTATCTGCAAAATGACTCGTCCGATTGGACTAAGTCCCATAAACTAGGATTTCAAATGATCTCGTACCCCACCCCAAACAGGCTTTGCCATGGGTAAATAGCAGGTGAGCTGCGAATAGCTCACCCGAAACTGGCCAGGCGAGTTGTAGGGGAGTCTCGTATCACTCGCCTGGAAAAGTTTAAGGAGAGCTATGTGGTCTTAGCGCTATAATATTGTATTGTACAGGGAACCAGGTACCACGTGTGATTTGCTGTGTAGTTCCAGTAATCGGCAAATCACCCATATGAATACATTTGCGCAGTCAACGTTGAATACGATTTTCTCGTTAAATTTATGAGTGTAATACAGGATTAATGCGTCGTACATCTTAAATAATACGAGCCATGATCATACATTTTCGTGCATCTAAAAAGAATTAGCATATAACTGTCCAAATTGCGGTACTATTTTACAAGTCATGGCAATATCTTAACACGCATGTGCATATTTTTATAGCGCACTAACCGGGAAGTTAATGCAGTCAGGACTGTAGGTACACCTTACCCGTTACGGTAGCTTGGTTCCCTGGGTCATTTATTTGGGAACCAGGGTACACAGCGTTATACACCGTGTACCCGTTACATGTACATGCTGTGGTAGTTTATCTAAAACAGACTTACACGGTCGGTCACCGAATTGGAGCACGTGTAACAATATATTTTTCTCAGTTCTGACTATCGCCGCCATTTTATCCTTAAAAACTAGTCAATTCAAGTCGTGAAATGATTAAATCTTGTGTTGTATTGTCTAGAAAGCGCGCTCACGATGTTCTACTAGTAGCTTAGTGATAATTTAATACATTTTATCATCGCATTTACCACTGATCGGTTGATATAGGCATTACTAATTTTGACACGACAATGTTCCTAGATAATAGCAATTCTCGTATCCCCCTCTAGGACAAAATGAAAACCATTACGTCATAATATGTTGTTAAAATCAGAATTTTTATTAATTTCATCTATTTCTGTTGGGGGTTAACTACCAATGCCCGTGTTAGTGGTCACTCACATCACTTATCAGTGAATGTATATAACAAAATTATATATTGATCAACCGATTTTATGACGAGCGACTGACAGGTCGTCTGAAATCACCAAGGCATATGTGGAGGCGAGCGTGAGCGATCGCTCGCCTCTCATGGCACAGCCTGCTAAACATGCCAAAAATGGTAAAAGAGACTGAAGAAAAGAAAAGCATGAGTGTGGCTTGAATATCTGATTGGACAAGACTAGTCATGTTACTTTCAAAAGAGTGCTCTGATTGGTCGAATCAAGTGAAAATCTTTGTGTAAGGCCATGACCAATTTATGTTTTTGTTTTACAAACCCTCCTAACTTAATTTTTACATATGTAGAAAAACAACACTGGAATTTTAAGGCATTGTTTTCAACATTCTTCCTTAGATCTAGCAATTTTTCGCAACCAAATCCTAATCACTCAGAATTCCTCAGAACTTTTGGTAACTATTTTTATTCTCTGTAGCTTTGTTAACACTTTAATAGTAAAGCCGCTCAAAATGGCTGCAATGGTCATGAGAAAGGGCCATCTGCTGGTCAAGAGAGGACAATTTTTGAAAATTTAAAATTTTCAAAAATAGTCTTCTTGGCCTGCAAATGTTTTGGATTTTCGTGATCAATCTTGACAATTAACATGAGGAAAGGATTACTACTGTAATAGCTTAAAACTTCTGAGCTTGAAATCGTGCATTATTTCCCCCCCCCCCCTTCTCCGATCGTGGGCTTTTGGGTGGGAATTTTTGTAGAACACAACATTAAATTAGTCTGACCTAATCGACCCTTGTTTTGTTCTATCATAACTTTATACTTTACCAGGCTCCGACGAGGAACTAGATGACCTAAGGTCGGCTTACATGGACTATGAAGGCAATATGGACCAAATATTGGACAGCATTCCATGCGCGACTCTTGATGACGAAGCGAGATTTACTAAGATTCTTAAAAATCTGATTAGCAAAGAGGAGCTTCCAGATTTTAAGACATTCTCTAAAGAAACCAAAAGAAAGAAGATGGCTAGGCAAAAACGGGTATGTTCGTAAACATCTGCAGGTGGAATGGAGGCAGTCCATTTCTAGCTATGCCCCACCAATTTCTAGCTAATCTCCACCTATTTCTAGCTATCCCCCACCCATTTCTAGCTAATCTCCACCCATTTCTAGCTATGCCCCACCCATTTCTAGCTAATCTCCACCCATTGGTAGCTATACTCCACCCATTTCTAGCTAATCTCCACCCATTTCTAGCTATGCCCCACCAATTTCTAGCTAGACCATACCCATTTCTAGCTATGCCCCATCGATTTCTAGCTATGCCCCACCCATTTCTAGCTAATCTCCACCCATTGCTAGCTATACCCCACCCATTTCTAGCTAATCTCCACCCATTTCTAGCTATGCCCCACCCATTTCTAGCTAGACCCCACCCATTTCTAGCTATGCCCCACCCATTTCTAGCTATGCCCCACCCATTTCTAGCTAATCTCCACCCATTGCTAGCTATACCCCACCCATTTCTAGCTAATTTCCACCCATTTCTAGCTATGCCCCACCCATTTCTAGCTAGACCCCACCCATTTCTAGCTATGCCCCACCCATTTCTAGCTATGCCCCAGCCATTTCTAGCTATGCACCACCCATTTCTAGCTATGCCCCACCCATTTCTAGCTATGCCCCAGCCACTTTTTACACATGTTGGAAACGATTTGAAACATGAAACATTCCCAGAATCTAACTTTAAGGAAGTGTAAAGTTCTATACTGTGGAATATTTTGAAACGAATTTGACTGGGGCTGTTGCTGCCTATCAAATGGTTAAAAGTTCACTGAAAATTGCTTTGCCTGTTCTGTTGAGAAATATCCATTTGCACTCCAAGAACAGATTTTGTTATTAATTTTTACCACTGAAATGACTGACTTGGTTATCAAGCCAATTAATAGCGAGGTGTGAGGGGAGGCGCTACTCCCCTCCCCCCCCCCCTCCAAATCCTGCTTAATGGAGCAATAATTAAACGTTGAATGTGTTTGAGTTTGAAATTTGTCTTCAAAAATACTTTAAAATGTGTTTTCACAATATAGGGAAAAGTTGGATGCATTATAACATGTATTAGGTAGTCCGAGTCTGGTGTATCCTCAAGCGGCCCTTTATGACATATTTGGATAGACTGACTGCAGGTCATGAAATTTGGGGAAAATGCGTAACCTAATAATAGGTTACAGGTATTCCTTTCATGTAACCAATAGATCAGATAGGTGCCAGTTACTTGCATAAACTCATTGGTTGGATATTTAATATTTACTTTCAGAGACTAATGTATACAACAAAATGATTTTCCAGGTTATTATATGCCTTGTTAGTCTATGATGCAAACTGAATATGTGTTTGACTACTTTTCCACTTGAAAATGAATCAAGAGCTCATTTTCACGTAACCTAATTTTCGGTCTGCACTTTGTGATTTTGCGTAACCAACATGGGAACTACTGGTTTGGTTACACCAAATTTCGAGGTCTGTGACTGGCTGACGTGGCCGGTTACGCGCGTAGTCTATCCAAATATGTCATAAAATGAAGGGCCGGTTGAGGGTCACAGCAGACTCTGACTAACTATAAGGCAGCTGTTTGCCATTCAGGCTTCTTAGAGAACTATGAATATTTATACACTGCCAAAACATTGGGGGTGGGGTATTATATGCTGGCGGCAGAGTAGTTTCCGGATGATAACTCGGCTACCGTTGATCAGATCGCTTTGAAACTTCATAGGTCAATTGGCCTAGGTCTCGGGAAGAAACCTTTCTAAATAAATCCAAGATGGACGACAGCCACTGACGACCATCTTGACAACTGATTTCTGGATCCTCGCTTCACTACCATTTACCAGAATACTTGTAAACTTTGTACGTGTAGGTTGATTATACTAGCTGTGGAATGTGTCTGGTAAAAAAACATCGAAATGGACAATGATCTGAAATTCAAGATAGAAATCTGCTTCCAGATGATAACTCTGCCACCGTTTAGTTCAGTCGGTTTCAAATTCATAAGTCAATTGGAGTAAGTCTGTGGAGGAAGCCTTTGGAGAGTTACATGTATTGTGAATCACAATCTAGTATAACCTACATGTATAACCACTATCAGGGAGGAGATTTCTCCTATTTTTATAGGAAATCATATTTTTTTCTAACCAGGTTTATAGCAAATCCTATAGTTTTGTCGGCCATATTTTCAAGAAGCATCACACTTGCAGAAATATATGTCGTGTAATTTCTTCCCTTTACTGGTCAGATCGGTCCAGAGAATCTACATTTCTACTTAATGAATTTTCATTGGAAGGGCAAAATAATATTTTTTGGAAAATTTATCACTGGTAACCGAGCCAGTCATTGCAGTTGTAAATTTTCTAAAAATGACCTGTCCTGCAAATGGATAGTTCTGAGGACCATTGCATCGGCTTTTTGTCTTGCCTAACAATTTAAGGGTGTACATGTAACAGGCTTTTTAAAAGAAATCATAACAGTTCTTAAGTCAAGAAAGACTGACAACTTCGCATCGAGCCATTTCCTTTTTTTTAAACTTTGCGATCGATCACATCCCTGCACAAGTAATGATCTGTAACTAAGTTATAAATGTTGAGCACAGAATTAGTTTGATCTCTTACTGATTGCATTTTCCTGGACTCCTCAACAGGGCCAGTGGTTTTCCACGATAACAGAATTAGTAATTTGAAATGGGAAAGTGATTTTCAAACGGAAATCAACTGAAAATCACATTTTTCAGCAAAACATTTGTAAATTGAAGCAGAAATATGATAGTCAAGCGGAAATTAACGGCTTAAAGGGATTTTCCGCCAGAAGGTGAGACATTCTCGTGTAAATTTATAAATTTTTACGCACCCATATCTCTGGCACACACAAGTTTGTACTGTCTGTGCATATTAATAACACAATGCACAACATAAATTTGACTGTTTTATTGACTTCATTAAGTGTACATGCAGCTTAGATGATGTGATGTAAATTTGTGAAAGCAGAATGAAAATGGAATCGGCAATTTTGTGAAGTGGAAAATGGCAAATGTTGAAACGGAAAACCACTGTCCCTAGATATTATGCATTGTTGGCGAAGCTCAAGGTTGTTAAAGAATGACCCGTTGCTGGATTTACTAAATATCGGAAGTGTGCATGCGACCCCTCCCAGCAGATAGACCGGATTTAGTCTGCAAAAATGCTAGCCGTAGTCCTTGAAAGGTTCTTGATTAAAAGAATCAAGTTCTTGTAGGAATGATGGTATAGATCACCATTGGTTAAAAATGCTAATTTCTTTCTAACCATGTATGTGCATGTTACAGTGTTTCTCATACATGTAGCATCTAAATTTTTGAGGTCCAAGGGACCCCCCCCCCCCTCTGAAATTTGGGGGTCCCAAACTGAAATTTGGTGTTCCCAAGCAGTACATGTATGTCTTATCCATGTTAGAATTAGAGCGTACCATGCACTCACAACTATGAATTATGAAAGTTGCATGCACAATTTTTCAGGTATTTTTCTGCAAAAACGCTAAAACTACTTATTATTACACGATTTTCAGGGGTCCCATGGGACCCGCTGCCACTACTTTTGGGGGTCCCAAGCTGCATTTTGGTGGTATATTCCCTCAAAAGAACCCTTATGAGAATCCCTGTACATGTACCTCCTATTCACATTGAGAGTATGGCGTACTTTCTATTGCGTTGAATACAGTACATCTCATAAATAAGTTAACATGTTTCCAAACAAGAACAGAAACATGTTCGTTATTATCCATCTATCAATCTGACGTCATGACCAAATCAGCTAAGCGGCGTGTAGGATGACGTCATAATCATTACGTCATAAATGATTCTATTTGGCCCATCTTTAACTCTTAATAGTCTGACACGGTGTATGAATTGTATGTCTCTTCTATTTAATAAACATGCTATTGAATATTTTGATACTAATTTAACTGGACGCTGCTGATGCCTATCATATGGACGCAGCAACAGTGCCAAGTCAAATTAGTTCCAAAATATTCAATTACTTACCTGTATAGTTTTCTGGAAATTGATAGTCAGAGAGTTCATCGATCGATCGATCCCAACACGAGCGAGGTGTGGGCAGAGCCTAGCTAGAGAAGGGCGGGGCATAGCTAGAGAAGGGCGGGGCATAGCTAGAGAAGGGCGGGGCATAGCTAGAGAAGGGCGGGGCATAGCTAGAGAAGGGCGGGGCATAGCTAGAGAAGGGCGGGGCATAGCTAGAGAAGGGCGGGGCCTAGCTAGAGAAGGGCGGGGCATAGCTAAAAATCGAAAGGTCCATTGGATTGGAAGACAGCAGTGTTTTCCAATAAAATTATGTTCAAAATAGTCAGCAGTACATTTTATTTTGTTTTGAAAATATTAACCCTTACCACTCTCATCTCAATATTCGATCTTTTAGTGTGTCAATAGCAGAGAAACTGGTGTACATTTTTCAACAATTTTGGTGAACGATGTTGCTGTCTGTGACAGCAACATCGTCCACCAAATTTGTTGAAAAATGAACACCAGTTCATCCTTTAATTTAATTTGAAAATTAAAGATTTTTACATCGGAGTGGTAGGAGTTAGGTTATTTCAGAGCTGCACTGTATGCCATGATGCGTGTTCTTTATATTGCAGTATGAGGGCGAGGCTAAAGAAGCGGCGGAGATGGCAGACGAAGTTGGTTTAAATGGCGATGATTCATTACAGGCCTTAATCAAAGCCAAACAACAATCACGTGGTGATCAAATGAACAGTTTTCTTTCCGATTTGGAGGCAAAGTATTGTAAAAAAGCGCCGACAAAGGGCAAGAAAACAAAGAAAACTTGAATAGGATATGGGCGTGAGCGATTCATTAATAAAAGTATCTTTAGATGATGAACAACGGTCCATTCTGATATCAACGGATGATTCGGTAGCTATGTTTCCAGGCGTCATGAATTCTGGTACATCCGGAGGCTCTGATGTAAAATGTGAATGTCTATAGTGATGCACAATATTACGCTAAAAGATAATACCATGATATGCAGGGAAACTGCCCTGACTGAACAAAAACAAGGACAAATTCGTGCAATACCCGCTTCGTTGATATTTTTTTTGTCGCGCCACGGTAAAGTCAGAAGTATCTATTTTGGAAACAATGTTGTGATGTAGTTTTTGACGGTAAAATTGGCATATGTATTCAGGACCCCAGAGATAAATATCAAACCAATAGAATATTCGAGAATACCGAAAGTTTAGCTCAGTGAATATCCATTTGCAGACCACAGATTTATACACGATACTTTTCTGTTGGCCTGCAGTTAGATATTTCTCAAGACCACTGCAGATACCGCTGTCTGGCCTGACCATTAACCCTTCCTTACCACTCTGGTGTTAAAACTTTAATTTTTCAAATTAAATTAAAAACTGAGCTGGTGTTCATTTTTCAACAAATTTGGTGGGAGATGGTGCTGTCATAGACAGGAACTGCCACCAAAATGGTTAAAAAATGTACACAAGTTTTTTTGCTATTGACACAGTAAAAGATAGAATATTGACATCAGAGTGCTAAGGGTTAAAGGGTGGATTGGCAAGAGAATCTTTTGATTAAGTTGGTGGATATTTGCTGATGAAGAGAAGAGAATTTTTTTTAAATTTACGAGTGGAAAGACTTACCAAGCCAGTCTTTCTTGTGGTAAATTTTCAAGAATAGTCATCGCTTCACGTGCGATTGTATATTTCTCAAGATGTCCATTTCCAGATGTAGAGAAGACTATTTTTGAAAATTTACCACCGGAATGACTGGCTCGATAACCGAGCCAATCATTACAGTGGTGAATTTTCTAAAATAGTCTTCTCTTGGTTTGCAAATAGACATTTTCTATGAGGAAATTGAAATTTTCTTTGAACAAATTTAAGGGTTAACGGGTTAGGTTGACCAAGAGGTGTTAAATCTATTAATCTTTTAATGCTTAGTTTATCCCTCAGGCATATGACATCATAATCAACTACGTAACGTAGGACTATGTCATAATCAATTACATCATGAATGATGAATAGCTAGGTTCGTCACGAACGCTTAATTGATAACAGACTAAGCGTTGTTGAGGGGAATTGTATGGCTACTATTTAATAAACATTCTGTTGAATATTTTGAAACTAATTCGACGGGGCACCGCATCAACAGCACCCAATCAAATTAGTTTTAAAATATTCAACAGCTTACCTGACATATTATAGTTTTCTGGAAATGGAGATTCAGAGATTGCAGGAGTCGATTGATCCCAACATGGGCAACACAGATCTAGAGATGGCGTGGCATAGCTAAAACCGGATTCTGCCATTGGTCCATCCAAAAGATTTTTATAATTTTATCATAGAGAATGGGAAAGAAAATATAGAAAAGGTGCCACTAGAATGACTCAGTTAGGGAACAAATCATTCAGTAGTAAATTTTCAAAAATATTCTTTTTGGTCAGTGAATGGTCATTTTCTATCAGAAAATTGCTTCTTTAACATTTAAATCATCAAGCCCTCCAAAATTGCTACTACAGGTGTCTTGATGTGCATTTGTAGACCAAGAGAAGACGTTTGAAAATGTAGCTCTGAAATGACTGGCTGCATAACAGAGCCAGGCATTCTTGTTGTATATTTTCTAAAATAATCTCTTTATAGAAAATGTTCATTTACCGATCAAGAGTTCAGACAGGTGGTCTTAAGACTTATATTAAGTGATCAGACCATCTCTCTCTCTCTCTCTCTCTCTCTCTCTCTCTAACTCTTAGCACGCTGATGTCAAAAATTTTAATTTTCAAATTAAATTAAAAGATGAACTGGTGTTCATTTTAAAACAAATTTTGGTGGAAGATGGTGCTGTCATAGACAGCAACATCTTCCACCAAAATTGTTTAAAAATGTAGACCAGTTTCTTTACTATTGCTGCAGGAAAAGATAGAATATTGACATCAGAGTAGTTAACCCTTTAACCCTCATATCAGCCGAAAACGGCTTCTGCAATGGTCTTGAGAAATGTCCATTTGCATACCACGAGAAGACTTTTTGAAAATTTACCGCTGAAATTACTGGCTCGATAACCGAGCCAGTCATTCCAGTGGTAAATTCTCAAAAATAGTCTCCTTGGTCTGCAAATGGACATTTTATGAGAAAGTTAAAATTTTTAAAAACAAATTCTATGGTTTACGGGTTAATGACGACTTTAATGTTCCATAGACTCTCTGATAATGTATATAGACGGGTTTGATGGCATATCTCAAATTGTTAGGTACATTTGTACAGTAAATAACAATTCAAGTATTTTTCTCCTGATTTTATTGTCATTGTTTAACCGACTATAAATATATTTAACATGGAATAAAATTAACTGTGATCTTAATTATCAACTAGTATGTTCCATCACAAATCCCCATGCTTTTATGAATTTTGACTATCCCACCCCCCATAGTGCGGCTCAAGACAAATGTCATGTCACAATCCGCAATCATATGGTTAACTCGCATAAAAATTTGATTGAATTCCAAAACAGTTTCAGAGGAGAATTCAAACATGATGAAGAAAAAATCGGTATGATACTTGCCATTTTACCCTGAATACACATACTGTAACACATTTGGCTGAATTCCGCCAAACAGTTTTGGAGAAGTGTGATGGACAGAAACAATCGCAATATACATGTATCCCTGATGTTCTTTTTAAGAGCATGTTTGGATATTTATTTTTCTCTAAAAACATTTTCCTGCGGGCCATTGACAAATCAGGCAGCAAAGCTCTCAAGAATTGATAGCTATCTAATGATTAAGGCCGTAGTGTGCCAGCAATTCCGCAGAGGCTTCAGCGAACATGTAGAAATGGAGGCGCTAAAAATTAAATGTCACGGGCCTGCGGCAGGGCTGCATCACATGTCTCTACGAGTCCAGATAGCTTGTTACATACCCAACAGCTTTAACCCTCATACCTGCAAAAAATGGCCTCTACCAACGGTCTCGTGTGGGCTTGCGCGATTATGTGATTAAATCGAAAATCGCGATTATTTTTTAAATCCTGAATTTATATGATTAAAAATGAAATAATCGAATAATCGTAAATAATTCCACAGCATAAAATATTTCAAAATCTACCGTTTTATTTACATTTTGCTCAGTGAACGCATGTCCATTTGCCTCGAGCCAGTCATTCCAGTGATACATTTTCAAAAATAGTCTCTTGGCCTGCAAATGGACATTTTTAAACACCATTGTGCTTTCGTCATCGATATACCTTTGTTGTTATATCGGTGTAATTTGTAACCAGGCCGATTAATCGAGTAATCACGATTATTCTTAAATAATCGATCGCGATCACTCAAAGTAATAATCGCACAAGCCTAGTCTCGTGAAATGTGCATTTACATAACAAGAGAAGACGATTTGTGAAATTTTACCACTAATGACTGGCTCGATAACCGCCATTTAATACAATAGTAAACATTAAAAAATAGTCTTCTATTCTGTAAATGGTGATATTCTATGAAAAAATTAGTAATTTCTTAAAGAAATTTGAGGGTTAAAGCTGACATGCCATGTTAAAATAGTCAACCATAGACAACAGCAATATAGTGGGACCAATGCATGATAACTCTCTATTTGATCTCCTGGTATGGTAAGCTTAAAAGTGGCCAGAATAATCTCTCTAAGCCGACTATAAAACCATGCACTCAATATATCAATCTCATTTAGCCAGGAAATCTTTGAGTAAGTGTAACGCAGGTAGGGTGAGGGCAACACGCAATAACAGCGTGACCACAGTGCTCTGTTTATCTGCATGACACTCATGCCAGTTCTCTGCTAGCTGGATGAGAAGTTCAGTCGATTGAGCTATTGTTTTTATATCAGGCTAGGAGATATTGGGCAGGTCACTCTTGAAGTGTCAATAACTGGAATCTTAATGGTGTATTACTGATATTTCCTAGCGTTGACTGTTTTAGTATGTAATGCCAGCTTTACTACCTGTACTATAGATGGCCGTACAGTGAATCTCATGACATTTACCCAGAGGCAAGCGCCCCTTCTCAGTACACATTGCAGGGCTCAAAATAAACCAATGGACCTTTCCACTTGATCCATCCATCATATGACATCATAATCAACTACATGATGTGTAGGATGATGTCAAGCAATTACACCATGAATGACTCGATTTAATCCGTCTTAAATGCTTAATAGTCCACCACGTTGTACAAATTGTATGTTTTTACTATTTAATAAACATTTTGTTGAATATTTTGAAACTAATTTGACAGGTGTTGGTGTCGCTATTGCTGCCTATGCACCCAGTCAAATTACTTTAAAAATAGTCAACAGCTTACCTGTATAGTTTTCTGGAAATTGAGTCAGGGCCTTCGGGGATCCCAACATCGGCGAAGCGTGGGTGGAACTTAGCTAGAGATGGGTGGGGCATTGCTAAAACTGGAAAGGTTCATTGTCTTAGTTGCCCTTGCCTTAGTACCCCTCCATTTTGCAAGATATTTAAGGCAATGACTGCCTTAGGTGACCTCTATTGCCTTAGTGCCCATTATACAGACTGCTAAATAAAATATACAAAGCAAATGTACAGAGTCATCCCTCTAGACAACAACACTGAACAACCTCGGACTGTAATGTTTGTACTGTAGATGGGGAATAAGGATTCTTGATCCTGATTTCTTGAGAAAGTGCAAATGTTGCCTTCATGCCATTCCTCAGGTGGCATAGTCTGCCTTAATGTCCTGAGGTATTACCTTAATGCCTTTAAACTTATGCAATACTTTAAGGCATCATTGCCTTGACCTTTGACTGATATCTTCAAGTTCTGACATTGGACTGGTCTGGAGGAGAGGGCTGGTAGTCCAACCAGTAGGCATAGGCAGCAATAGCACCCAGTCAAATTAGTTTCAAAATATTCAACAGCTTACCTGTATAGTTTTCTTGAAATTGATAGTCATGGAGTCTAGGGATTGATCAACATGAATGAGGAGGTGTGGGTAGTGCTTAGCTAGAGATGGGCGGGGCACGGCTAAAACTGGAAAGGTCCATTCTTTGTGTCACTGTGTCAAATAAATGGCATCAAAGAGCTTGCGTAAATTGAGATATAACGATTTCAATGCTAGATGGGGTCAGAATAAAGTAATAGATAAGACAGGGCTCCCAGCCACTCTGGAAATCAGGGGGAGACCTTGAAATAGATTTCCATTTTTCCAATCGGAAAACTCAGGGAATGTGGAAAAAACACCAAAAATCAGAGAAACCTCAGGGAATTTGACAATGACTCTGAAGTGTTTTTCACATTTTGCCAGTTTGACGTATGTGCGCCTTGTGTCATGTTTCCAAGTTGTGTCCATTTACATGAAGATGGAAATAAATTACAATTATTTTATGCACAGGCTACCACGTTGTTGTAAATTTTATCATTATCTTAGCTTCTTTGTTGCAACTACCTCCCTGTTATAGTGAAAATATTTCTCATGGACTCTCAATCAACGTGCTATGGCGCTTGTCCATTCCCCATAAAATCGTCTCGCATAGATGGTAGTAAGGTGGCTGATTTCCTGCCCATCCCTCGAATGCTAGTTGGTTTCCTCATCTTGAGAGTCACATCGTTTTGAAAACATAGACAGTTCTATAAAAGGAGATGCTTCGCAGTCTCCACATACACATTTTTAATTAACTCAACAGTCAGGGTTAGGTGAACCATTTGCAGTTCAGAGTCTGAAAACGTAACAACAGTTTCATCTTCACCTGCCCTCCGTGTGGACTATTAATTCGCCACCCATTTATCATGAAATTAAAGAAGCAATAACCAGAGTTTCCAGCTGGTCTTCATGGAGAACATGTATACCTCTCAGTTTGGTTACTCAAAAAACTAAAAGATTCCAAGCCAGTCGACGCCTGAAGAAATACATAATTACTAGCCTTGTCAATTCTTCACTGAACTCACCATGGTCAGAGGAAGCTATATCCTGCACTGACATTCTGTTAGAGGACTGATATTCTGTCAGAGGACTTTTCCTTGGACAGACTTTTATATGTCGCTGCATCACTATCAGCACAGATGTTTATATCCGGGACTGCTTCTCTGTTGTAACCTCAAAGCTAGTGAAGAAATAACTTTCTAGATTCAGTCAATTCCAGAATTGCGGGAAGAAGGACGTCGCACATTCACTCTCCTGTCCTCTGTGTATAGCGTCAGGGGAGAATCACCAATGTTATTATACCCCACCAAAAAGAATTGGTGGAGTATTATTATGTTATGGCGTTTGCGGACGGTCATGCAACAAAGTGGTTTCTGCATGATAACTCCACTAACGTTTATCGGATCGCTTTGAAACTTCATAGGGTGATTGAACTAAGTCTGAGGGAGAAACCTATCCAAATCTACGATGATCCGAAATACAGGATAAAGCCAAACACTTGTGGCCATCTTGAAGATTTGTTTCCAGATGATAACTCTGTTACTGTTTATTGGATCGCTTTCATAAGGTGGTTGGACTAGGTCTGAGGACGAAACCTGTCGAAATTGACGATGATCCAAAATCCAAGATGCCACAGGCAGCCATCTTGAAATTTGTTTTCCGGATGATAACTCTGTTACTATTTATCAGATCACTTTGAATCTTCATAGGGTGGTTAGACTAAGTCTCGGAAAGAAGCCTACTGAATTTGACAATGTCCGGACACTAGCTGCATTACTGTTTATCAGATTGCTTTGAAACTTCATATGGTGATTTGACTAGGTCTGGAGAAGAAACCTCGAAACTTGATGTGATGCCTGGGAAGAAATCACTATTTTCTAATAGCTCTCAATGATTGGTTTGTCATCATGGCTGGGTATTATGCGCCATTTGCTTAGCTCTTGGTATAGATGTACTATTTTCATTATCAGCGGGCTTAAACTGTCTCCGGATGTGACTTAGAATAGCGGATTTTCGACGTAAAAACATCTCCACGAACGATTAGGAAGACTAGTAACGCTTTGTGAATTGCGCCCTCCTCCGCCAGCAGAGAAATTGTACTTCCGCCAATTAAGCTCTTGTCCATGCTTTCGCCGTATCGACATCCAGACACGGGGATGTCCAAGTCTGTAACCGGATCCTGACAAAACTTAGTTTTTCTCCATCTTCTGCTGTTTAAGACATAATAAAACCGTCGAGTTCTCCTGGTCATTCTGTCAATTAGATCCTCTATAAATCGAACTCATAGACTCTTCTTAGTGCCTCTCTAAACTTATCTTTGTGAATATCATCAATACATCGAATCTGAGGCTACATCAAGTGACATGCTTTGTTCTCGAGGATATTTTGTGTTCAGTTGATGTCAGAGGAGCTCCAGCAGACAACCCACCCCCCTATATTCCAGAACTGGACCGGTCCTTCTCTTTTGTGGAGAGCCATTTCTTAGAGCCATACTACTGTGTAGAGATCCATTGAATTTTGAATACAAATTACTAATTCGGATGATGTACAAAGAACGTACCGATGGACAGTCATAATAAAATGACAACTGGATCAAATTTTGACCAACGGGACTCAGATGAATACGAATCATAAAGATGTTTTCACTCAGTGGTGACAATTGAACTAGAGAGGCTTAGTTAAGTATCTTGTTTCATGTAAGCAACACATTTGGTCTGCCATGCTGACCGTTTAGTATACAAAATGTCAATCCGATGGGGTTTGAGATCAAATATACTTAACTTATATTTTCATATGAAGAGATTTGTATATTATAGTAACTCATTGCCTGTCTTTCTCAAACCCTTCCTCGAATCCTCTACTGATAAGTTGCCCTGACTAGATCACTCCTGCTAAACTGTCCGGTTATGTATAGTCTGAGGGACTTCTTCGCAGGTTTCGATATTTGATAGACTTTGAAGCCGAAATAAATTTATGTAGGTATTGGGGTATGTTAATTTTTAAATGTGCCACTTTCTAAGCTGTTGGATAAACGGTTTGGTGACCATCTTGGATCTTCCCGCCAAAAACTCCCATACTAAGGCAATAAGAAATTTAAAATGTCTTCTCAAGAACCACTGGGCCGATTTCAGTTGTGACCAGGCGGCTGCATTCCCCCGTCTGTCAAGGGCGGGCATGGTGTCACCACTGGGGACCAGGCATGCGGTCGTCACGTAAGCTCTCATCACGGTACTCCTCGAGCTCTGGGTCGCTGATCCGGCGTGGCCCAGTTGCCTAGTCATGGGCCTCCCACAGCGCTTAGTCCTTGGTGGCGTGCCTCGTGGATTGCGCTGTCATTCACAGGCGCTTCTACGGGGCTCCCCCACAAATGTTTACTGGCCGGCACGGACATCCTCCTTGGAGACACGAGGGTCCGATCAAGCATTCCCGACACAGCATGGTGCTAGCTGATATTGTTCTTGTTGGGTTATCAGGCCGCTCTCGGTAGGGGAAGCACTGGTTTCTTCTTCGCCATCGTTTAGCGTTACGACATCGGAGACGGTAGTTGCCATCATCACGATGACGGTGATGTTCTGTCTTGTCGGTCAGTGGCGGGCGCTTCTCAGAGTCACGCGATCAAGGTGTCCTCTCAGGTCCTCACGATGGTCGGGTTATCTGCCGGGGAAACGGGAGGTGAGTGAGGGTGTGTGTGAGTGAGTTCTTTCGGAAGCGTGCATTGCGGGATGCGGAAAGTGCCGCAGGAAGCTCTTACCGCAGGTGGGTTTCAATCTTTCCTACATTTGTCTAAGTGTGATGGATCTATAAGTCAATGCTTAGCAACTATTCGTTTGGATGTGTAAAAATGTGTAAAATTATAATTTATTGCAAAATCTGCCCATTCAACAGTATTCAGTGCTCCCTGTCAGTAGAGGAGAAACCCTGTGCATCAAGCGTGATTGTTCCTGACTGCACACATGGAGAACAATAGCCACATTCACAATAGACATGTACATGTAATTACCAGTGCCCAGCTTGTTGGAAATATCATGTTTTGGACAATTTTTAATCCATGAACATTTCATAATATTGCCTATATAGTGGAGCTCAGAAGTAAAACAAAATGTATCAAAAACCATAAACAGAAACATGTTAGTGAGAAATGTTCTGTTGGGTATTTTGGGCTTAATTTGATTGAAGGACAATTGCTGCCTTGGGCAGCAAGGTCTCCCAATCCAGTGGGGGGGGGGGGGGGTCAAAATATTCAGCAGTATGTTTTATTCTGTTTTGTCAACACGTTAGATTATTTCTGTGCTGTACTGGACTAGAAATTGATTTTTAAGCCGGCTAAACCGTTTTCATTCTGAAGTGACACACAGGTTCCACATGATTATGACATGAGGCATGTTGAGTATTTTGAAAATCATTTGACTGATAGTTACTGCTGCCTATGGCATAACAACTTTCATTCCTGTTGTTTTCAAAATAATCATCATGTTTTGATTTAATTTCAGTAACCATGTTATCACCATGTATAGAGAATGAAATCGGTAATAATCTGTATTTAATCTTAATGCATAAATATATGTATAGCAAGTTTTTAGAATTGTTCTTTAGAAATTGTTTTTGACACATCTTGAATATTTAGAACTTGTTTTATGTTTGTTTGGCTAGATACTGCGAGATAAATTGAGCATGAATGTGTAGAATGACAGAGAGACTAGGAGACATAGTGAGTGAGAGAAACAGTGAGAGACAGAGCTAGAGATAGATAGATAGTAGACAGAGATTTAAGCCGGAATAGTAGATAGATATAGCGTTCTTAGTTGGTATAGAAATTTTGTATCAACATCAGTTTGTGTATAGAGTCAATTTAAAATTATTAAAAGTTGAAGTCATTTATTATTTGAAGAACCGTCTTGTTGAATATTATTGAAGTGTATTCACCCATTTTCGCCTGCCACCTCATCCTGGCAATTTCTGAAGTGTAGCAGAGCTAATGCCACCAAGCTAATCCCCCGTGTTTCGAGATAGGTGGAAATTAGCGTCGCTACACAAGCTTAGCTCTTTTAGGCGATTGTCCCTTGGGGTGCTAGTGTGACGAAGGGTGAGGAGAGGGAAGTGGGGTGGGGGTGAAACAGAGAGAGAGCGAGACGTCACATGGGCGACTCTGAAAAGTATATTTTAGTGGCTCCGTGCACGGTATTTTCCGTCAGCCGAAAGTGTGAGGCGGGGCAGCGAGAGGAACAATTTGCATCTTCGTCGTCTGTCGATAACATCATCCTAACTTTGGGTCTTTGCTCAAATGGTGGAAGTGCCTGTTGTGGTGACGAGTGGTTGTCTCTCGGGCACTAACTCTGACTGGGAGTGTCTGGGAGCGGGCTCAGGAAAGGGGGGGAGGGACAGCAGACATTCTCCCTGCAGTCATTACATCGCTAATGGTCTGTAAGATGTTAATCTTTTGTTATAGAGTTGTTGGTACTGGTACTTTCCCTAAGTTGACTAATTTTCCGCTTAAGGTGGAAACAAGGGTGTGCTACTTTGGTGTGCGTTAAAAAGGAATTCTTCGCTTGGTCTTTTGGTAGTCACCACCTGGTTGATCCAATGTTCTCTGGAGTCGTTCTGAGGCAGTACTTCTGTGTGTGCCAATCTCTAGCTGTTACTTAGGGGATCCTAAATATTTTGTGATTTAAGGGCTCTGGCAGCCGCAGAATGATGCTATTGATTAAATTATGCGAGAACCTCTACCCTCACAAAGTCGGGAGAATCTTCAGCTCGGTCTATGAAGATCTGCTTAAGCATCACCAAGAAAGACTTGATGAGGTCCAAGGGTGATTCTACCGAGTTTCAGACACAACAACCGGCTCGTATAATTAAGAGGAAATACTTTGTGGAATCCCTGTCGAGTCTAGGTGCCGCAGTTGCCTAAAGCGACGGCTGACGGAGGAAAGCACGCTCAATTTGAAAAGAATTCCGGCGATGAGGTGGTTATGAGTTTTGGTCGCCAGCTTGGCCGAGAAGAATCGCTAGTCGACGGAGATGATCGTGTCGCAGGGAATTCCAATTAGGGTCGCTCCGAAGGCATGCTAGTGGCTGATGCGAAGTTTGAGCAGCAACATCTTCTCTAGCGGGATGGAAAAAGGAATGATAAAAGGAGGCAACCCGGTGAAAGCTTAAGCGCACGAAGCGGCACGGTGCCTGGCAGGAATATGCCCATGGAGAGTGGTCTCAGCAGGAGTTGAAATCGTTCGCTGCAGGCGTGGGGAGGCGGTGTGAAAAAAAAGGCGAGCTGACGGACGCAGCGAACCGGCAGCTCAGCTTTCCTTAACCTAAGACTACTGGCTACTCAATAGTGGCTCTTAGGCCTGCTAGGATGAGCTCGGTTCGCAGTTCAGGTGCAGTCGTCGCTGCCCTAGGCAGAAGCTATTGCGGGAAAAGGTGGTTAAAAAGTCAGACAGCAACTGTAGGGAGGTTCCAAGTGAAGTGCGGTGGGCCTAGCTTTCAAAAGGGAAGAGTACCTTTTTGGAGGAAAGAAGCATACCCGAGCTTGTCTCCGCCAAAGGGGCGATGCAGGACTGTGTCGCAGGACGACCCCGTCAGTCGTCCCTCCGCCTAGGCGGCCACACATCCAATCTTGTTTTGTGTGTAGGGGTCCATCAATTTATAGGCCATGCCTTTGTTGGACTGCCCAGTTGTGATGTACGTGTATTATATATTAAGCATGAAATAAATAATCTTCAATCTTGATGTCGTAAACTCGGTCAAAGGCACTCTTCGTGAATCCCCCTGCCCCATAGAAATAATATTGCCATCCCCTCGTCGCGCTCTTGCTGCTGCCCAGCGCTCCGGATGGTGAAACCTGCGGCTACAAACACACACCCCACCCGTGCTAACCACCACACCAAGCCGACAATCCATTGACTTGATCGCTTTCACAAAGATGCATACGCCTTCATGTCGTAAAGTATAAAATAGAATAACTCGAATGCGACATTTGTGTCGTATACATGTAAGCCGTACATGTCTTTTAGCCCTTACCGCGTCTTCGCTTATTATGCAGCTGGTTGGCGGTTGTATATGCTGAAATACGGTAATCCACTTTGTTTATTTTTGCGGGAATTTGTTTGTTTTGAAACAATAACCAACTACTCGGTTATGTTATCTGCAGGGATACATCGGACCGATGTAAAAGAACTTGCTTTTTCTGGGCATTTTCTTATTTAAGTAGAACTTTTCGACCACGTTCGATTTCCTTTTCGACATCAGGAAAGATGCTATACCGATGACTCTGCAGTTTTCTCCGCATCAACAGGTGATTGATTCATTTGTATCTCGCGAGATCTCCTTCCATTCGAGATCTCGAAGAAGCCACGCCTCTATTTTTAGATTGGTGTTCGATTTACTGGTATCCGATTCCATAGATTATTGGAATCGTTCTAAAGTGGATTCTGTCATAATTACTCGAGTACTTGATCCTTGAAAAACCGCCTAGTTTGAATCCATTCGTGTCTCGCGAGATCTTTGATACGAGAACTCGAAAAGTATTCTCAGTAGGAAGCCAATGTTTATTAGATTGAGTTTGAATCGATCTCTTTATTTGCGCTGAACGAAATCACACGTTTTTAAAACAAAATACCGTCATCATCATCATTTTACGAGGCAATGGTATGCCATTGGCTTGCCTGGAGCAGTGTTTTTTTTGTTATAGTATGGCTAATTGCTCAGTCCAATTCAAAATTTCTTTCTTTGAAATAGATATCTAGTTTGCTCTTGCTGTTACTGTTGTAACTTAATACGCCTTTCCCACATTGACGTCATTACGCCCGAATTCCCCTAAATCAGGGCCGTATTTAAGGGAGGGGGTGGGGGGGGGTGGTGTGTGTGTGTGCAAAAGGCCCCACAATTTAAAAACGAAAAAAAATGTATGCACTTTTTTGGAAGTTATAGGACATTTAAAGCAAACTTTATTAGTTTAGAACTCTTAATCATGCATTATAATTCTATTCTAATATTTGTTGGGGCCCCAATTCTTGTTTGGTGTTCGGCAACAATATTAATTACTAAAATTTGTACAGTAAAATAATTTTACAACGAAAGAAAGCGCCTATAATTCACCCTAAAAGTAGACTCTGGCCGTCTCAGAGCACCTAGATGTAAATAAATTTCGGGGGATGACCCACCCTCATTCTTTGCCCCAGGCCCCCACATATCTAAATACGGCCCTGCCCTAAATCAACGCTCAGAGCACAACTGCTGGCTTTTTGTTTTTATTTGCAACTATAGTATCGTACTATGCTATGCTAACTCTGCGTTCATCGTGGAAGCCAGCATAAGAATAACTATCATTAGCATTGCGAGAATGGGTTTATACCAACATTTGCGCACCGGCGAAGACAAAGAAGCTAGTGCCATACTCCTGTGTGTTAGACCATGAAGACCACCGAGTACTTTAAATTTTCTATTTTTCTGATCGACGGTGTGATCTATACCAACAAGCCTTGTGAAGGCAATATGATTTTCTTCAGATGGGAGTTACCATTCAAAAAGTGATTCCATACATCAGGGTGTTTTGTAATACATCAGGGTCTGTTTTCTTGGGTTGAGACATTTTGGCAATATACTCAGTGACATGTTGAACATATTTTAGTCTGGTTTGTCTGAAGAATAGTGGACATATAGTGTTTCTATTAATTATAGGTGCATTAGCCTCAAATCCTATCGAGATGCGTATATAGGTGGCAATAGATCCTCTACCATTTGCATATATCCTAACGTTACCTCGACCATCGGTACATTGTTATGTGCACTAAGAAATGTCTGTAGATCTCTGAAGAAGCCAGTTGTTTTCATGTTAGACATGAATTCTGCATGAGCTTTACTAACATTCTCGTGGTCACACTACTCACAAGTGTGTCCAATAACAATATAGCGCTTGTCTGCGGTTATGGTGCGATAGACGTGTTAAGTTCCTCAAGAAGTAAGACATAAAGGGCTTGTAGTATTACTGCGTGTGCATCCAATACCATCTTTGTGTGCGCTCCTTCAAGTATTTGACAGGTTGTAGTTCAAGTTGGGCCATACAGTGTCGCTTCAACCTAACTATCATCCATGCCACTACATTCAATTGCCGATCCTATAGCTCTCAGTGCACACAATACAGTCTGGAATTCACCAATATGCAAGGTAATGTTAGTGAACTCGGTGGACTGCAAGGTTTGCTGTTTCAGAGTTCGTGCATAAACGTCCATGTCAAGGGTGATGGCTGTTTTATTAGATGAACCACTAACTTGAGAGGTCATGTATTGTGTTTGTCGGATGACTGGCATTAAGGTTTGGTATTCATTTGCTGGTGCAGCTGTAGGAGAATGAGCAGGTACCTCTGTGATTGGTTTTGTAACATGACAGATAAGAGAGTTATATCCAGCCCACACATGAATCTTCTAATTTGGTGTTTGTGTGGAGCTAGATGAGTCTTGCGCTTGTGCTGCTCAACTGTCATTGATATCTAGATTCAAACTGTCACTGTAGTCGTCCAGATAATTACAATCATCATGCTCTACTGGGATAGACTCATACTTTAGACCATCATTCTAGCTAATTGAGTTTCTGCAATGTTCCTGTAATAGTTCTGGGCATATGTAATTCTCTAATATTTTTGTAAACTACTGGCAGTAATTAATTTTTTGGTTTGTAGCACATATCAAATAGTTATTATTTTTACATCTGAATGAAAAAATGTTAATTTATTTTACTTTAAAAGATGAAGTTAGAAAAGATTAGAAACAGAAAAATCTAAATTTTCTTTAAAATGTTTATGAAATAAATGCAAAGTGCAAATACGTTTTGATCTAAATTGGCTAATAAAACTCCAAAGTCCAATCGCGTGCCATGAGAACCACATTAACAAATATTGGTATTGACTTCTAGTCATTATTCTAGGCACTTTGATATGCAGAATGCCATACTTTCTATGAAATGTTACTTTTTTCAAAAATATATTTAAGCGTCAATATTTTTGTGAAAAAAATTATATCTTAGACTTCTAAAAAAATGTCAGCAACACTTTTTGAAATCCTGGTTGTGCGTAGACTACAAATATGACTGGTGCCAACAATTTACAGAATTACATATGCCCCAGAACTACTGTAAATATCAAAACTGAGACTGTGTTTATCAATCCACTCCTCCTCTCCCAGCATCTGGCTGTTGCAGGGGCATGGTGTGGGGATATATAGGATGTTTTCACATATATAATTTGCAGCTCCCCAACAACACTGTTTGAAACAGCTAATGTACTCCTTGCAGCTAATAAACCACCATTAGCAGATATTATACGCAACAAAATTCCTTTTGTATTTTGTAGTAGATATAATCCTCTGAATGATGTGTACATCATGTCTTAGATGGCGTTGCCCCCATGCACAAAGTTCCCTGGAAGGGGGCAGACACCTACGATGCAACTAGCGGGAGCCGATACATCTGGTATTTCTCAGACAAATATGGCTCTGCCCTTGTCATCTTTGATGGTTATCAAAGTGTGTACGTTATTCGGGGTTGAGGATATGGCAGAACGTGAAAACACGTGTTAATAGTTTGATAACTAAGAAGTGACTGATTTAATCTAGAAACAAGAGCTAGCGCTTTGGGCGCAGAATCACGTGGTTACAGAGCATAGTAATGAATCATAATTAAAGGGGTGTATACTGGTCTAGAGTTGATACATTTCCCGACACTCCCGGCGGCAAAGAAAGTAATGTCTTGAAGAAAGTTCATAGAGTTCAAAGGTTCAATGTTCAAAGTTCAAATTAACGATATTATGAATGTCTGGTATGATCTATATGGGATATGGTATGTAGTATGATATTAACCAAGTAAATGAAACCAATATAGTTAGGCCTATATATGTTAATATGATAAAATTACTAATCGATAAGTGATTGCTACTGTGGAAATGGCTATATAATTGTTACTGTTTGAAATAATATCGAGCCCTTTCAGCAGCTTTACGGACCGGCCGGGCTGAGCGAGTATTTACAGAGTCTGTCACTGATGTAATGTCTTGGTTCAAATTATCAGCGCTATCTGAATCAGAATGAACTTCGAGTGGGTATAATTTCGTAATTGGTCTGTTTGTAACACCGTTTTGAGTACGAATGTCTGCTGACCTCACAAGTCCATCAAGTCCATAATTGACTAAGGTGAGTTATGGTCGCTCCGACTCCCGAATGCAGTATAACCAAATGCGTGTGCGCGATCTCGAGCAGAGTAAACGGATGTTTGGTAGGAAGTAAGATTGGAAATTTCTGACCATACTGTAGATCTGCGTTCTGAAACCGACCTCCGCACCTTATAATCCCGTCAGAGTCGATAAATAATTTCAACTGATAGACTAAAGCACATTTAGTATTCCGTTGAATTGACTTTAATTCACACGCAAACGTATCACTCTGCACTGCGTTAATCCATAACCGTTTCGCGTCTCGTAATTCCAACACCGAGATATATTTATCCTGGGGTACGTGCGTACATTTCCTTAGTTTGGAAATGAATCGAAGAACGTATGCGGTCACACATAGTTTTCCGAGTATACTGAAATGCGTAATATCCATGACTTTTTGTAGATTTCCTGCTGAATGTTCAGCTGTCACTGTAGTGGTATGTAGTACTGTGTCAGTGGCCGGACTGACATCGTTGACACACAAAGTATGGGTGTCACAGGATTCTGCGTTGCACGATAATACATCCATGTCGAAAAGTTCACATATTGGCCAGTCACCTGTAGGTAGCCAAAATGGTCCTTTCCACCATAGTTCTGACTGAGCTAGTTCTTTGGCACTAATGCCCTGTGTTAGTAAGTCTGCAGGGTTATCCTTAGTATTACAGTATTTGATTTGATCAAAGTTTGTGGCACGTATTTCCTTGACACGATTCTCTACGAAGATGGGTAGTTTTTTGTCACTTTGTAACCAATGAATGACGATCTGACTATCACACCAAAGTTTTGTTAGATTAATGTTTGACAGTTCCTTGGTTACAAATTTCGCAAGTCGCGCACCTATTAAGGCAGCCATTAATTCCATTCTGGGTAAAGTCATGTCCTTGGGAGGTTTGATTCTCGTTTTGGCCATAACAATGGCAGTTTCGTTGCCACGTTTGAGATAAGTTACTGCTCCATAGGCTCGTGTGCTAGCATCTGCGAATACATGTAGTTCGTAGTCAGAGTTCGAGTGTCCATTGAAATACGGTCGTCTAAACACGATGTCCTTTGCTGACTCTAATTCGTGACGTATGCTAGTCCATTTTGGCGATAGATCATCAGTAAGCAGTTCATCCCACTGTTTATTTTCTTGCCAGAGTTGCTGAATAAACAATTTGGCTTGTACGTGAACTGGTGCAAGTAATCCCAATGGGTCGAATAACGAAGACGTAGTTCTAACGATTTCACGTTTAGTCGGAAGATCACTGGTGTTGGGGTTCGAATCACCGGCGTATGTTAACATGTCATTGTTTGTTAGCCATCGAAGTCCAACAACATTGACACTATTTGCAGGATCGTTATTTCCGTCATTCTGAGCGATCTGACGTAACATAGGATCATTTGTTGCCCACATTCGTAATTTAAATCCACCTTTCTGCATGACGTCATTGGCAACCGAATAGTAATTGATGGCACTTTGTGACACTGATTCTGGAGACATCGATTGACTCCGTACTCCACTGATTACATTATCCATGTACGTGTTCATTGTCAAATCAGCTGATGCATCTCCTGGGTTCGATTCCAGATGAGTTTTGACAACAGCATTTAGAATGAACGGTGAGCATGTAGCTCCAAACAAAACGACTTTGAACCGATAGGTGTTGAATGCACTTTCTGGATCATCCGGATTTGACAGCCAGAGGAATTTGGTATAGTCTCTGTCATGTCGGTCTAACTGAACATTTAGAAAAGCTTTTTCAATGTCAGCTGTAAATGCAACCTCGTTCACACGAAACCGTAGTAAAATCCCAACCATATCGTTCAGTAATGGTGGACCTGTCTCTAAGCATTGGTTTAAACTGGGATTGTCTGACTGTCTGCAGCTACAATCATAGACTATCCGGATGGGTGTGGTGGTAGAATCCTTCTTTACACAGTGATGTGGTATGTAATGGCCATGTGTAGTGTCATCGTCTATTACACGTTCAATAAAGCCTCGTGATAATTGTTCTGTAATGATAGTGTTATATGTATCCAATAACTGAGGTGATAGATTTCTGATCATCGTTCTGGTTCGTGCATAGCACACACTATAGTTCGTGGGTAAGGGTGGGTGGTTTTCACGCCATGGTAACTTTGCACTATACTTGCCCCCTACCATACGAATGTTCTCATCACGGAATTTCTCAAAGCTCTTTGCATGTGGAATATTGTCATCATCTGTTATGCCGATTGTTTCTAAGTCCCAATATCGTGAGAGTTTTGAAATGTCTTGATGGGTATCGATCATGTCAGTTGCAACTTTAAGTTTGGTATACTGACACGTCTGTCTTTAGATTAGTAGCTCCTGACAACAAGAAGCCTAGCTTAGAGCTCACAGCTGTAGGTCCTGGGCCTCTGATGACGTCATTACCGACAATTGACCAATAATATCCAGCTCCTAACAGTAAGTCAATTTCAAAAACATCTGCGTGTACTGGTCGTGCAAGCATTAAGTTCTGTAAGTACGGATAACTCTTAACAGTAGACTCCATATAGTTTTTCATGGGTGCGGATATTTTAGGCACAATAAGAGCGTGAATGTCAACTCTGCCCTCACGAGTAATTAGTTTGAGTGGTGTAATATGAACCGATTGTACTCCATGACTGTTGGTACCGAAAGTATCAAGCTGTACATTCTCCGTTTCACAGTTATCTGAATCTATGCCGAGATGCTTAGCCGCGGTGCTTGTGATAAATGATCCCTGTGCCCCTTCGTCGAACAGGATGTTGATGTTGGTGGCGGGTCCCACGCGTGATTCGATAGTACCAACAGCCGTTTTCAGCAATACTGGGCCCGACGTGGGCGTCAATGTAACATGAGTCCGTGTTTCCTGATTAGGCTGTGGTTGGTCTAACCCTTTGGTTTCGGCAGGCCATCTCCCTGTCTGTGTATTCGCATTACACAGAGATGTGTGATGCTTTCGTTGGCAAATGTGACAACGACCTCGAGCTAGGCATTCTGATGAAGAATGTTTCCCTTTAAGACAGTTGAAACAGAGATGTGCTCGTTTTACGATGTCCATGCGTTTGCATTTGTCCGAAACTACCACACAGTCGTTATGGAAATGAGCTCCTCCACAGAATGCACAGAATTTCCTATATGTAGGCTTAGTAGTTATGGAAAATGCTGATGTACTAGAAACGTCCGTTGTACTTCCGAGGTAGTTGTTATCTCCAGCTTGGGCTGCCTGAATCTCCTTATAAAGTGAATCTTTGAGTTCTGTTAATGTCCACGCACTGTCACCGTGCTCGCGAGAAATGTGTGTTCTTATCTGGCCTGGCAGCTTCTCAAATACAATGGGCACCAGTAAATCCCCATAACTATCTTCAGATTTACCTAGCAACTTAAGTCCACGAACATAAGTTTCCAGATTATCATAAAATTCGCGAACCGATTCCAATGAATTGCTAGGTCTTGGTAACTCCCATAACGCCTTCATATAAGACGAGATAAGCTTATGCGTCTGTCCATAGCGTTTCCTCAGTAATTCCAGAGCTTCTCTGTAATTCGCACTAGTTAATTGTAATCCCTCGATAGCTTTAGAAGCGTCTCCTGTTAACTGGGCGATCAGGTACTGAAATTTCTGAATGTCTTCCAAATTGGAATCGTTGTCAACTGCTGATGTGAAGGCGTCGTTGAAGCCTATCCATTTCAGAAAGTTACCATCAAACTTTGGAAGTTGTAGCTTTGGAAGATTTACCGTATGTTTCGCGACACTGCCATGGGTCGAAGTGTCCCATCCAGAATTGTCCGTATTTGTAATATCCACACTGAGTGTAACGATCTGTATTTGTAAATAGTTTATGTAATCATCTGATTCCACAATTCCTTCCGCTAGTTCATCCGTTTCCGTAGCTTCTAGTATAGTATCATCCAGTTTCTTCAAATAGTCCAATTTCGTTAGCACTGATTCATAAAGCGCACGAATTGTTTGTGTCTGTGTTTGTGACGGAACGCCGTCAAAGTTACTCTTCGTTTCTTCTAACTTCTTCAGTAATTTTGTCATCTGCCCTCTATGGGCACCTCTGGTAGTCGTTAGCCTTCGAATATCAGCCATCATCCGTCTCGTCGGACCAAAAATGTACGTTATTCTGGGTTCAGGATATGGCAGAACGTGAAAACACGTGTTAATAGTTTGCTAACTAAGAAGTGACTGATTTAATCTAGAAACAAGAGCTAGCGCTTTGGGCGCATAATCACGTGGTTACAGAGCATAGTAATGAATCATAATTAAAGGGGTGTATACTGGTCTAGAGTTGATACATTTCCCGACAAAGTGGGTCATCAACCAATGATGGCACACACAGTAAATATGTCATATCGAGTTTCCACTCCTTGTGCATTTCACTGGAGACTAGTCCTGTTTGGTCTTCCTTTATCATACAGGTTATGCTCCAGTGTGATGCACAGAGACTGAAACTCGATATGACACATTTAAGGCAGTCATCCTTAAAAGATGTCTTCCACCGATTAGACCAGCACACAATACCTGAAAGAATTAACCTACAAAAGCTCAGTCTTATATCCAAAGCAATTAATGATATGATACCACTTTACATAAGGAATATTCTGCAATTTAAGAAAGATGTACATACACGTGCACTATGATCTACAGACACAAGATCATTACATATCCCACAATGTCATAAAGAAATCTATAGAAATAGCCTTGGATATTCAGATCCAAAATTACTGAACGAATTAAACACAATGGTTAGAATGGTATCATCATTGACTGATTTTAAGGAGAAAATAAATATGAAGTAGTTCATGATAGTAAATATACTGTGAAAATCAGCAGCTGTAGCTGTATGCATGTGGTTACATGGAAATATGTTTGTATATGCATGTTTGTGTGCCTTGTGAGACATTGTGTTTATGTCAATTAGTATGAATAAGTGTGTCCACGTGTGTCTGCAAGTATGAACTTATAAATACTATGTGAATAACTAATCTCTTGTAAATAGGTACATATATTTTATCTCTCACAGAAGGCTTGGGGGCAGGGGAGACCAATTACTATTAACTGACCAGGTTTACCTTCTCTAAATAATAATAATAATAATAATAATAATAATAATAATAATAATAATAATAAAAATAATAATAATTATTATTATTATTATTATTATTATTGTTATTATTATTATTTTATATCCTCATCAGATCAGTGGCATAGTCAGCGCACTAATCTACAGTTCCAACAATGGAGTTGGTCGGTATGTGTGCTGAGGATTGGGAATGAAAGATTCAAAAGGTCTGCTTTGCTCCAATGTGACTTTCTAATCCTGAAAGTGATGTTGAGAATATGCAATGAGTCAATTAATCACGTTGTATCGGCCAAATTGTGAACAACTAATTTGATCAATGTATGGTCATACATTGATATTTATTAGATGCAAATGATCCTGTACTATAGCTTTGATTGCCAAAAGCCTCTTTAAATGGTTAAGCAGTTATATATACTTTTATGAAGATTCTCTGCCTATAGAACTGTTGCCATGTTATAAACAGGTTAAATAGGATTGGTACTTCTGATGGTATAATCAGTGTTTTGCTTCATATGTATACTGTGGTTCACTGTTTGTGCGAGATTATATGGTCTAGCTAGTTACAAGTGGCTTCCAACTGTCGCTATCTCTCAGGACGGAATCTCGACACGAAGAGGCCTATAAAATGCATTGCTTATATTATGCTGTCACTACTGAAATCAACAAAAACAGGACTCATTTATTGCTACAAGCTGAGTGCTAAATGAATGAAGATCCTCAAGTTGCACAACGTATCATCTCCACCATCTATCAGGAAAGCGAACATTCTAGATTCAGCAAATTACTTGCTAAACCAAAACATAATTATCACACAACTGATTTTGGACCACACCAAATCTTCAACTGATTGAATCTCAAACTTTTGCACATGTGCTTATGTAAAATGCATGTAACCTAGCTATGATAACTTATTCACTCTTCCGAGTTCTACACTTGAAACGAATTGAAATGCAGAACATTCCGATTTAATTACCTTAGTAATGGTATTAGAATATGTGTGTTTCAGTTTTGACTAGCAACTAGTATAAGTCGGTATACTGATCATTCATTCTATTCATATGTTGATCGGCCAGTATGTCTATCTGTCTGTCGGTCAAACAGTTGACAGTTTCTGACAAAAGTCATCAAAGTCGCAACAATAGCATATCACACTTGTTATATTGTAATTGTTTTGGCATTACATAAACACTTAGTTGGCCTATTCTTCTCTTTGTCAATATGTGTAAGCTAATTAATCAGTAAAATATATGCAGCAAATAGCTTGCTAAAGAATAAGTCGTAGTCTCTTCAGGCAGGCTGTCTCTTAACAAAGGCACAAATTCTTAATAAAGGATCAAATGTATTGTTTAATTGGATATAGGAATTAAGGAAATTTGTCTTCATAGATAGGTGGTCTCTTAAGATGGTATTTAGAGCAGGCTTTTACTGGATAGTTAATGGTATGCTAAATTTTTAACTAATATAGCACAACATTCCAAAATCTCCAAGCATAAAGTAGGGTTAATGGTTCTTTATTACAATGTTTATGAAGCAAATGTGATTTATAAAATAAAGTATGCATATTGGCTTAATGCTTATTTAGCCAATGAGTCTATCAGTGCTTTACTTGACTCAATATATTAAATACTTATAGAGATGTCTGATGTGATCACCTGCGTGTGATGAAAGTCGTCAGAATGAAAAGTACCAAATTCTTTTTCAGTCCCAATTCATTCTGGCAAAAATTTAATATATCTCAGTAATCATTAAAAAATATTAGCACAATTTAACAAATGATAAGCAGAACATATATGAGCATTTATAGTAGCCATTTGTAAACCGTTTTAATGATGACAAGAAAATATCACCATATATACCCCTAAGTTATGTATTTTTCTCGCTGCAGGTAATTTATATTGTCATCAATGGAAACATGAATGTTACCCAGATAACGCTGCTTACTGCGGCGATGCTAAGCCGATACCGTGCCGATGGCCCGGTATTGGCCCAGTAAGCTGCTCTATCAGGATAACTGGAGTTATCTTCTCACAGTTGGTAGCCTATTCTTTGAAAGGTAATATTACTAGCCTATCAATCGACTGACACCTTAATTAATATTGAGAACATTTTAAAGATTGACCAAGACACAAATATATTTGAAGCCCATACTAAAGGTTACCATCAATCAAATCATTGCTATACAATCAATGCTTTGATTTACGATAACTTTTAGTATTCCATTCTTAAATCAATTCCGAGTGAAATAATAAACCAGAAATGGTTAGTATTGCAATTTTTCATGGTTTGACCAGTAGAAATCTAAATATAGTATCTAGAAAGACCATTGGCTAATCTGTTCTATTTACCGTCCGCCACATTGGTGCTCCCACTCAGTCTGACATCTAATGATAAACAGTAATAAAACTATGCATACTAATCGGGCTGCAAACGCTATATCTGCTGCGCCAATGATGAAATGTCAGCAAATCTAATAAGTAAATACATACATGTTACTTTAAAACGTTTTGTCTGCAAGTATGTGTCTTAAGATTGATTAAATGACAGAAAGTTGTTACAACCATAAAACTGTTATAAACAGAACACTGATGTGCCATGCCCATAATACTGTTGAAAAAAAAAAGTGCCACAAATAGAAACAGTTGCACCACATTAAACAGTTGCTATTCAGCCGATAGCTATTGTGTCAATAAAGCTGTTGCTAAATTAGCCTATAAAGATATCCCATTCATAAAATTCGTGCAAAGTCAGTAACAGCAATAATGAAAACCGCAACAGCATTCGGTTGAATAATTCTGAATATGTAAAAGCCATGAACAGTAGCAAATAGCAATTACCTCTCACGTAGCTTAATATCAGCAATAAATCAGCACTATATCTATCCTTTCTGGGAGTCATATCTATAAACTTGTCAAGACTGTAGTGATAATTTCAAGGCAAATTTCATTCTAAAATCCAAGCGAAGCTGACTCCAAAAAGAGCTCAAGACTACATGCCATTGTTTTACAAATATTGAAATTGAATGTTGCTGTTGTTGCGAGAAGCAACAATAACTTTCAGTCAAATTTTTTTCAAAGTTATCATCATGATTCTTACTATGCCTTGGAGTGAAACCACCTCTCAATCAAAAAAGCGAAACTTACCAGCTTATATTCCGTGATTGTTTAACCCTAATGAAACACAACTTGGGTACATAGTTGCTTAGGCCAATAGGATGCAGGTGACCAGCTCAAAGGTCCATGTATGTCACTAACCTTGCTATTTGACCTCTGCTCTTTCAACGTTATGTTTTCTCCGTTTTGCAAATCTTTTCCATTTATATTTCAGAATTACTTAATACTACTGGAACTAAGCATATGGAAAAAACGTGCTGATAGTGATATCACTAGATCAAAAGCTCAATGTCATTCTAACCTTGATATTTGACCTCTGTCATGTCTGTACTTCCAATGTTAAGTATTTGTTTGCTTATATTTTAGGATTGCTTAATCCTACAGGAAGCAAACTTGGACATCTTGTTTCATATACCATAACGAGGTAGCATGATGATAGTGAGGTCAATAGGTCAACAGTCAAGGCCATTCTGACATTGCTATTTCACATCTGCTCTTTCAACATTAAGTTTTTCCGTTTAACAAATCAGTTACGTTTCTATTTTAGGATTGGTTAGTCATATTGGAACTAAGCTTGGATACGCGGTTACCTATACTGTTAGGAAGCAGCATGATAACATCGAGGTCAAAAGGTCAAAGGCCAAGGTTACTGTAACAAACAGGAGACAGGCGAGATATTTAATTCGTTTGAATTATTGTTTCTAGCAGTTGTCATGTCCTATATCTGTCATTGTATCTAAACCAATTAAGCACTTTCCGATAAAATTTGATATCATTTGAAACACACATTACCACACGGAGCATCTAAATTTGATCTTAAAATATCAAGTAGTTCTTATGCAGCATGTGTTTTAATTAGGGTGATCTACACATTTATATTTTATTTTCGGTGTTCGGACTTAATCCTGACCCTTCTAACAATGAAACCATTTGTCTCAATTGGACGTGGTCTGATTCACATACATGTCGATCCTGTCTGGTCCGGCAATTTGCATCATATCATAGGTGCGCTCGCATCCAAGGCATATAAGTTATTATTGTGCATTGCATGTACGTGTATATGTGGTGGGATGTGTAGTGTTGGCCTAGATGGGAGGCCTTATGGTTTGATTGCGCATTGATGCTACTTTGCAGCTACGGCTTCCAGGCAAGTTGGTTAGACATATTTACGTCTTTATGTTCACAGCATTAAAACATGGTATATCATCTTATAGGGTATATGAATTGTTTAAGATTAAGTCTGTATTTTGCTATATTGTTTGGGTAATCAGGGGCGTCGTGCAAGGCCACAATTTGGGGGAGCACAGGTGGGAACTAGTCAGGGTGACATAATTGCCATGTTAAAATCAAGAGGTTTAACTAACAATGGGGACCAAACAGATGGGTATTCATCGTGCAAAGAATTACAAAGACATACAATTCATACAACGTGTGGGACTATTTGAGATTTGATGACGTCTATATGGAACCCATCGAAACGTAATGATTGGGACGTCATCATAGATTCCCTGCCCTAGCTACCGGGCAGTCTGAGTATAGATTTGGTGAGGATGGTGGTTCGAACACATGAGTGCACCGGGGTCATGAACGATGTGAACAAATCAGATCACTTAATTTTCCAAATTGGTCAGGCGCACTTCTCGCCCACGTTTTGAGCCGCCGTGATACTTCAATTTTAGTAAAGTTTGCTTCAAAGATGCGGTCTCGGCGCTCATACCTGTCCTAGAGATGCCTGACCTATTTTTTTTCTTTCACGAATTGATTGGTTTTCAGAAAAGTACATGTGTACTTGTTGACCGATTCCTTATCGAGTTAACCGACTCCACGTATGTTATTATTAGTTACGAGTACCCGGGTACCCAAAGGGAGTAAATCGAGTACTTGGAATAGCGCATTAGCATACGGCAACATGAATCGATGGAGATATCATTTCAATGTGGTGACAGCGAAAATAATAAGATATATCAACGAAATTTAATGAAGCCAATTGCTAATCATCAATTAATAAAACACGTAAGTTTGTCCGCTATCACAGTTCTCGAAAATTGTACTGATAAAAGCGTTTTTAACTTCAACAACAGTACTTTCTTTACTGCGTTCGTCTGTCACGACCACGCTGCCGGGCAATGTTTACATTCGCATCTCTCCAACAGAAATGAAAACAAACCCAGTCGTTAAACGAAATACGACGAACACGGAAGTAGGTCGACAGCAGACGATTAGTTCAGGCTATACAAACTATTTTTAGTGATGTTAATCAAAAAATACAATAACTTCCTTGTGTTTTTATTCTAACGGTCTTTTTGCGTCTGTCATTTGAAGGAATTCTGTAAGCGTGTATGATCACGATGACGTCACTGAGACTGATTACTGAGATGAATGAGTAAAATGTTATGAACTGTCTAGTAGTCTAAAAATTAAAACCATATTACGCCTTTAAACCTCAAATTGGTTCTTCAAAATTTCAATTTTCTCAATCACTAAAGATGCCCATTTACAAACCAAGAGATCATTTTTGAAAATTTACCACTAAATGTGTGTCTCAAGAGTACAAGACAGTCATTCCATTGATATATTTTCAAAAATATCCTCTTGGTCTGCAGTTCGTGCAAAATGGGCATTTCTCAAGCCATTTTGACCGACTCGAGTGCTAAAGTGTTAGCTAATGCGTAGTTTATGAAAGAATGCCACTTAATTCTGTAACCCTTTCACTGACAAATCTTTGAAAAAGTATCATCCAGTAAGGTGTTTTCGAGGGTCGTGTGATTTCGCTGGTGCAGGTATGCTTTTGGCGTTCTCACACATGTTTAATGGCATTACTGTTGGTGACAAATTCTCCTTTGCTCAAATTATAAACATTGATATCAATTCACCCACCACCTCACTGAAGTAGAAGTTACAAGATTACATCACCCTCGAAAACACATGACAACAGTATTCAGATTGCTTCTGTAGACCAGGTAGTGGATTTTTTTTTTTTGATAATATTCCTGCTCTTATTCTTATATTTTAAAAATGGGCTTAAACACTCGAAAACCTGTTATCCGATGATGTATTAGTTACGATATAAAACTTATTCTGTTGCTGGCAGTCAAATTAATTTGAAATTAATTCAAAATATTTATGGTTGCCTTGAAAATGTGATATATTATAGTCAGAGATTTGCCTCGGTCTGTAAATTTGGGAGTCCACGGGACTCAACGCACCTTATTTTGAAGGTCCCAAGATCAATAATGGCAGTCCTAGTGTGTCAGAAATGCTGCAGTAACCTATTTTAGGGATATTTAGGACATTGGCACTGAGATAAAAGCAGGAAATTTTTTTTCATTTTTTTCACATCAAATGGTAACAAGACAACTTGTAAAACTACAAGAAATATTTGCAAATTATTGCGAATTTCGCTTGAATATTTAGCGGCTTAGATATTTGTTATGACTAGGTTTGTTGTAATAAATTTATTGGGGTTGGTGTCTTTGCATGCGCACTCTATTTTTTGTGGGTCCTGTGTGTGTTTTTAAGGGTATATGATGCAGGATTTCGAGTCCGGTAAATCCCTGTATAGGGAATTCATCGGTGAAATGGTTAAAGATTGAAATAGCTCAATGCCTATTGGACAGTGCAGGGCATAATTTAGAATTGATATTTGCATAGCATGTATTGCTATGCAAACTATAAATTGTATAGCTATCGGCAAAAATATATAGCAATCAACTCTCACCGAAAAATTCCCTGTAGCAAACAAATACGAAAACTGTTGAATATTTTGAAATTAATATGACTGAAAACCAGTCGGTGGGACTGGATCCACAGTTCATAGAGTTGTTGGAGGCTATTTATAGCAAACAACTTATGACCAAGAGTCAGCTCCCTGCGGCCTCCAGGGAGGTGCGGGCAAGATGTCGTATTCCGCGGGGGGGGGGAATACGACAGATATGGTGTAGTCCCGTCGATCACCGAGGATGACCGATGAGTACTGGGCGTTCAGAGTGCCGGGGCGGGTGGCCCCGGTCCGGCACTTGTGGACAAGGCTCAGGTACACCAAGAGGAAGTCCTGTCCCTATGCGGTGAGGGCAGCTCTGAGTGCTGTCAACCACTCGTATCGTCTCCTTCAGTCGGTGTGGGCTGAAGCGGGGGCAGGCCACCCTGTACCACCTGTGGCGCTTTCGTGCGTAAATGACGGCCTGGTGCTGTCTATGGACGTATTGGCAAGGGTGCAAGCGCGAGTGACTAAATCCAGGAGGCAAATGGTCATTGACCATATGCGTCCAGCTACGGCAGTCAGGGAGCGTCTTCTTGGGACGCCCCTGACAGGGCCTAGCATCTTCGGTGGCCAAGCGTGGGCCATCTTAGAGGATACAGCCAGTATCGCGCAGAATCGGTTAGCAGTCAACCTGCAGCTAGAGCTAGTGCGGCAAGCGCACGCACTAGGGGCTGTGGGGAAACGGCTAGCGGGACAACCTTCAAAGAAGCAGAAGAAGCATACGGGCAAGGCGAAAGCTAAGCCTGTTGCGACTTCTGCTTCAGCTGGTTTTTCTCAGCCACCGCCGGCGAAGAAAGCCAGGAAGGTTGTAGAGGCGCCTACCCTCCCCAAGGTTGCTCCTGACCGCCCTAGAGGCGGCAAGGGGAAGGGTAAGGGTAAGTCCTCAAAGGGCGGACAGAAGGGGGAGGATCGTACCTGAGGGTACGAGAGCTCCCTTCATATCCGTCTGGACCGCGCCTGTGCGACAGGAACAGCGGTGCCAGTTATACCCGTCATGCCTAGAACGAAATGGTTCTCTCTCTCTCTCGTTAAGAAAGAGGGGGGAGCGGACTACGAGCCGGGAACCCCGTTAGACGTCTATGGTGGGTGGAAGGCTCATGCGTTTCGTCGAGGCCTGGCGAGGTGTGACGTCAGACAGTCTGGTCCTGGGATGGTTATCCCAGGGTTACATGCCGGAGTGGTGGGACTTTTCACCACAAAATCTGTCTTTGGCACCTGTCTGGACACCCGTACCAAGGGAACCAGACAAGTTAGAAGCCGTTCAAAAGGAAGTGTCGGGTTTGCTTCTGAAGGGAACAATAAAACCAGCAAACCGAAACACTCCAGGCTTCTATTCAAACATGTTCCTTGTCCCCAAGAGCACAGGGGTCATTCCATATAAGAAGGACCAAAATTTTTGAAATCCGTCAAGTCATAGTTTCAGATTTCCTTCAAACTTTGTCAGAGTAAGCATATGTATGTATTAACAGGAAATTCCAAGTATTATAGTGAAAGGTCAAATACTTTTTGAAAACTGGCCTATCCAATACCCCCTGCCTAAAATTGACAAAAATTTGTAACAAAATTTCTATGGTTGAGGCTTCATATCTCACCGACTACAGTGCTCACAATACTAGGTCTTTTTATTTTAACAGTCTGGTCACCATAGTTCGAGAAAATCACAAGCATTTTGTGCTGACCTGTTTTAGGCATGTATTAGGGGTCGTCAAAAATGCCAAAAAATTTGATTTTTCATATTTTAATCCAAATTTGGTGATGCCGTAAAATGTATTTGTATTTGGTTTACACAAATGATTTCTATCCTGTTAACTAGAGCTACTGCTACTTTAGTGATATTTATTACCTAATGGCAAGATATGCTCCGCAAAAATTTTGTGGGAGCCATACCCCCACCCCTGTTCACCAAAATGGGGTGACTTCATAACATCTTTTTTCAAAATAACCCCTTTCAATTTTTTTAATATTTTGGTGAATGTTATATATATGGTCAATGGTTACAGGGCCAAAAGGTTCACTCTTACATTTGTTTCCTTTTAGAGCTATGGCAAATACAAAATCTGATATTTTTTCAAAAACTTGTATGATATTCGATTTTGGGGGTTAATAATTTTAAAAGTATACACTCTAGAAGTATGAAACAAGAGATGTAGCGCGTTTCCCTGCCTTATTAAAAGAAACAACCAGCATTTCCCTTTTACAAAATAGATAAACATGGATTTTAGAGATGTCAAAACCTTACTTTGTTAAAATTTGACATTTTTGTGGGTAAACTACAAGTCATTATTCAACAACATTTTCAATGGGAATAACATATTGCCTGGAGAATATTTAAAAAACAATTTGACTATAAGTTGTTGCTGACTTAGCCATCAATAATTTTCAGTCAAATCATTTTCAAAATATACACCAGGTACAGAGTTTGTCCTGTAAGCTGGTCGAGCTGCAACAGCTCATCACTCAGTCTTGAGTTATCCAGTGTTAATAAAGACTGAGAGATTTCATATCTAGAGAAAATAACTCAACCTTCAGAGCTTTGTATATAATTAGGTCAATTGCTGTAATAGACATAGGTAGTGAGGTGATATTGATTAGTCACATGGTCTCAGTTTTTCTCAGAGATCTGCATGCAAGTATTGCTATCAACAAGAGTTCAGTCAAGCATTTTAAGTGATCAAGATTAGGCAGCATGACCAGTGAAAGTGTTTAATAATTACTGCTTTGAAACATTGATATTGTTGCTGATACACAAATGTTTAGATATTTACTTTAGAAATTTAATAATTCACTATACATTTTAATGATAAATTAGGCCTTTTAATTTGAAAAGTGTAAACTTTGACTAGGACACGTTGCACAATGGCTGAATTACCAGAGACATTTTGTTCAGTTGGACGTCTCACTAATGATAAATGTCATAAGTTTACGGATAAATGCTCTGTAAATGATGTTGTACAATTGACGGTTACAGATAAAACACTTGTTGCAATGAGAAGCGGCCAGAGTGAGGATAGTTTAGAAACAGTGTGCTATTGCCACAAGAAACACTATCTGCATATATTCCCGATGATGAAGCAGAACACTTCATGTTGTGATCCCCTAAAAGTTCACAAAAAGCTTATTAAAAAGGGACTAGTTAATATCGATCAAGAAATTGTGGCATTAATACAGTCGAAAACTAGAGAGAGAAAACAACCTGGCCAAAAGATTTGCCATCATTGTTTGCAGAAAATTAATAACCTGACAGATTGTAGTGACAGTGAACCGGAATCAATGGCCATAGCAGATACTTTGTACAGTAATGCTGAATGCCTCAACTCTAGTTTCTCAGCAGTTGGAGTTTCTCCCCTAAAGAGTGTCCATTCAGAAAGGAAAGTATCATATGGTAAACGAAAAATCAAACAAATGGCAGAAGCAACAACAAGTCACGTGGCATCCCACCTAGGTTTTCCACCTAATAAATTAGTTGCTGACACTTCACAAACTGAATGTACATGTGATTCTAAGTTAGATGTGGACTACTTGGTATCGAACATGAATGAAAAACTGTCTGTGTCATCACGAAATCAAAAGATACAAGTATTGACTATTACACCTAAATCATGGTCGATAGATAAAACTGTTCAGGTTTTTCAGGCATGTGGTGTTACGCGTTATATGGTGAAACAAGCCAGACAACTTGCGCAGAATGATGGAATACTCGCTGATCGTGAAACCTTTAAAAGAAATAAGCTTGATCAGCATACACTAGATAGTGTTATTAACTACTACCAAGATGATACTGTATCTAGACTATTACCCGGGAAAAATGATTTTGTTACTATAAGAATTTGTGGTACCAAAGAACATAAGCAAAAACGGCTAATCCTGACAAATTTTAAGGAAGTACATGCTAATTTCAAAACAGAAACTGGACTTAAAATTGGTTTCTCTAAATTTGTTGAGTTAAGACCCAAATGGTGTGTAACTGTTTCTTCTAGCGGCAGCCACAATGTTTGTGTATGCGAAAAACACCAAAATGTAAAGTTTATGGTGGATGTTATCTCTGAAGACTATCATAACCTAATTGACAAATCTGTATGTGACAGTAGTTCTAGAAATTGCATGCTGCAACGATGTGAAAAGTGTCCAGGAACTGCATTTCTCAAAACTTACTTAGAGCAAGACCTTTACGAGCACATGGATGAGGATGACATCATTAAATTCAATGAATGGGTATCCACAGACCGAATTGAAATCATGCGCCGAGAAGTATCAGTTGAAGATTTTATTTCTATATTATGTCAACGGATCCAAGAATTAACACCACATTCCTTCATAGCGAAATCTCAAAGTGAATTCTTGAAAGCGTGCAAACATGATTTAGATGACACTACTGCCATTGTTGTTCTCGACTTTGCTGAAAATTACAGCATTATTATGCAAGATTGTGTACAGGGATTTTATTGGAACAATTCTCAAGTCACGATACATCCTTTGGCATTTTATGTTAAGGCTTATGGAAAGTTGAATGAAGAAAATGTATGCTTCATCTCTGAGTGTCTGAAACATAAAAAAAATACTGTGTACTGTTTTCAGGAGATTTTTACAAGATATTTGAAGGAAAAGTATCCCAATATTCATATAATTAAATACTTTAGTGATGGGTGTGCAGGACAATACAAGAACTTCAAAAACTTTATTAATGTCTGCCATCATTGTTCAGATTTTGATATTAAGGCAGAATGGCATTTCTTTTCTACCAGCCATGGTAAAGGTGTTTGCGACGGTATCGGTGGCACAGTGAAGCGCTTCTTAGCCGCAAGGGCTAGTCTGCAAACAGCGCTTATACGAAATGCTAGTGAATTGTATGAATTCTGCCAACAGAATGGTCCCTCAACCCTCCAGTTCTGCGACGGATCTTCGAGCATTGGGGCAAACCCAACGTGGACTTGTTCGCCACAAAGGAAAATGCTCAAATCATGACGTATGTCTCGCCGATTCCAGATCCAAATGCTGTCGATACAGATGCTCTGGCGATAAGCTGGAGAGGGATGCACGCTTACGCGTACCCACCCACCATTCTTCTACCGAAGGGAGGAACCGTGTCTGGCTAATAGCGCCGTATTGGCCGAGCAGGGCGTGGTTCACGGATCTTCTAGATCTGCTGGTGGAAAATCCTGTGCAGTTGCCCGAGATTCCGAACATAATCTCCCAGGCCAAGGACGCTTCCTACACGAGTGTCCCGAAATGTTCAAATTGACTGCGTGGATGTTATCAAACAACGTTCCACGTCGGAAGGCTTTTCTCGACAGGCTGCTGATTTCATCGCGGCTGCGAGAAGGAGGTCAACGTTCAAGTCATATAACAACAAGGTTAACAGATTTGCAGACTGGTGTGGAGAAAAGGGTATTGATACCTTTCAATCCACTATTCAGCAAATAGCAGAGTTTCTCTGTGAGCTGTTCTTTTCAGGACTAGCTCCCGTCACAGTTGCTGGATACAAGTCAGCTTTGGCATCAGTTATCCCTTGTCTAGCCAACAGGGATAGTCCAGAGGTGGCCCAGTTAAATGTGATGTTGAAGGGAATGAGAAATCTCCGACCGAGACAACCGGTAGTCATTCCAGCCTGGAGTCTATCTTTAGTGCTTAATGTACTGGCCAAGCACCCTTTCGAACCGTTGCGTTCGGCTAGTCTAAAGCATTTGACTCTAAAGGCGGTCTTTCTATTGGCAGCTTCCTCAGCTAGAAGGCGCAGTGAGATCCATGCGCTTTCGGCAGAGAGGGACCGATTTATTGTTTCTGGAGAGGGTCTGCGTCTTCTGCCAAGAGCAGAGTTTATGTCAAAGAACCAATCTTTGAGATATCCCGGCAAACCGATCATTATACCGAAGTTAACTAGGTTTGATCGTGATGCCAGTTTCTGGTGCCCGGTCCGTGCTTTGACTAAGTACAAGAAACGGACTGACTCGTTACGGTCGAACGATAGACATCTGTGGATCTGCCATAAAAAGCCTTATGGCGCCGCATCCATGGATACTATCTCTCGTTGGGTGGTCGAATGCATTCAGACTACTCACGAGATGGCGACTGGGCACCAGGTGCAAGGTGTAAGGGCACACGATGTTAGAGGAATAGCCGCCTCGACCGCCCTTTACAATGGTGTTCCGTTAGAGGACATCATGGCCATTGCACAATGGCACTGTGAGTCCTCATTTACGGATTACTATATGAGGGATGTGTCAGACTCAGCCAATCCACTCGCTTTAGCTGTTTTGAAACGATAGTTAGTGACCACACTGCTCTTCACCCTTTTTTCACTTTGATAAGAAAAGAACCTAAAGCAGGCATGGTCAAGCGAGAGGATGACAACCAGATTGTGTCACTGATGGCCGGACCAGTGAATGGTTGGAGGCTCCACATCTGAAATCCAAACATCATGAGCTAATTCAAGATTGAGTTTTTTGTATTATGTCTATATATCATGTTCATTCCCAGGCTAATATATGCAAAGAGAAGTTAACCCTCTTGGCATATTTGTGTTTCAGGCGAGATGCATGTTCGTGAGTTCTCTTCTCTTTTCTTAGGAGCAAAAAGGGGGGGGGGGGGTTGCCAGTGATGCGAATGTGATTCGGTTCCGTTAACTTTATGGTCCTTTTAGGTCTCCATTAATCAAGTTTAAGTCTAAGCTCTTTCTCCAAGGGGCAAAAGTAGCAATTGATGGCTTATCATAAGGTAATTCAATAGTGAGAGTTTTTTGTATTATTGATGTGTATCATGTTCATTCATCGTATATATTCATGCTCATTCCCAGGCTAATACATGGAATATGCAGGGAGCAGTTAACCCTCTTGGCATATTTGTGTTTCAGGCGAGATACATGTTCGTGAGTTCTCTCCCTTTTTTAGGAGGAAAAAGGGGGGAGGGGGTGGCGGTGATGCGAATGTGATTCGGTTCCGTGAACTTGACGGTCCTTTTAGGTCTCCATTGGTCAAGTTTGAAGTCTAAAATCTTTCTCCAAGGAGCAAAATTAGCATTTATGGCTTGCCCCTTCCCACCAGGTTACTGATCAAATCTGGTGTATATCAGAAGTAACAGAATGGTGAGTATTGATCGAAGGAGAATGAAGGAAATGTCAATTTCCCTTTCTCCGAGATCTAACAATACTCACCATTTTGTTACGGACCCAGCCCCACAGAGGCAAGCCATAGTTTTCTCTCGTTTGGTGGCTATGCAAACAATATGAGCTCTATGGTAAACGGTTACTCGGCAGTTGGGAGCCGAGTACCCGGTTCCCAGGAGTCGGTAAAGCTTTCTAATTCTCCTTCGATCAATACTCACCATTCTGTTACTTCTGATATACAGCTGGCCCTGACAGCGGCTCTAGGATTATAGACTTAGAAAGCTTTACCGACTCCTGGGAACCGGGTACCCGGCTCCCCACTGCCGAGTACCCGTTTACCATAGAGCTCATTCTTGTTTGCATAGCAACAAGTGCAATACATGCTTTTCGCATTAAGGATTTTAGTGTTTTTAAAAGAATCTAAGTCTTTAATCAGTGATAGTTTGTGTGTTCTGAAAGGATAACTAAGGACTATGGAGAATACCGCCCAAGACAACCAGGTTGTATTGTTCTTTATTATCCATAGTTAAAAGACTTAGGTCTCTAAATTTCGTTGTGTCGCATGTTCCGATTTCTGACCCCATAGAATCTGGGACGTGTGCTAACAACGATATATGCCAGACGATCGCCTTCTTTAAACCCCAACAGGCGATCGGCAGATATGAAAATAGGTGTTTGCTACGGTATTTCTAACACGAATATCGGCTGACGTCGTTCTCCGTAGAATCCGAGCGGGTGACGTCACACCCGGTCACTCGGATGTTTATGTGAAGAAAATTTTTTTCATTAATTCGCGCATCTTGTTCTGGGTGCTGCGTACTAAAAAATGGAAACGGAAACTTTAGAATGATCAGGTTTACGTGCGATCACGATCGGTTTGCAATGATCGGTGGTTTCAAAATTCTTGAGTAGATGTGTGGTCTGCGGTTTTACCGTGTGAGACAGCAGTTGTTATACATTTTGTTGTTTTCTTCACATATCGTGCTGCGTTCGTTATGAGTATAATTTATATTGATTAGTAAATATACCCTGAATGCTATGCGATATGATTCCTGGAGCCGTTACACATCCTGTAGGATCTATTATGGGTGTGTTGTGCCCGCCGCGTACTTGTCGTCATAATCAATGCGATCGTTGTTGTAACGTGGCGGGGTGGGGTGCGGGAGGTTACGGTTAATTTATGAGTCAAAATATTTGAAAATTAATTGTCTGCCTTCCATCCGTGTCTCGTTCCGCTTGTTTATTGTAGGTTTGTGCTTATTTTATAGGCCAAGCCAGCCCCGCCATCATGTGACGACTGCCATAAGTTTGTCCGTGTAATGTTCAAGGACCATGTCTGTTTTAGGTGTGCCCTGTGTAATATAGATCATAGGTGTAATGTTTGTGCAGTGTGGTCCGTCGAAACGATGGTTAAGTTCCTTGCCCAGAAGGACTTGGCTGGGTCTGACGCGGGGTCAGGCGGTCCGAGAGGAAATCGTGGAGCGCCCGGTTCGGCCGGTGGGGGTGCTCCACGTCCCCAGCTGGAGGTGGCGGAGATGGCACCGCCGGCATGGTTTGGACCGGCTATGCAGGGTTTTCTGCATAGCGTTCTGCCCACGCTGGTGTCGTCCCTGCTACCAAAGGTTGGGGGGCAGTTTCTCCCCATGCCTGGTACGGATCCTGTCCTCGGACAGGATTCTGGACTGGTTACCGAGGGGGCCGTCTCGTACGGCCCCCTGGCGGTCCCGTCTGGCTTCGGCCAGACGGGTTCTGTCTCTCTGCGGCCACCTCTGGGTGGTCCAGTAGCGGTGGCCGGTCCGTCAGGTGTGGGAGCCGTCCGCCAGGACGGCTCCACGGTTTATTCGTCTAGTGACGGCTCTTCGGAGTCTGAAGACGATGAGGCCGAGGAGGAGAGGTTGCTGCGGCCCGTGAAGCCGCAGGTGGAGAATATGGAGGTTGATTCCGTCCTGGACGGAACCGGCCTCCATTTGTCTGGTTTGGCGCAAGCCAGGTCAGCGGCTCCACCTGCGGCTGAGGCCAATCCGTTACCGTGCACCGGTTCCGCGCGGCTTGGTTTGTCACCAGGCGTCAGGGGAACGGGTGTGCCGGGCCAGGCGTGGTACTCACCTATCTCGCCTGGTCCGGCAGCCGGACATGGGGTGCCATTGGCGCCCGTGGCCGGCTATGGTTCCGCGACGGTTACGGGTCCGTACGGTTTTCCGTGCGGACCTACCCCATGGACCGGAGTGTTTCATGGGGTGGTAGCGGAGTGCCTGGCGTGTCAGCCGTGGCTCCTTGCCGGGAGGCCATGGCTGGCAGACCCGTAAGCACGTCAACGGGTGACGTGTTTGCGGGGGTATCTTATTCGGAGATAGATTGGTCTGATGCTCTGGCGTGGCTAGCCAGAGTAGACCCGTCTGTGGTTTCGGCCACGGCCGATGAAGATGCGCCCCGTCCGTCGGTTGCGTCGATTAGGACAGGGATTTTGCCCGCGGCCCGGATCCAGTCAGTGGGACTGGATCCACGGTTCATTGAATTGTTGGATGCTATTTATAGTAAACAACTAATGACCAAGGGTCAGCTCCCTGCGGCCTCCAGGGAGGTGCGGGCAAGATGTCGTATTCCGCGGGGTGAATACGACAGGTATGGTGTAGTCCCGTCGGTCACGGAGGATAACCGATGGGTACTGGGCGTCCAGAGTGCCGGGTCGGGTGGTCCCGGTCCGGCACTAGTGGATAAGGCCCAGGTACACCAGGAAGAAGTCCTGGCCCTATGCGATGAGGGTGTGAGGGCAGCGATGAGCGCTGTCAATCACTCCTATCGTCTACTTCAGTCGGTGTGGGCTGAAGCGGGGGCAGGCCACCCTGTGCCACCTGTGGCGCTATCGTGCGTTAATGACGGCTTGGTGCTGTCAATGGACGCATTGGCAAGGGTGCAAGCGCGTGTGACGAAGTCCAGGAGGCAAATGGTCATTGACCATATGCGTCCGGCTACGGCAGTCAAGGAACGTCTTCTTGGGACGCCCCTGACAGGGCCTAGCATCTTTGGTGGCCAAGCGCGGGCCATCTTAGAGGACACCGCCAGTATTGCGCAGAATCGGTTAGCGGTAAATCTACAGCTAGAGCTAGTGCGGCAAGCGCACGCACTAGGGGCTGTGGGCAAGCCGCTAACAGGACAGCCTTCAAAGAAACAGAAAAAGCATAAGGGCAAGGCGAAAGCCAGGCCTATTGCGACGTCTGTTTCGGCTGGGTTCTCGGAGCCGCCGCCGGCGAAGAAACCCAGGAAGGCTGTAGAGGCGCCTACCCTCCCCAATGTTGCTCCGGACCGCCCTAGAGGTGGTAAGGGGAAGGGTAAGGGTAAGGCCTCAACGGGCGGACAGAAGGGGCCGAAGCGTACCTGAGGGTACGCAAGCTCCCTTCATATCCGCCTGGACCGCACCTGTGCGACAGGAACAGCGGTGCCAGTTATACCCGTCGTGCCTAGAACGAAATGGTTCTCACTCTCTCTCGTTAAGAAAGGGGGGGTGGCGGACTGCGAGCCGGACAACCCCGTTAGACGTCGAGGCATCTATGGTGGGTGGAAGGCTCATGCGTTTCGTCGAGGCTTGGCGAGGTGTGACGTCAGACAGTCTGGTCCTGGGATGGTTATCCCATGGTTACATGCCGGAGTGGTGGGACTTTCCGCCACAAAATATGTCTTTGGCACCTGTATGGACACCCGTACCAAGGGAGCCAGACAAGTTAGAAGCCGTTCAAAAGGAAGTGTCGGGTTTGCTTCTGAAGGGAGCAATAAAACCAGCAAACCGGAACACTCCAGGCTTCTATTCAAACATGTTCCTTGTCCCCAAGAGCACGGGGGGATAGAGACCCATACTCAATCTCAGGCCATTAAATTGGTTTATCCATACGCCTCGGTTCCAGATGGAAACACCGAGGTCGGTAATGGCGGGATTGAGGAAAGGAATGTGGTGTGTATCGATCGATCTGAAAGATGCATATTTCCACATTCCGATGAATCGGAGTTGGCACAGGTTTCTGAGATTTGCGTTTCAGAATCAAGTATGGGAGTTTACAGTTCTCCCGTTTGGCCTGTCGACAGCTCCGAGGGTTTTCACAAGAGTGGTCCTTGCGGTGACAGCGTTTCTCAGAAAAGAGAACGTGGCGCTACACACCTACATAGACGACTGGCTGCTCAAGGCAGACTCGGCAGCCAGGTTGAACGTGGATACTGCTCTGACTCTGAGGTTACTTTCAGATCTAGGCTGGATAGTCAACGAGGAGAAATCCGAGTTGACGCCCACTCAACATTTCGTTTATTTGGGGATGCGATTCGACCTCGAGGAGGGCAGGGTTTACCCGTCAGAGCCCAGAGTGGTGTCTCTGTTAGCCATCCTCGGGAGTTTTCGAGTGGGAAACCACATTCAGGCGAGGCGGTTCCTTCAGATGCTGGGCATGATGGTCTCCATGGAGCAGGTTATCCCGTACGCTGCTCTAATGCGAAGACCTATCCAGTTGTATCTGATGTCTCTGTGGAAACAGAGAACAGAACCCCTGTCAAAACTGGTGCCAGTTTTGGAGCCGATAATATTGCATCTTCTATGGTGGAAACAGCGTCAGAATCTCCTAATAGGGGTTTCGCTGCACCTACCCCACCCCCAGCTGTCCGTTTACACGGATGCATCGCTGGAAGGGTGGGGTGCCTGCCTGGGAGAACACCAGGTCTCGGGCACATGGACTCTCCCGGAGAGTCAGCTGCATATCAATCTGTTGGAAATGATGGCAGTGGAACTGGCGTTGGAAGAATTCCTTCCGATGATCAGGGGCAAGGTGATATTGATACGGTCGGACAATTCGACAGTAGTATCATATATAAATCGCCAAGGAGGGACCAGGTCGCCCACCCTGTGCATCAGGGTGTGGCACTTGATTCAATGGTGCAGGAATTACTCGGTTGTTTTGAAAGCAGCTCATATTCCTGGCCGATTGAACATTCTGGCGGATGCTTTGTCTCGCAGACAGAGAATCCTGCCAACAGAATGGTCCCTCAACCCTCCAGTTCTGCGACGGATCTTCGAGCATTGGGGCAAACCCAACATGGACTTGTTCGCCACAAAGGAAAATGCTCAAATCATGACATATGTCTCGCCGAGTCCAGATCCAAATGCCGTCGATACAGACGCTCTGGCGATAAGCTGGAGAGGGATGCACGCTTACGCGTATCCACCCACCATTCTTCTTCCGAAGGTATTGGTGAAGGTCAGGGAGGAGCCGTGTCTGGTCCTGCTAATAGCGCCGTATTGGCCGAGCAGGGCGTGGTTCACGGATCTTCTGGATCTGCTGGTGGAAAATCCTGTGCAGTTGCCCGAGATTCCGAACATAATCTCCCAGGCCAAGGGACGCTTCCTACACGAGCGTCCCGAAATGTTCAAATTGACTGCGTGGATGTTGTCAAACAACGTTCCACGTCGGAAGGCTTTTCTCGACAGGCTGCTGATTTCATCGCGGCTGCGAGAAGGAGGTCAACCTTCAAGTCATATAACAACAAGGTTAACAGATTTGCAGACTGGTGTGAAGAAAAGGGTATTGATACCTTTCAATCCACTATTCAGCAAATAGCAGACTTTCTCTGTGAGCTGTGCTTTACAGGACTAGCTCCCGTCACAATTGCTGGATACAAGTCAGCTTTGGCATCAGTTATCCCTTGTCTAGCCAACAGGGATAGTCCAGAGGTGGCCCAGTTAAACGTGATGTTGAAGGGAATGAGCAATCTCCGCCCGAGACAACCGGTAGTCATTCCAGCCTGGAGTCTATCTTTAGTGCTTAATGTACTGGCCAAGCACCCATTCGAACCGTTGCGTTCGGCTAGTCTAAAGCATTTGACTCTAAAGGCGGTCTTTCTATTGGCAGCTTCCTCAGCTAGAAGGCGCAGTGAGATCCATGCGCTTTCGGCAGAGAGGAACCGATTTATTGTTTCTGGAGAAGGTCTGCGTCTTCTGCCAAGAGCAGAGGTTATGTCAAAGAACCAATCTTTGAGATATCCTGGCAAACCGATCATTATACCGAAGTTAACTAGGTTTGATCGTGATGCCAGTGTCTGGTGCCCGGTCCGTGCTTTGACTAAGTACAAGAAACGGACTGACTCGTTACGGTCGAACGATAGACATCTGTGGATCTGCCATAAAAAGCCTTATGGCGCCGCATCCATGGATACTATCTCTCGTTGGGTGGTCGAATGCATTCAGACTACTCACGAGATGGCGACTGGGCACCAGGTGCAGGGCGTAAGGGCACACGATGTCAGAGGAATAGCCGCCTCGACCGCCCTTTACAATGGTGTTCCGTTAGAGGACATCATGGCCGTTGCACAATGGCACTGAGTCCTCTTTCATGGATTACTATATGAGGGATGTGTCAGACTCAGCCAATCCACTCGCTTTAGCTGTTTTGAAACGATAGTTAGTGACCACACTTCTTTTCCCCTTTTTTCACTTCGGTAAGAAAAGAACCTAAAGCAGGCATGGTCAGGCGAGAGGATGTCAACCAGATTGTGTCACTGATGGCTGAACCGGTGAATGGTTGGAGGCGGTACGTCTGAAGTCCTGTTATCATAAGGTAATTCAATAAGTGAGAGTTTTTTGTATTATGTATATGTATCATGTTCATTCATTTTATATATTCATGCTCATTCCCAGGCTAATACATGGAATATGCAGGGAGTAGTTAACCCTCTTGGCATATTGGTGTTTTCAGGCGAGATACATGTTCGTTAGTTCTCTCCCTTGTCTTAGGAGGAAAAATGTGGGGGGGGGGGGCGGGCTGTGACGCGAATGTGATTCGGTTCCGTGAACTTGACGGTCCTTTTAGGTCTCCGTTAGTCAAGTTGTTAAGTCTAAAATCTTTCTCCAAGGGGCAAAATTAGCATTTATGGCTTGCCCCTTCCCACCAGGTTACTGAACAAATCTGGTGTATATCAGAAAGTAACAGAATGGTGAGTATTGATCGAAGGAGAATGCAGGAAATTTCAATTTCCCTTTCTCCGAGATCTAACAATACTCACCATTCTGTTACGGACCCAGCCTCCCAGCCCCACGGAGGCAAGCCATGGATTTCTCTTGTTTGGTGGCTTGATTATATAAGCAGTCATTCAAGTGGTAAATTTTCAAAAAAATTAATCTTGTGGCAAAATAGAAATTTGCAGGTCCAGAAGTGTGATTTTCTTGACAAATCTTGACAATTATTTTATTATGTTATTAATTCTATATCTCTATATGTAATAGTTACTATATGCTACTATTCATAATTCTAAAAAATAGTTTCGCTAAAAGTTATTAAGTACCATCTCAGACAGCATCAACTTTTAATCAAAATGTTATACGACTTTTACATTTGGCTAGCTTATAAACAGATTGGTTACTAAATCAATATATTAACTAACCCTAACCTTTCAATGCTCAATTTAAAGAATATTTCAATTTTCACATAGAAAATGTCCATTTGAAGACTGAGATTATTTTGGAAAGTTTTTCATTGGAATGACTGGCTATGTTATTGAGCCAGCCATTTCAGTTGTAAATTTATAAATAATATATCTTGTTCTGGAAATGGACATTCTCAAGACCATTGCATTGAATCGGTTTTTGTCCAGCTTGATTGTTAAATGATTAAATGTATTAAAAACACCAAAGGTTGAATTGTAAAGAAAATTTAATGAATGGTTATTGGGTAAAGTAAAATAGGAATTTAAAGGATTTTGAAACGGAAATCAACGGAAAATGGTATTTTCCTGAAAAATCTTGGTAAATTGAAATGAAAACATGATTAACGGATAAAGGCATTTTCCTCGAAGAAAGTGGAATATTCTCATCTAAAATTGTAAATTATTAGATACAGATATATTCTCCACTTTGACTTCATACTTTCTGAACATAACACAATTGCACAACACAAATTTAGCAATTTTATTGACTACATTAAATGTACATGAAGCTTAGATGATATAGTTTACTAAACGGAAATGAAACGGAATCTGCAATTTGGTGAAATGTAAAATGGCAAATTCTGGAACGGAAAACCACTGTCCCTAATATAGTACTGATGAACTTGCACTGGCGCACTCTCATGACTGGTGCCTGCATTCCACAAGTCAATAACAAATATGTGGACTTTTTGTTCAAGTTTGAATATTGACTCTTTTAACACTCGAGCAGCCCAAAACAGCTTTTGCTGTCGTCTGGAGTTCCGGTCCATTTGCAGACCTAGACTGTTTTTGACAATTTATCACTGGCATGACTTGGCTAGACAACCGAGCCAGTCATTCCAGTGATAAGCTTTCAAAATTAAATCTTCTCTTGCTCTACAAAGCAGGCCTGTCCCAAATTGAAAATGTGCATGATTTTTGGGTTAAGCAAATTTGTTTTCTAGGTTACCCATTCTGTTTTGCATACCCATTTTTCATGTATGTACAACATAAAACGGAAAACGGATTGTGGCAAAAATAGTTGCGTAACCTAGTTTTCGCAAATGGAAAATGGTTTACACCAATTTGGACCAGCCTGCAAATGGGCATTTTCTATGAGAAAATTGACATATAAACAAATTTGAAGGTGAAAGGGTGAAAGAGTTAGATCTTTTTATTACTCAAATTGCAGGAAATCCTTTCTTCAAACATCTAATCTAAATAACATATCTGGCCTAGTATGGATCTACCCCCTCTCACCCTCTTAATATTTATTCTGATGACGCCCATGGAGCTTACATAACATAACATTATTCAGATCATGAAATGACCCATATGTAAAAATGTGAATGTATATATACTTACTGTGCTATTAAATTCACCAGGAAGTAGAATGTTTTATTGATATTACTATTAAGTTGACTATGAGGAATTTTTCGCAGGGGGGTTTCGATAGGCTAAAAATCCTTTAACTCTCAAATTTGTTCACGGAAATTAGATTTTTCCTCATAGAAAATGTTCATTTGCAGTCCAAGAGAAGACTATTTTTGAAAATTTTACAACTAGAATGACTGGCTCGATAACCGAGCCAGACATTGCGGTGGTAAATTTTGAAAAATAGTCTTCTTGGTCTGAAAATAGACATATTCTATGAGAAAATCTAAATTTGCTTAAATTTAGGGGCAATGTTTGAAATAATAGTTTGCTTGTCCTCTCCCAACTGACCCTAAAAAAGCCTGCTGACCCAAAATCTTTCTAAATTGTAGTTTCCTGTGAAGAATTATGTTTCTTTTCTGATGCAAGTTCATCTGGAGATTGAATCGATTCCTTTCTTCAAAATGGACTCAAATAACCGTTAGAAACTGCTTTATAGTTTCTATTACAAATTCAAATAAAAACCTTCAAGGTCAGATTTCCAGGTTTTGTTCTTTAAATTCGATTTTGTATTGTTATATTTCAGCAGGTAAAAAAAAGAATTTCCCTACCTGCCTGCCCTACTCCAACCACCGGGGTAAGGAGAGGACAACCAAAAACACAACTAGGTGAATTACTGGGTCCCATGCTCAATTTTATGGGCAGTTCTGCGCAAAAACCTATAAATAGTCCAGGAGCTAAAGCTAGGTCAGAATCGTGACATAGCACACCCAGTATTCGGAAGGTCTGACACTTGCTGTGGCTTGGGGGACATGTCCCACACATTTTAAGCCCTGTTGTACAAACAAATTGTGGTAGCACTAATTAGTTATCCTGATTTCTTTGCATAGGGGGTCTAGGCTTTGGCTGTATCCACAGTGCACAACGATATAAGCATGATCGTGTCATAACTCAAAGTAATATCGTATTAGATTCACCATATATGATATTTAGACGGATATCGACCTAACATATATCCAACATACATTTTGCATGCATATACCAAAGGCGAGGGTGAAATGTGAAGGTTATATTTTATGTATGTATACTAACTCCATCATAGAATCTGTATATCCAGCTGTACCACTGTTGACAAAGCACCCAGGTAATGGTGGTTGGAATGAGACAGATGGATGTGGTGGTAATCGGTGCGGAAAAACAAATTAAAATGAACTTAGACGCACTGCAAGAAAATTTCAAAGAATTGTGTATGTACGTGAATAAATTGCAACAGCTGTTCAAATCCTTTAAAGTTGAGTCAAGCTCGAAATCACACCTGTTCGCATTTTGGAACTCATATATTCATATGGTAGAGCTGCTGCTTGGATTCATAAGAGCTGAGAGAACTGGAGCTTGGCAGGTATACCTATCTGCTACTGCTGCTATGGCGCCATATTTCTACAGCATGGACAGAACCAATTAAGCAAGATGGCTGCCAATATATCTTGCGGACATGAAGATGTTTCCAAGTACACATCCCCATGTACATGAACAATTCTTGAATGGAAATCATTCCGTAAGTCGCTCAGACCATCCATTCAATCAAGTGTGGACAGATATGGCCTTAGAGCAATCGATTAATTTGGATTCCAAAAAGCGAGGTGGTATTATTGGAATAACACAAAAGCCAGGAGCTCTGGAGATGTGGGTTTTAACTAGCCACGAGAGGGCAGCCATAACAACGGTCACAAAGCAAATGTGTGGGTTACAAGATAGTCACATGTTTGGAGTACATAAGGAAATGGGGACTAATCGAATGAACAGGGATGAAACCGATGTGCAGAAGATACTTTCGATGTTCTCATCAGATATAATGACCAATCCCTTTAATATTGCGGAAAACGACGACAGCGAGTGTCTTCCGCTTGTAAACATTGCAACTGGCGTGGTATTGCCTAGTGAAATCGCCAAGAGACTTGTTTCCGCCTGTGACATTGGTAAGGAGATTATGGAAAATTTTGTTCAGGAGCGGCTGGACACTAACACGAGAAGCTTTTGGGACACGTTGCCACACTTAAAACTTAAAACATTTGCCAGCCTAGCACAGAAGAAAATCTCAAAACAAATGATGAAAAAATTCACAATGTGACATCTGACCGCGAACTATTTGGTCGATTAATTATTGCCGCAAGGTCCAGAGATGTTGATTTAAAACTAGTGATGACGTATGAACTGTCTGCTGTTCCACTATCATTGTCACATACGGATGGGACTCTAAGAAAGAATGTGAAAAGTGTTTTGTTACGTGAACTAGAAAAGGAAGTAAATGTTGATGGACGGCTTCCACCTGTTGACAAGACAGGCGCAACAGCTTATGTAGTAGATGGCATGGCAATTGTGCAAATGGTTAAAACTGGAGGTACGTCTACATTTGGAGAATTGGCTGATAAATACTGGCACATCTTTACAGTTCCGCTGAATCAGGAAGACTGCAACAGAGTAGATATAGTTTTTGACAGATATGATAGACTGGAATCTCTCAAAGCGGAAGAGCGGATAAAACGTGGGTCATCAACAGCATTGGAAGTAAAGATTGCTGGAGAAAATACTCCCGTTCCAAAGCAATGGGCCAAGTACATCAGCAATCCAAGCAACAAAAGTAACCTGGTTGCATTTCTCAGCAAGCGGTGGCGTGATACTGGTCCAAATATGCTATCTGCCGACAATTGCGTCATTCTTGCTTGTGGCTTTAACGATGGAATGGATGTTGTTGTCATTTCAGCGAACAATTCGTCGTATTTGGAAGAACTTCGATCAGATCACGAGGAAGCAGATACACGTATGATGTTGCATGCGCTACACGCTTCAAAAGACCACATGCGTGTTGTTATACAGTCTCCTGATACAGACATGGCAGTACTTAGTATATATACGTATCGTTCGCTTCACTGTTCTGAACTATGGTTCCGTACGGGCACAAAGGACAAATTGCGATACATACCAATACATACAGTTGCTCAAGTACTGGGCCCAGCTATCTGTCTGTCTTTGCCTGGGTTTCATTCTCTTACAGGTTGTGATAGCACTAGTGCATTATTTGGAGTCGCTAAGAGAAAAGCATTCAATCTCTTAAAGTCATCTGAATGTCATCAGCTTAGCTTAGCCCAACTCGGCGAACATGTTGACTTATCACCGAATACTGCAATTCTATGTGAGAAATTTGTCTGTGAGTTGTATACCACCAGGGATGTGGGAAAGACAGCTGATGAAACCCGTTATTGGCTCTTTTGTCAAAAGAGACAAAGAAATGAAAATCTTCCACCTACATCGAATAGTCTAAAGCATCACACCGAAAGGGCCAATTTTCAAGCTCTTGTTTGGAGACGTTCATTGCAAGCTGTTCAGAATCTTCCATCTCCAAATGGACATGGCTGGAGTATAGTGGATGGTCTACTCAAGCCTGTTCTAATGTCAAAGGATCCTGCTCCACTTGGATTAATTGAACTCACATCATGTAGATGTCAAAAGTCTGCCTGCAAAAGAACAGATCTCTGTCAATGCAAGGCTAACAATCTACTCTGCACTGAGCATGCCTTTGTATGGGAGGTGAAATGTGTGACAATGTTCAGCATACAATTGTCGAAGATGACTCTGACACGGATGAGTAACATTCTCTCATTTGCTCACGTGATAAATATGTCCTGCCAGCTTGTGTAGACATGCACTGCATGTCAGTTAAAAGTTTAATTATGAAAAATGTAGAAAACATGGGCATTGTTGTAGCTAAGGTATTGCTAGTCACAAGAAGACCTAAGTGCCCCAATATGTACAAAGCAACATACGGGTTTCTTAAACTAGGTTGATTATGTATAAATCTGCGATATACGATCACTCCTTTCCATTTTGGTTAAGATTGTATTGATATAACATGAGCTTAAGTTTGTGAAAAATTTACCATTGTGAAAATTGTTTGAGAGCTACATTCAACACCTATTGTAAATGGGCTTCTCACGGGTTAGTGATACCACAATTTTCTTGTACATTCCTGTCGTAGAGGGTAAGGGTTAAAGATGTATCTGCATTAAAAATGAAGGAATCCAGTTTTTAGCTATACCCCGTACATCTCTCACTAAGCTCCACCCGAGCTTGTCTAGTTTGGGATCAATCCCAGGGTTACTGCCCAGGATGAAATTAGTGCCGGCCACGTGAGGTAGTACAACTAGGGGTTTGTGAATTGCTCACGATTCCCATAAAATTATGACTATATGATACACTGAACAGACATCTGAAGCATTATCTGGCCTATTTCACTGTATATTTTAGACATTTCCTTGAAAAACTAATTTCAAACAATTTCAAAACTTAATTTCATAAAATAGGTGAGAAAAGTGGTGGGTGACAAAGTGTCCTGATTTTGTTTCGGCGAGATCTGTCCATATTTGCCAGAGTTAATGCTCCCTGAAAAGATTAAAATTGATTAAAGACGGGTGTATTAAGCCCAGCTAGGCTGCGCTCTTGTTAGGAACAGCATCTATAAAATTAGCAACATTTTGATTTATCATCAAATATTCCAATGTATAGTGAATTGAACATGTATGCTAGTGTACGTGGGTAAAATATCATGCTCATGCGCATACAGTAACTGTCACACATGATGTATACTGGGTAAATATTGTGTCACGAACAGCTGGAGACGCGAATATAATATTTTCAGTCGACTTTGCCGTATATGTAAACATCCCGACATGCCTGATCTACCTATATTGATCGAAGGTGAGAACAAAATATTGAGCGGGCTTGATTCTGTCTTTCTTTATTATCCTCAATACAGTTACATGTAGTAGTACGTACATGAAAGCTTGAATGATTGGCTTTGACAATAATTTGATTACAAGTTGTTGCATGGCAACAAGTGTGGTGGTATATAATTTGTAAGTTACTCAATGTATATTTAATCAGTAATCTAATACTTGTTGCTATAATATGTGTTTTGGTCATTTAATGGTCAAATTGAGTCAAGAATATTTCTATTTTGTCACATAAAATGTCTTTGCGGACTAAGTGAAGACTATTTTTGGAAAGTCACCACTGGAATACCTGGCTCGGTTATCAGTCTTAAATCTGTACATGGATATTTCTCAAGACCACTGTGCACAGAAGCCAGTTTGGCCAACTTGACCATTGACTTCGGTTAACCAGTGACTATCATCCACAAGTATGCAAAGTGTGCGTATGATAATACAGTCAAACTATAGCCGACACATACTTTTGTGACACTTTGTAGTCGTTCTGTAAGCTGAATGGTTTTGGGACCAAATGTTTCCACCATCTTGTCACTGTAAGCTGAATGGTTTTGGGACCACATGTAGCCACCATCTTGTCACCTCTAAATCCATTTTATATAGCAATAGACTGAATAGAGGATTCCTTTTCTGCAATTTTACCACCGGAATAACAGGATCGATAACCGAGCCAGTCATTCCAGTGGTTAAATTTCCAAAATAATGTACTCAACACCTGCAAAGGGACATTCATTAAACACTAATTTTAACCCTTTAATGGTCATGCCGGCCAAAACCAGCCTCTGTTATTCTCTTGTGGAATGTCCATTTACAGGCCAAGAGAATACAATTTTTGACAATTTACCACTGGAATGACTGAATCGATATCCGATATCTAATTTTGACGCATTTTACATATTTCAGAGGGAATAACGCTAGCAAATATAGACAGATCTCGACGAAACAAAAATCATGACACCTCGTCTCTGCCTAATATGTGCACTGCAGCAAAGATTTCAAATGTAGGTTGAGGTTTTCGAGATACGGCCGGACCAGGGCTGGGGTCAATTCCTAATGAAAAGAATTGATCACTTCCAATTCTTTTGATTTTCATCAATTTCAATTGCTCCTAAATACAAAAGTAATTAATTCCACTTCCTTTGAAAAGGAAATCTTTCCGATAACCATTTACTTTTCATAATCTTGGTGTCTGGAGAATGCATAATAAACCGACATCATATTTGACATTTACATATACAGTGTGAGTGTTAACCCTTTGAACCTAAAACACAAAATATCAAATGTCATTTATAACAAGAATATTTTGCTGAATATTTTGAAACTAATTTGTCTGGGATGTGTTTCTGCCATAGGCCGCAACAGATTCCAGTCAAACTAGTTTCAAAATATTAAACAGCTTTCCTGTATAGTTATTTTTCAGAAGATAAAGGGTTACATTAACAGGTGACAATAATCTTTTGGCTGGTGAATTATTGATGAAATCTGGTGAGTCTATTAGATTAATCAGTGCTTTACCACTTTACTGGTCAGTCCTAGCAGTAACAGTTTTCTTTCTGTTTTACCAGAAACCTAGTGTGACTGAGAACGTTATAAAACCACAGAGTGAGACAGTATAATTTGAAAACAACATCACTATTAGTTATTGAGCTTTAAGTCATCTTTCATAATTCTAAACATCGATAATGCCTGGAAGGATAATGGTTGTAATGTTTGGAAGGATAATGGTTGTAATGTTTGGAAGGATAATGGTTGTAATGTTTGGAAGGATAATGGTTGTAATGTTTGGAAGGATAATGGTTGTAATGTTTGGAAGGATAATGGTTGTAATGTTTGGAAGGATAAGGGTTCTAATGCATGCAAAGATAAGGGTTGTAATCCGTGGAATACGGGTGCCTTAAAATGTTACAAGGGCTAGAAACGACACTATAATGAAAAAAGGCATATTCTGTTGAATATTTTGAAATAATATGACAGGGAGGTGTTCCTGCCTATGGCAGCAACAGCTTTTAGTCAAATTAGTTTCAAAATAATCAACGGTTTTCCTACATATATACAGTTAACTTAAAATTGAGTCGTGCAAATTTCATGATCTAGAGATGGTTCAAGCCATATTCAAGTCCAAGGAACTGGGTGTGTGTATGTAGGGTGGGGTGGGGGGTGGGGTTGGGCGTTGAGAAATTTCACACAGTAAATGGCGGGTATAGTGCTACATCAGACAGATATTCATTTCAGTAATAACTTCGCAATTTCGGTATCCATACAAATGATATGTTGAATAGTTTGAAAATAATTTAAATGGAAATGGTTGCTGCCTTGGGTAGCAACAGCTTAAAATGAAACTTTTTCCTCAAAATATTGAACAGAATATTACTTTACAATGAATTTGTTATATACATGTATGGTGTGTAGCGCTGAAACTGAAATGGTTAATTTTATATAATTTTTGTTGGTTAAATTATAAATTTAATTAATAGGCAGCAACTGCTCCCAGTCAAATCAGTTTCAAAATATGCTTTAGATTATAAAGATAAAAAAGAATAAAATAAGTAAAATCTTAGATGAATAGTCAGAGTCAGAGTTAAATCTAAGAGTACATGTATTTAAAAGTAAACTAAGGTAATTGCTGAAAGAATTGTCAATTACCAATTACTTTCAGAGCAAAGTAATTAATTCCAATTACAATTCCTCAAAACTTACCCAATTACCAATTCCCTACCAATTCCTAACAAAAGGAATTAAATCACATCCAATTCCAATTACCAAAGCCCTGACCTGGACAATGAAATTTTTGACACGTTTTATGCATTTCAGGGGGGAATAACTCTAGCAAATATTGACAGATCACGACGAAATGAAATCATGACACATCGTCTCCGTCTAATGTGTGGACTTGGGAAAAAATTTCAAATGTAAATTAAGAAGTTTTTGAGATACAGCCCGGACACAGAATTTTTGACACATTTTAGGGGTGGGTGGGTGGGTGCGGAACTCTAGCAAATGTTGACAGATCTCGACGAGAGGAAATTCCATATCATTGCTGATAGTGAGACACCCCACCACACCCCCATGGGGGTGAGGATGCTCACATAGAACGTCAAACGCGAAATCGTGGGATTGACGACGCTGTGACATCGACTGCACATTTCTTGTTTATTCTTTTTTAGTCTCGGGTGATGAAACTCAAAGGATTGAAGTTTCTAACATAACCAGTGTAGTACAGGTAGTTCTTTATATACATGTACGTTTTATAGCCCGCCCAAAAAATTGGCATTATATTACATTTATGTGATGTTTACGGGGTTGAGTGCAGTGTGTGTTTGGTGGTGCCGCTAGGTTTCTGCACAATCACTCCGCTACCATTTATCAGATCACATTGAAACTTAATAGGCTGGTTGAACTAGGTATGGAGAAGAAATCTATAATGATCTGAAATCCAAGATGGCTGTCGACCACCGGTGACCATCTTGAAAATTGGTTTACGGATGATAACTCTGGTACCGTTTATCGAATCACTTTGCCGGCCACCAGCCGCATCTTGAAAATAGATTTCCGGGCGATAACTCCATTTAGTGAATCGCTTTGAAACTTCAGAGAATGACTGGTCTAGTTCTGAGGAAGAAATCACTATTTTCTGATAGCGCTCATTCATTGGTTTATCCTCATGGCGGGGTATTATGCGCCATTTGCGGAACTTGTTTTTATTATACCATGCCAAAAAAATTGGCGGGTATTATGTAATGGCGTGGATGGGTGGGTCCAAAGTGGTTTCCGGATTATAACTCTATTACCGTTTATCGGACCGCTTTGATAGGATGGCTGAACTATGGCTGGGGAAAGACATCGAAATTGATGATGATCCAAAATCTGAGATGGCCGCCAACCATGTGTGGCCATCTTGAAAAGTGGTTTCTGGATGATAACTCTTTCTATTTATCGAACTGATTTGAAGCTTCATAGGATGACTGGATTAGGTCTGAGGAAAAAACTTCCTGAAATCGATGATGATCCTAAATCTAATATGGCCACCAGTGGCCATCTTGAAAATAGGTTTCCGAATAACAACTCCATATCCTCCATTTCATATGAGGAGGAAACCTATTGAAATAGATGATCTGAAATCCAATATGGCCGACAGCCACTGGCGGGCATCTTGAAAATAGGTTTCCGAACAATAACACTATGACCATTTATCAGATCACTTTGAAACTTCATACATGTAAGATGACAGGTATAGCTCTGAGGAAGAAATTGCTATTTTCTGAAACCTCATTCATTGGTTTGTCGTCAGGGTCGGGGTATTATGCGCCGTTTGCGGAGTTCTTGTTATTATTATACTTGAATGTGTTTAACCCACTACCCTGCAAAATTTGTCAAGAAAATCTAAATTTTCGCATAGAAAATGCCCCTTTTAGAGACCAAGAGAAGACTATCTTTGAAAATCTACCATTGAAATAGCGGGCTTGATTATGGCTTGATGATAGTGATTACAGAGCCAGTTACTTGTGTGGTAAATTGTCAAAAATTCTATTGGGCCAAGAAAATTTCAATTTACTCATGAAAATGTCAATTTGCAGACCAAGAGAAGACTATTTTTGAAAATTTACCACTGGAATGATTGGCTCGATAATCGAGCCAGTCATTCCAGTGGTAAATTTTCAAAAATAGTCTTCTTGGTCTGCAAATGGACATTTTTCAAGAGCACTGCAGAAGCTGTTTTTGGCTGCTATGAGTGCTAAAGGGTTAAAGGATTGATATGACTGTGGTCTTGATAATAGATTATTATATGTTTTTGCGTAGTGCAGTAAACATGTATGTATCATTGTAAATAATAGCGTCCAGAGACTGTGACAGGGATTTCCTGATCATGTCCTTACTATAAATACACCAACAGGTGTGTACATAATAATATCGTATTTAGGCCAGATCATTTTAACCTGTACACGCAGTGCATGGTCCCATATTGACGCGGCTAGTGAAGGAAGAAGGAACATTCATCTCGATACATCACGTTTCAAATCAATACATTGGAAAGGTTAAATGCATATATAAATAGACCACCGCTCAACCAGTTAATAATTAAAAATAATTTTATGTTAACCATTTCACCGAAAAATCTCTAATAAAGTACATTCTTTATGATATAAAACCTAACCTCTTGAAAAATTTTGAAATTAATATATGACTGACAACGACTTCCATTCAAATTAATTTCAAACTATTCAACCGTTTTACTGTGTGATTGTCTTGAAAATGAGATATTGGAAATTCGTGAGTGGAAGTGTTAAAACATGGTGTTTGTTTACAGTTTTTTGCAAGTTTAATTTGCTTGTCATGAACAGATAGGAATGAATTGATGAGAATATGACTATATGGTCATAATACACATTGGTCATGTAAGTCCTGGAAAGTAAAGAATTTATGAAAATTTAGCTAGAGTTTAAGGATTTTTCCTACTCACCCAGACTGAATAGTGCATCATTGATTTTACTATCCCGCAGCAAATTTCACTTTAATCCATTCATTGACGGATCCCTACAAAAAAAAAGCAATTCCATGGCAACCACACAGGAAAGCTGTTGAATATTTTGAAAATAATTTAACTGGAAGACGTTGCTTAGTCAGCATCAGCTTCCAGACAAATTAATTTCAAAATATTCAACAGAATATTTGTTACATTGTAAATAATTTGGTTAATAATATGACTAATGTTACAGCTGAGTGCTTAACTAGAAATACTGAGAATTGAAGGTAGCAGAAAATCTGTTGTTTTGGCAATTTCTGTTGGGTAATGAGCATAATGTCTTTTTGTCGAGACATAAGGATTACAAATTCCTGCGGCGGTGGTGTCTGCGTCGGCGTGTCATTTGTGTTAAAGTTTTAAATTGCTTTATTATTCAACACTGGCTCATCAGATTTCAATGAAACTTTACAGACTGGTTCTATCCAATGCAGGGATGCAATCCTCATCATTACTAAGCAGATTTTCGGTGAATTTGCCATGTCTTTTTCATGGTTTTGGGCTTTGACAATATTTAGGATGATTTTTGCGTTAAGGTTTTTCATTATCCTTATTAGTGAAGAGTGGCCCATCAGATTTCAATGAAACTTTACAGACGGGTTCTATCCAACGCAGGGATGCGATCTTCATCATTACTAAGCTGGGGGGAATTTCTCATGTTTTTTTCATGGTTTTGTTGGATATTTGCGTTAAAGTTTTTCAGTATCCTTATTGTTCAACAATGGATCATCAGATTTTGATGAAACTTTACCAAGTAGTTCGATCACTTGTCGGGATACTATCTTCATCATTACTAAGCAGATTTTTGGGGAATTTCTCATGTTTTTATTCATGGTTTTCGACTTAGAATATTTTGGATGAGTTTTGCGTTAAAGTTTTTCATAAGCCTTGGCTCATCAGATTTTACTACTGATTGGTTCTATCTGATGCAGGGATGCAATCCTGAGCATTACTACGAAAATTTTCCATGAATTTCTCATTGTTTTTTTCGGGATTTTGGACTTTGAGAATATTTTGGATGAGTTTTGCATTAAAGTTTTTCCCTAGCCTTATTAGTCAAGAATGGCTCATCAGATTTTTATGAAACTACTGACTGGTTCTATCCAATGCATGGATGCAATCCTCAGCATTACTAAGCAGATTTTCTGTGAATTTCTCGTGTTTTTCACGGTTTTTGGGTAAGTTTTGCGTCGAAGTGTTTCATTAGCCTTATTAGTCAACAATGTCTCATCAGATCTTCTTTTGGGGGTATTTTTCATGGTTTTGGACTTTGAATATTTTCCGTTAGTTTTTCATTAATTTGCGTTTTAAGTTTTTAATTGCCTTATTTTACAACAATGCCTCATCGGATATCAAGGAAAATTTACAGACATGCTCATATATGGATGCATTCCCCATCATTACTATTTTGATTTGTGAGGAATTTCCTGGGTTTTTTCAGTGTATTGAAAACCGTGTAAATGGAATAGTAGTTTAAGGTATCTTAACATTTAACTTCATTTAGATAAAAGATGCAAAATTAACTCAATTCCTTTACAATTAACATATTGCTGATCATCAATTCAGAGATCCAATTCACAACATTACGGTTTTGGACTTAGATGATTATTTTAACATTTTAAAATTAATAATGGCTTGGTTTTATAAGCAATGAGGATTCCACAGAATTACAAAATATGCGATCATAGGAGTCGGTGTATGGACATTACCAAAATTCTCTCACCACATCCACGTCCCTCTTTAGTTCATAATTATAATGATTATGCAAGTAGTTTGCCTTTTACGTATCAAAATATGTATCCAGTGGTCAATAATATTAGGGGCGAGACATATCACGCTTTAGCGTTGTTGTTTGTATTTTCTCTGAGATCATTACTAACACAGGTGGGTTAGTGCAAGTGTAGTTTTACTAACCCGTATGAAATTTGACTACCGTCGGGTTAACGGGTTAGTGTTAAGATCGAGCCCGGGTCATGGAATCCAAGTCGTGGAACGTTTACTCTGAACGGTCCCTAAATATATTTTAATAGACAAATACAGGTACGCTGTTGAATATTTTGAAACAAATTTTCCTGAAAGCTGACAGAAACAGCTCCCAGTAAATTTAGTTTCAACAGAATATTTATTATTGAATTAGATTTTGTTTTTATCTCGCATTTTCACGAAGTTGAAAAACGAGATTTTGGAAGAGGAGGAAAAAATGCTGGCGTTGGCATCCGGACGGGTTAATCTTTTTAAAATGACATTTGTGGTTATCCGATTTGAAAAAAAATTACACAGATGTGTTCTATGGGATGTTTAGGACTAGTCTGCATCAAAATCTTATTGCCATACTTTTATCATGTTTGAACATAGAATATTTTATGTGTCAAGAGTTATCTTTCTTGGCTGTATTAAGTTTTTTAAAACGACATTTTCACCCACAAGGGGTTATCTGATTTTTAAAAAAACTTCACAGATTTGTTCTATACGATGCTTAGGACCAGTCCACATCCAAAAGAAATCGACTCAAATTTTTTCCATTTTTTTCCCGCGTTTGAACTTTGAATATTTTAGTGCTCATTTGCATGCAGATTGTATCCTGGTTATGGTTCTTGGCTGTGTTACGGGTTTTTTCAAATGACATTTATACCCACAAGAGGTTGGGCGATTTGAATAAAACTTCACAGATTTGTTCTATACGATGCTTAGGACTAGTCCACATCAAAAGAAAATCGGCTAACATTTTTTCCAGATCTTTTCACCGTTTGAACTTTGATTATTGTAAGGCTGATTTGTATGCAGGTTATATAGACCGGTATAGGTTTTTGCTGCGTTAAGTTTTTTTTTAAACGACCTTTACACCCACAGGGGGTTGGGCGATTTAAATAAAACTTCCCAGATTTGTTCTATACAATGCTTAGGACTAGTCCACATCAAAACGCAATCGACTTTGACATTTTTTCTGGATTTTTTTATTGCTTGAACTCTGATTATTTTATGGCTGATTTGTATGCAGGTTATATATCCTGGTTATGATTCTTGGCTGTGTTAAGTTGTTTTTTAAACAACATTTGCACCCACAAGGGGTTATCAGATTTCAGTAAAACTTCCCAGATTTGTTCTATACCATGCTTATGACTAGCCCACATCAAAAGGAAATTGATTTTCAAATTTTGTCCATAGTTTTTTTTTTGGGTGTTTGGACTTTGATAATTTTAGGCCTGATTTGCATCCAGGTTATATGTATTGTGCTGTGGTTAAGGTTTTTAGCTCACCTGAGCTAATGCCATGGCGACCGTCCGTCATCCGTCAACTTTTGCTTTAAAACGCTACTCCTCCTTAACCAATAGCCGAATCTTAGCTAAATTTTGGTGAAATGATGCTATTGTGCTCGGATCCAGAACTTCTATTTAGAATTTTGATTCATAAATTTTTTGGGCCAAAATCTTGGATTTTGTTAAAAATTTACCGGAAATTGTCAAATTGCTTCTTCTCCTTAGAATTTTGACCAATTTCAACCAAATCGGGCTGAAACAATCCTATGGTCATAGGCTTTGGAACTTCCATTCAGAATGAATTTTGTTGCGTAAATATTTTGAGTGAAAATCCTAGATTTTATTAAAAATTTACCGGAAATTGTCAAATTGCTTCTTCTCCTTACCCGTTTGACGGATTTCCTAATCAAATTTGGCTGAAAGGATCCTATGGTCATACGTTATACAACTTGCTTTCAGAATTTTGATTCGTAAATATTTTGGGTAAAAAACTTAGATTTTATTAAAAATTTACCGGAAATTGTCAAATTGCTTCTTAGAATTTTGACCGATTTCAACCAAATTGGGCTGAAAGAATCCTATGGTCATAGGCTCTAGAACTTCCATTCAGAATTTTGTTGTGTAAATATTTTGAGTGAAAATCCTAGATTTTATTTAAAATTTACCGGAAATTGTCAGATTGGTCGTAGGCTCCAAAATTTCCATTCAGAATTTTGATTCATCATTTTTTTTTTGCTGAAAATCTGAGTTTATGAAAAATGTACCGGAAATTGTAAAATTGCTTCTCCTTACCATTCTGAGCGATTTCAACCAAATTTGTCAAAAGGATCCTGTGGTGATGCGCTCTAGAATTTCCATACAGAATTTTGATTCAGCAATTTTTTTTTTTTTGAAATCTTAGATTTTATTTAAAATGTACTGGAAATTGTCAAATTGCTTCTTCTCCTTACCATCAATGCCGGTTTTAACCAAATTATGCTTAAAGGATCCTATGGCCGTAGGCTCTAGACCGTCCCTTCAGAGTTTTAATTCATCATTTTTTTGCGTGAAAATCGTGAGATTTTATGAAAAACGTACCGGAAATTTTCAAATTGCTACTCCTCTTTAGCTGCTTGACATATTTCAACCAAATTTCACTAATGGGTTATATGGTAGTAGGCTCTAGAATTTCTATTCAGAATTTTGATTCATCAATTTGTTGGGTGAAAATCTTAGGTTTTATGAAAAATCTACCAGAAATTGTCAAAACGCTGCTTCTCTTTAGTTGCTTGACATATTTCAACCAAATTTGGCTAGAGTGACCTTATCAAGGTAGACTAGAATTTCTATTCAGAATTTTGATTGAGCAATCTTTTGGGTGGCCATCTTGGATTTTCCGAAAATTATCCATCAATTATCTACACATATTTAAATGCAAATGGTTCAAATGTTAATGGTCCAGGTGAGCGCCACAGGCCCTTGGGCCGCTTGTTTCTTTAAGCGACTTCTCAAGAACCACTGGGCCGATTTCAATTATATTTGGCAGGAAGCATCCTTAAGGCATAAAGATCCAAGTTTGTTTAAACGAAGCCAAGCGGCCAATCTGACTGGCGGTCATCTTTGATTTTGGCTGATTTTTTAGAAACGTCTTTAAAAATCTCCGAAACCTCTTGGGGGTTTGATTCAGGCTCAGGAAATATCTACGGCAAGAGCTGAAATAAGTTTGTTCAAGACAACTTGATTGTGCAAAGAGTTTGGCGGCCATCCTGAATGACCTAGTTTTCTTGAGAACGACTTCTCCAGAACCGCTAATGGGATCGGGATGAAATTTGGTGATAAGATTAGGGACTAAAGGCCATTAAAGTTTGTTCAAGGGGAATTGATACGTAAAAAAAACCATGGCTGCTGTGGACCAATCAAAATGTAGCTCGTTTGGTGGCCATTGTGGATTTTTTTATTTTGATTTGATTTTGAAGCCGAAATTGGTTTTACAATGTATGTAGGTTTTTGGGTATGCTGATTTCAAATTTGCCACTCGAAATTGTCGGATAAGCGGTTTGGCAGCCATCTTGGATCGTTTTTCTGCCAAAAACCTCCAGTGGGAAAATTAAAATGTCGTCTTGAGAACCACCTGCCCGATTTCAATTTGATTTGGCGGAAAGCATCCTTAGAGCAGCATAGAGAACCAAGTTTGTTCAAAGGAAGCTGATCGGCCAATAACGTCTTTAAAAATCTTATTCTCCGAAACAGCATGGGGAATCAATTCAAAACTCATGAAACATCATCTAGGGCAAGAGCCAAGCCAAGTTTGTTCGAGAGAACTTGATTGACCAAATGGTTAGGTGGTCATCTTGGATGACCTTGTTTTCGGCTTGTAGCATAAGTTTGGCTCACCCAATTTTTTCATAGTATGAGTTAGCGTGACACAGGTTCAGTGCATTTATGTGTGATTTTATTAACTACCTGTTTGTGTTTCCTGAAGCTACAATATCCAAGGAACCTTAAAATACATAGGTTTACCATATTTTGTTTGACAATAAACTGTGGTACATTACTTTGAAATGGAAAGAAGAGGAAAATATATGATTTTTCATGGTGCAAACCCAAAAATTGTGTTTGCATACATATCTTCAGATTTAAAAAAGTTCCGTTATATACATGTAAAGTGGCCTAAGTGCAAGCCACAATTGTGGCATTTAATTTAATATATGTATGTATTTTATCTTCTTATGTGCATATTGTTTAGCAAATAGCTGAAAATTTGTCTAATTAAAGATTTTGTAAATTAATATGTTATTAACCCTAAGGAACTACGAGCCATCTAGACGGCGCGCAAAAGGCGTACAAATAAACCTACGAGCCGTCTGGACGGTTTTCAACAAGTTGACGTAGAGAACTACGCGCCGTCTGGACGGCTTTAAGAGCACCAGTTTTCGATCGCTAAATACGCAAGTATTACGGGCGTTTTATCCAATCAAACATAGCGTTACATTACGTCAGATGTCTGAATTTTATAAATCCACTGTTGATTGGTCAATTCAGTTTATTTACAAATTTCTACGGGAAAATATAAATAGTTTTCTGTGAATGAAATTCCTAGCGTAAAATCGTCAACGATAGCGTGCCGATTCCTTTATTTAACCCTCTGGGCCCTACCAAGAATTTACAAAAAAGTGCTAGAAACCCTACAGCCAAAAGCTAGAAACTTGCTTAGAAACCTAGCCTGTTCGCGGTAGTGGAGTGATAGCGGCGTAGTGCTACCATGCCAACTATATTAACTATTTTTGGCAAAGTCACAGATCACTATATATAAAACTATATATCATTAGAAAGGGCAATAAAATACCTTTAAGTACATGTAAAATTCGTATGAATAAAATATATTTTAGTTCGTCAACGTGCCTCTCAAAATGGCCACACCTTATAGGATAAATACATTGGTCTATTTTTGCAAAGTTTATCGAATTTTTTTTAAATTTTACAAATGCCATTGATAAAATTAATCACAATGGTATTAAAACTAACAGATACCAAAGTTTCGTGAAGGTTTTCATCCGATAAGATGTGAAAATGGCAATTAAATTATGTCATGGTACCGTAAAATTTCGAGAAATTCCGGTCATGATTTTGGGGGGAGGCCTCATTCAATGTTGAATAATTCCTTTATACATAATCGAACACATACCAGGGTTTCTCAGCGTTGACAGCGAATAAATGGCAAATTTTATGCTATGTATCATTACTGGGTGCACTCAGCCGTTTAAAAAGCGAATGCGAATGTTTTACACTAAGATTCTATAGCATCGGACATTTTTTCGTAGCGGCGTCCCAAATAGGAATCGTTTATCGTGAAAGATCGCCAGAGAACGACAGGAATTTGTAGAATTGTACCCGTATATAATATACGAGTACCAAGCTCATTACCCGTTATTGGCAACACCGTATCGCGTACTATAAAATTGATGCGTCTGATTGGTCGGGAATACATGAATATTAATTTTTCCGGCAAGATGGCGACACGATCAGCTGTTTTGGAAAATAGTTGTGTGTTCAAATATGTCAATCTATGCATATTTCTTGTACGCCACAAACTAAAAAGTAGACAGATCACTAGATTAACGATCTTGCCAATCGGGAAGTGGGATGCCGATATATTTGACAACTTTCGCATCTCAACTCGGCCTAATTAATGCTAGTAATTTGAAGAGTAAGTTATCTCGGAAATTGTAAACAAAGACACGCATCGATGATTGAGATTATCGGATTGTTTATCTATAACCTTATTGTGATTTCGCGACCAGAGGTAAACGAAATTGATTTATATATTATTGGTTCAGCTGCTCTCTTAACACAATCTATAACTTTCTCGGTTAAATTAGTCATTGAGTAACTGAAAACTTACAAGTAACAGCACATTTACTAATAATCATTGATGACTGGAACTTACAAATAATTCCTTAGAAAACAAATATTTCACTATTGCCCTGGTTACAAACATTCTATCACCATTTACTGTGTGGCCAGTATCCTCTGATCAAAGATATGTAGAGAACCAGGGCCCTGAAATAAACTTGTGTGCCCAAAATCAAAAACAATTGTCACATTTGAACCTGAAATTCCAGAACTCCACATTTACAGTCATTATAAATGTAAGATGTTGAATATTTGGAATCCAATGTGAAGCTGGTGCTGCCGTAGCCAGTTTAATTAGTTTCAAAACATTCAACAGAATTTTGAAACATTTGTAGCAAATTTATTATTCGCTCTTGTCGATTGAAAAGGTTAATCCAGTAACTAGTAGTCATACTCCCTCCTTGGACGATATATGCCCACCATTTATTATATTATTCATTTCATTTATGCGCTAAAATCTGAGGGTGGTGTATGACCATAACACCCGTTGTCGGGTCATAATGTTTACCAGTATATCCCTTAGTCTGAGTCTGCTCTGACTCAACCTGCCCCTGTGACAGATATTTGGACAGACTCAGTCTGTGACAGTCTGTCCAAATATCTGTCACTGGGACGGGTCGAGTCAGAGCAGACTCGGACTATATATCCCTATGACCTTGCGCAATATTGTTAACCATTTAACATTTGAGTCAGACCAAAACTGCTGCAGTTGTCGAGGAAAATGTAAATTTTCTGACCAAAGTAAGATTATTTTTGAAAATGTATCACTGGAATGACTTGCTCTTGGTCTGCATATGGGCATTGTCTATGAGAAAATTTAAATTTTCATGAAAAAATTGGATTGTTAATTTGGATATTTCTAATTTATCCTTCCTATTTTTTGCAGGTGACTGATTGGCGATGGCTTCTAAACTCTAAACGGACTCAGTTTTTCCTGCTACTCCTAATGGATTTACTAACATGGATTTTATAAAAATAAAAATTTGATGACCTGTGTTACTCTATAATCTAATTTTTGTATGGAAACAGTATATTTGAACTAAAACATGATGATGTACGTTCGAAACATGATCAGCTACTACACACATCAATGGCTGACAGCTATGCCGGCGGCTGTTCTGGATCGACTGATTAATTAAATTAAAATAACTGGTGTTCTTGTCTCAACAGATTTGGTGGAAGATGTTGCTGTCATAGATAGCAACATCATCTACCAAACCAAAGTTGTTAAAAAATGTACACCAGTTTCTATTAGTAGAAGTAGAACAGTACCAGTTTTCCAGGCTATTGGCACATTAGAAGATAGAATATTGACATAAGAGTGGTAAGGGTTAAATCTGATGCGCTTGATGTAAATCTACTGTACCATTTTATTTCGAATCACTTATTGTATAAGCTGCCATTGTAAACTACATGTATGTCAAATACAGTTTCTTCTATGTAAGAGTGTCATATTACTTAGTAGGACTGGTGATTAAATTGTTGAATATTTTGAGATCGATTGGACTGGAAGATGTTGCTGCATTAGGTGACAACATGTTCCAGTGGTAAAGCTTGCATATTAAAGGGTTGAATACTGTATTATTTGTAAGCTATCAGTGTAAATATCAAATAAAGTTTACTCGAAGTGAGAGGGAGAGAGAGAATCTCATCTTAGGTAATCAGACTGGACTATGTATAGTAGATTTGTTGAATATATCGAGTCCAATTTGATTGGAAACTGGTGTTGTATTGGACAACAATAGATTCCAATTAAATTTGTCAAAATATACTCAACAGATTGTTTCTTTAGATTGCAGGTACTTTTGATCTTTATTGCTATTCATTCCTGGATTATTACCCTTGCCCTAAGGGAAAAAGAGGGTATTATGTGTGTGCATGCGTCCAGTATTGCATCTAAAAAACTACTGATCCGATTCGTTTACAATTTTAACACAACAAACCAACATAACCTATACAAGGGTTTCCAGACTTTGTGTGATCATACATAAAGATTTAACAAATTTGGATATGACAAAAACGGTAGGGTGGTCTCGGCGGTGGTTTACAATCTCTGATTACTCCAGTTCATAATGTTATTTATCAAGCATCAAGTCTTCGACAATGATGGTAAGTGAGTGATAACTAGATTGCTTGGTCGATGACGCATTATAGCAAATCCCCATGCTCACCACTGACCTCTTTACCCATCCCATCCCTGGGGGAGTCTCCTCTGCACTCCATAATCACATACCAAATTTGTTTGAATTAGTTTCATTACACAGAGACGAGTGGATTGATTTGAAAAATCTGGATGTCATCAGAGGAAGTGATCTGTGAGAGCAGGAGTTTAAATTAACATGAGCCAGAGGCTAGTAGAAATTGACCAGGGTTAATACAATGACCAGCCCAATGGCAACAATTTCATTTGTCAACCCTTTAATGGTGATGGTGGCCAATGAATGCCTCTGCTGTGATCTTAAGAAATGTTAATTAACAGAGCAAGACTTTTTGAAAATTTACCACTAGAATGCTCGGTAATTGAGCCAGTCATTCCAGTTGTAAAATTTCAAAAATAGTCTTCCCTTGGTCTGTATAGAAAATTTGAAGGGCTAAAGTAGAATCTAGTAATCACTAGTCCTATCTGAACATAGTGGCTCATTTGGCTTAATTTCAATTCATGGAGAGGGTGTCACCTGGTGTGCGAGAGTGGTCTATGAAAAATCCAGAAATCTAGATAAATCTGGAAGACTCCAATCTCTGCTTACAATAAATTTCTTTTTCAAAACATGGAGATAATGAATGGACTCAAGGAGACAAGGTAGGTATGGGGATAATGAATGGACTCAAAGAGACAAGGTTGGTAGGTATAATTAATTCAGTCATCATACTAAAATGTAATTTTCTTTCGGATTGAGAAATTAGGCTACAACCATCATTTGCCACGCCACATTGTTTTCAGGACTTGTCACGAAAGGGTTAAACATAGTAAAAACTGGAATTGACAAAGGGAAGGAGAGCAGAAATTTAGATTTTCTAATGGATAATTTTTTAGCTTTGCTCCGCCCATCTCTACATAAGGTCCATCGATGATTTGGGCGTGTTGGGATCAGTTTATATACTTTGAATCCTGAATTCCAAATTTCATGGTAACCATAGATACAGCTAACTTGGTGAATATTTTGAAACCAATTTCAAGTACTTTGATTTGACGGAAAGCTGTTGCTGCCCAACTCACCAGGTCAGCAAAGGCAAACTAATTCTAAAATATTCACCAGCTTTCCTTTATAAATTTTAATTTTTTCCCATTAAAATGAGATATGGGCAATTCATCTCTTACCTTTATCTTGTGCACGTTACATTGTGTAGATTTCACTCTGCTGTCACCGCTACTCACATAACAAATTCAGTTGACATTTTGCCCCTCCCCCATCAGCCTCTTCCGACCCGAGCAGTGTCACGGCCTAATGTATTAGGTTGTCTCACATTCTACACCCATAGGGCCATGATATGGTAAATCACCAGATTTGGTTATATTCCTTTAACTTTGACAGTCTTCCATCAACCCTACACGCCGAATGGAGCCTAGTGTAAATGGTGTCTCCCAATCCACAAGCATATCGGTAATTTACACAATAATTTTGATTGAATTCTACCAAAAGCTTTCTGAGGAGATGGATGGACAGACACACAGATGGAGGCGATTGTAATATCCCTTCAGTTTTTTCAAAACGTGTGGGTATAATTAAGAGATTAAATTTAATTTATTGATATTTGATTCAAATCCCACCCAATCTCAAATGATACATAGAGCTTATGTGAGATGCACATTAGCTGAGCCCTCAGGAATACGGTTGATAACAGTCGGCAGTCGATCCAGAACAGCCGCCGGCATAGCTGTCAGCCATTGATGTGTGTAGTAGCTGATCATGTTTCGAACGTACATCATCATGTTTTAGTTCAAATATACTGTTTCCATACAAAAATTAGATTATAGAGTAACACAGTTCATCAAATCTTTATTTTTATAAAATCCATGTTAGTAAATCCATTAGGCATAGCAGGAAAAACTGAGTCCGTTTAGAGTTTAGAAGCCATCGCCCATCAGTCACCTGCAAAAAATAGGAAGGATAAATTAGAAATATCCAAATGCTAGAAGTGTTATATTAAGACTTTAACAATCCAATTTTTTCATGAAAATTTAAATTTTCTCATACACAATGCCCATATGCAGACCAAGAGCAAGTCATTCCAGTGATGCATTTTCAAAAATAATCTTACTTTGGTCGGAAAATTTACATTTTCCTCGACAACTGCAGCAGTTTTGGTCCGACTCAAATGTTAAATGGTTAACAATATACATGTACGGCGCAAGGTCATAGGGATATACTGTATAGTCCGAGTCTGCTCTGACTCAACCCGTCCCAGTGACAGATATTTGGACAGACTGTCACAGACTGACAGTCTGTCCAAATATCTGTCACAGGGGCAGGTTGAGTCAGAGCAGACTCAGACTAAGGGATATACTGGTAAACATTATGACCCGACAACGGGTGTTATGGTCATACACCACCCTCAGATTTTAGCGCATAAATGAAATGAATAATATAATAAATGGTGGGCATATATCGTCCAAGGAGGGAGTATGACTACTAGTTACTGGATTAACCTTTTCAATCGACAAGAGCGAATAATAAATTTGCTACGAAATGTTTCAAAGTTCTGTTGAATATTTTGAAACTAATTAAACTGGCTAAGGCAGCACCAGCTTCACATTGGATTCCAAGTATTCAACATCTTACATTTATAATGACTGTAAATGTGGAGTTCTGGAATTTCAGGTTCAAATGTGACAATTGTTTTTGATTTTGGGCACACAAGTTTATTTCAGGGCCCCGGTTCTCTATATCTTTGATCAGAGGGTACTGGCCACACAGTAAATGGTGATAGAGTGTTTGTAACCAGGGCAATAGTGAAATATTTGTTTTCTAAGGAATTATTTGTAAGTTCCAGTCATCAATGATTATTAGTAAATGTGCTGTTACTTGTAAGTTTTCAGTTACTCAATGACTAATTTAACCGAGAAAGTTATAGATTGTGTTAAGAGAGCAGCTGAACCAAAAATATATAAATCAATTTCGTTTACCTCTGGTCGCGAAATCACAATAAGGTTATAGATAAACAATCCGATAATCTCAATCGTCGATGCGTGTCTTTGTTTACAATTTCCGAGATAACTTACTCTTCAAATTACTAGCATTAATTAGGCCGAGTTGAGCTGCGGCATCCGACTTCCCGATTGGCAATATCATTAATCTAGTGATCTGTCTACTTTTTAGTTTGTGGCGTACAAGAAATATGCATAGATTGACATATTTGAACACACAACTATTTTGTAAAACAGCTGATCGTGTCGCCATCTTGCCGGAAAAATTAATATTCATGTATTCCCGACCAATCAGACGCATCAATCTTATAGTACGTGATACGGTGTTGCCAATAACGGGTAATGAGCTTGGTACTCGTATATTATATACGGTTACAATTCTACAAATACCTGGCGATCTTTCACGATAAACGATTCCTATTTGGGACGCCGCTACGAAAAAATGTCCGATGCTATAGAATCTTAGTGTAAAACATTCGCATTCGCTTTTTAAACGGCTGAGTGCACCCAGTAATGCTACATAGCATAAAATTTGCCATTTATTCGCTGTCAATGCTGAGAAACCCTGGTATGTGTTCGATTATGTATAAAGGAATTATTCAACATTGAATGAGGCCTCCTCCCCCCCCCCCCAAATCATGACCGGAATTTCTCGAAATCTTACGGTACCATGACATAATATAATTGTCATTTTCACATCTTATCGGATGAAAACCTTCACGAAACTTTGGTATCTGTTAATACCATTGTGATTAATTTTATCAATGGCATTTGTAAAATGTAAAAAAAATTCGATAAACTTTGCAAAAATAGACCAATGTATTTATCCTATAAGGTGTGGCCATTTTGAGAGGCGCGTTGACTAACTAAAATATATTTTATTCATACAAATTTTATATGTACTTAAAGGTATTTTATTGCCCTTTCTAATGATATATAGTTTTATATATAGTAATCTGTGACTTTGCCAAAAATAGTTAATATAGTTGGCATGGTAGCACTACGCCGCTATCACTCCACTACAGCTAACGGGCTAGGTTTCTAAGCAAGTTTCTAGCTTTTGGCTGTAGGGTTTCTAGCACTTTTTTGTAAGTTCTTGGTAGGGCCCAGAGGGTTAATTCAAGACCATACTTTTGTGAAAGTAATTATGATGTTCACGTTCTAATGACACAAAAACGGGGCACCAAATTCTGTCTACGTCACGTTTTGTTTTAATGATTATTACTCTAAGAATATACTACTTAAAACTTGTTTTTACCCTATAAAATTATAGTGTCAAAGAGATTTTCCGGCTGTACGTCACGTTTTTGTAAATTTAGTAATATGGTTAATTACATTACTGAAAAGGTATTAATATCAATTAAATTGGTTTCATTAGTCAAATTACTGTACTACTGTACCTCTAAAGTGATATTCCTCACGATGACTGTGATTCTACCGTAAATGAGTAGTGTCATGGCTTCCACTAGTGGAAATCTTGGAGTATTATATGACCAAAGTTCATGTTTGGACTTCCAAACATGTACCAAGGAAGTGACTTCCTATTTTTGTTACAGTAACGCGACTTAAACAATGATTTTAAGTAAATTACATGAATGTGAACAATTTTAAACTTATATTTCCTTTTTAGAATCCAAAATCTACTACCCAAGAAGTGCCAGACTTCCTGTATTTAGAAATAAGTGGAAGCCTTGTGTTGAGTTAACAGTAACTAGCTCACTGCTACAAGCCGCCAGACAATAAGTTTAATGAGTAAAATCTCTTGATTTGCTGAAAATTTTGATATCATTTTGACCGAAAGTTGTTGGTGGGCTAGCCAGCAACAACTTTCAGTCAAATTGTTTTCAAAATATTTAGCAGATCCAAAGACATAACCTTGGAATATGTCATCTGCAGAAATTCAGCAGTCAGATGGTTAATGATGCAATGATTTGTTTTCCAGTGTCACATCTATAACCCAAAAGCCAAACCCTTTCACCCGTCGTTGTACCAAAGCTGTGAAGCGCTAGAAAACCATGAGAATGGATCGAGCAAACCGTCACCTCCGACCTCTTCTATCCCTGCGAAGCTTAGTGCACATGCACAAGATAAAACTTTGGACAAGATAGTCACTGGTCAGAATGTTACTAGCAACAATGGAAAGGTTTGTAATAATTCTTATTCATTTGACAGAATGCGCATCGTACATCTATGTATACCTTTACAGGAAATGTGAGTTAACCCCTTAACACTCATATCAGCCAAAAATGGATTCTGCAGTGGTCTTGAGAAATGTCCATTTGCACACTAAGAGAAGACTATTTTTGAAAACTTACCATTGGATTGACTGGCTCGCTAACCGAGCCAGTCCTTCCAGTGGTAAATTCTCAAAAATAGTCTTCTCTTGGGCTACATGGACATTTTCTGAGAAAAGTGAAATTTTCTTGAACAAATTTGAGCGGTTAAAAGCCTGAAACCAGATGGTATCAAATTCTAGATCGCTGAATATCTCTGAGAATTGGTTCAAATTTTAACACAATAATGGACATTACTGTGCATTGGGATTATACAACTTTAGTCATGATCAGACTTATCTGCGAAATGTAGTTCCACGCTATTACGCTTACGACGTTACTCTTAAGCCTGGGGCTACGATGCGGTGTACAAAAAACTGGAATTAAATCAGATTTTCCTCTCACTTCAAGTTTAGCGCTTACATCGCCCAAATTTCACACATATCTACCTTATGTAGCCTGTTATTGCTAAATATTTCATATATTTTGATACATTGGCAGAAACATTTACGGCCAAGCATATCGCCACACTCCATTCAGTTCGCCATCCATCTTGTCCCAGGACCCACTATGAATCATGGGCAATAAATTGCCTTATATAGCAGGTGAGGTCAAACCTACCATATGCGGTCTAATTGAGCATTACACTCGCTTGTCGTCTTTTTGTGCACGTAATAAATTTGCGGGAGAATCAGCCTGGTCCACCCACTGGCCCATATGTGGTAGGTTTGACCTCGTCCGCTAAATAAGGCAGCGAATTTCCCATGATTCATAGTGGTAACTAGGACAAGATGTATGGCGCGGAGATATGCTCGGCTGAGCCATCATGTTTGGCGACCATATTGGATTTTTTTATTTGATGGATTTTGAGGCCGAAATTGGTTTTATATATGATTTTGCGCATTTTGATTTAAAATTTTCCGTTTTCGAGACTGTCTGATAAACTCTATGGCGGCCATCTTGGATCATTTACCTGCCAAAATCTCCCATACTAAAGCAATGGGAAATTTAAAATGTATTCTCGCTCCATCTTGGATTTTGGTCGATTTTTAGATTTGTCTTCCTGTACAAAAGCCCAAGGGGTGGTGGGGGTCAATTCAAAACGCATGAAATATCATCTAGGGCAAGAGCTGCACCGAGTTTGTTCAAGGGCACTTGATGGCCAAATGTTTTGGCGGCCATCTTCGATAACCTCTTTTTTCCAAAAGAACACCAGAACCTCTGAGTGGATTGGGCTGAAATTTGGGAGATATGATTAGGCACTGAGTGTCGTTAAAGTTTTTTCACGGGAAGGATCTATGTCAGAAACATGGCCGCAGTGGACCAATCAAAATGTAGCATGTTTGGCGGCCATATTGGACTTGCAAAAATGTCCACAAACTCATTTAAAAGACTACTCCTAAACCACCCAACAACAATTTTGACAAAAAAAATGCATGGTGCTCCTAGGGGGGGGGCCAAGGGGCCTCTTGTTTAAAATTTACCACTGAAATGACTGGCTTGATAACTGAGCCAGTCATTCCAGTGGTAAATTTTCAATAATAGTTTTCTTGGTCTGCAAATGGACATTTTCTATGGGAAATTTGAAATCTTGTTGAAAAAGTTTGAGGGTTAAAGGGTTAAGGGTCATACTCTCCTATGAAAGTTAAAAAATTATTTGTGTTTGACTTTTGCAGATTCCAGTTATCATCTCACCTCATCAGGATTGCATAAGCTCTTCTATAAACAGTGATAGCAACAGCAAAACGAACACTGGAAAATCCGATGAAGACAATAATAATAATAATAATACACAGAGCTTTCATCTGTTACCTAACACATCAAACATGACGGGAACAGGTAGTTCCAGCTTAAGCGCCTCACAAGCAGTACAGTCAGATTTCCATCTTAACTGGAAAGCGCCAGGGCAAGCACCTCGTCAGCAGCCGCAACAGCAGCAACAACAGGCTGAATATAAACTTTTTGGTGACTGGGGTCTGGCAGCAGATGCCACTGTAGACAAACTTGAGCAATCTGGTGGTTTGAATAGCAGTACGTCAAGTGAGCGATTTGCGGCATGGGATGAGTACGTGTCAAAACTTGTGGAAGAAGATAATCGCTTCATCACCGGTAGCTCAACGACTGGACTTGAAGACACGTTTTCGCAGTATGAATCTGACGTCTTTTCTCTTGATGGGTATGTGCAGGTCTTACAATGTATAAGCACTGTGAGGGTGATATGTTGTTTGCTGTAATGATATAAACATAATGTACAGACATGACAGAATTTTCTACTTGGAATAATACTTACCAGATGTACTATTATGATAATGTCTATTATCTAGTCTAGCTCAAAATAAACAATTAAAACTCCGCACTCTCCTGGTCCTGCCCATACTGTGTCCGGGAATTACCATAGCCGCAGGTACCGAGTCAATTCCCAATCACAGTCAGATTCGTCTATTTTGCGCTTTTATAAAGTCGCATGTTTTGTAGTGCTCAAATAATTCTAATTTAAGCGGATTTAGCATTGTTTGTTGAAAACCATCGTTGGCTTCATGGAGGAACTAGGAAAATCATCACAGGGGCAGGTTGTATCAATCTAGAATTTATACATTCGTGCCATAATGACTGTTTGAAATTTCCTTATTTTGGCACATTGTTTTAAAATGGTAGCCATTGTTGGAGTCGCTTCTGTACCCGTTAACTTTTAGTTTTAATTCGGGTACTCGGTTAATTTCTCTTGCGATTCGGTTCCTCTAAAGATGGATGCGTCCTTGGCCAAGATGGCGGCGCCCATGAATCATGTCTTGCTAGGCTTGGCGTGTCTAGGCACTCTGTTTTCGCCGATTTTTAGCTCTCGCTTCATTGTCGAGGGTGTTTGTAGCGATAGGTTGTTTAACGTTAGTTAACTGCTAAATTGTGGTTTTTTATTTTCACTCAAAAAAGTTTCAAATATTTCCTGCCTAAAGGCTTGATTATCATTAATTTAAGAGAAAGTTAATGTTTTCTAAGTAATTCTTTTACTATCAAGTCGATTGTGCGTATTGCTCGTCATTGTTTGTCATGTGCAGCGTTTTAATTCTTCTCTGTGTTCGCAGAAACCAAAGAACCAAGACACGCTTTGTCAGAAGTGCAACAGGTTCATGAAGCGCAAGTACTCTGGCCATCACTGTAGCGTGCGCGAAGTGTAAGGTGGGAAGCCCATGTGATGTGTGCGCCAAGTGGTCGCCGGCGATGGTGGCAGAGTTTGATCGGGATCGACGTGTGTGTCTGGAGAGGATCGTGAGGGACAAGGCGGCTAAGCTGGACCAGGCATCTCTGAAGGGACTGGAAGGTCGTCTGAATGACCGCATGGATTCAGCTCTGGGCGTATGGGCGGCCCAGTTTAAGGCTGTGTTTTCTTCATTCCACGGTCCCGTCGATGCAAGCTAGTGCAGGGCAACCTTTAGGTGGTCCGGCTAGTTCTGCGGAGGGTCAAGCACCTGCCCCTTATGGAAGATTCAGTCAAACCGTATAATTCGATGACGGCAATGCCCAGTACTTCCCAGGGGTCTCCCTCGGGATTTGTACGGGTTTGCCAGGCGGATGGTGATATCGACGTTCCGTCGGGTATTTTCCATCCGGGGTTTGTGCAACCAGAGGTGTCGGCGGAGCCGTGTTTTGCGGTTCCTGCTGGTATCCCGGCGGCTTTGGGTGCGGCTCCTATCGGAATGCCGTCACCTGCCGTAGGTAAAGCGGTCGTGGTCCCGACTCCCGTGCTGGAGCCGATGGATTGCGGGGAATCCAGGTCCGGCGATTCGTTGGACACCGGTGCCGCTGGTAGTCGGGCTATGGATGCGCTCTATGTTGGTAGAGTTGTGTCTCATAGCTCTCAGCATGGATCGTTGGTGGCCCTCTCATCCAAGGAAGAGAGGGAGGATGAGAACGGAAGTTCTTTAATGGACGAGTCCGTTTTCTTCACCGAAGCTGAATGGGTGCAGGTCCTTGGATGGATGTCCGACCGTCTCGGGTTGGCATCTGATCTTGGATCTCAGCGCGATCCGGCGATGGAGCAGATGTCAGAACGAGCGGCTAGCGCTCTGTCAAGTGGCTCTTCTGCCATGCCAACACTCCTGTTGGACACGCAGACTTCCGACATGCTGGAAGTTGCGGCATACCGTCTGGTTCAGCCGTAGTATGCATTGCCCAAGGCCCCGAAGGGGATAAGGAGTAGGGTCTGTTTTCCGGAGCAGGCCTACCATCAGTATGCCCGGGTTCCATGGCTTTCCGTCGGGGAACGAGAGGCGCTGAATAGGCCGTTGGCTGGGAAGGCTAAGGGGCGGTGTCATCCTTTGGTTTCGCAGACCAATAAAGATCCGTTCAATGAGTGAAGATGCGGCGAGGGCAGCCATGGCTGCTCTCTCGCATGGATGTACCGTCCTGCAGGGTATGCTGGCCTGCGCGGCGGAGGGTTGGCAGGTGCCAGAGGCTGCTCCCGGAGTTATTCGGGACACCATGCGCCTGTCTCAAGATTGCCTGGCCAGGGTGATCACCAGGACATTGGCAGAGCGATGGAGAATGGTTCTCGATTGTGTAGAACCAGGACCGGAGATGAGGGCTGCATTGTCTTCTGCGCCTTTCATCGGTCCAGGCTTGTTCGGCGGCTCGGCACGGCAAGCTCTCTCCAAGGTTGCGTCAATGGTTGCGGAGCAAGACAAGAAGGGTGGCGGTTACCGTAAGGATAGCCGTGGCGGCGGTTCCGGACCGTCGTATTCCAAGAAGCCGCGGGGCGCCCGTGGAGGTCGGTCCTGACGGGTTTCCGGCGGAACCAGATTCGGTGACGTTAGGAACGAATGGAGTCGAGAATCTTCACCCAATCGATTTAGCGTTTTCTCATGCAATCTTGACTGCCAGCTGTGTGCAGATTCCTTCCGTCGGAGGCAGGCTTCAACTGTTCTTAAGCCAATGGGAACAGGTCGTGCGCGATTGTTTAGTCTCTATGGATAAGAAACGGCTACGATCCGGACTGGCTCATCCATCGATCGTTAGTTCTGTTAACATCGACTCCAATATGGACTCCCGTTCCAAGGGAACCAGATCGTCTAGACGCCATTTGCTCAGAAATAGAATCTCTTCGTCAGAAGAATGCGGTTCATCTAGTCCGCAATCAGTCTTCTCTGGGCTTCTATTCGATGATGTTCCTCGTTCCGAAGCGTACCGGAGGATGGAGACCAATTCTCAATCTCAAACCGTTGAACAAATTTATTCTTTCTCCCAAGTTTCAGATGGAGACTGTAGCAGCGGTAATGACAGGGCTGAGAAAAGGCATGTAGTCAGTGTTGATAGATCTGAAGGATGCTTATTTTCATATTTCAATGTCAATTCCTTTTCAGAAATACCTTCGTTTTGCATTCCAAGACAATGTTTGGGAATTCAATGCGCTTCCATTCGGCCTGACGACAGCTCCGAGGGTCTTCACCAAAGTGGTTCTCGCCATGACTCCTTTACTTCGCAGGAGAAACAGCTGTTCATACTTACATAGACGACTGGCTGCTAAAGGCGGGGAATCCAGTCACTCTGCGCAGCAATCTTCAGGTAGTCCTAGCCTTATTAAAGGATCTAGGATGGATTGTGAATCTAGAGAAATCAGAATTGACTCCATCCCAGGAGTTTGTTTATCTGGGAATATTTTTCAATCTCAGGGACGCCGTAGCTTTTCCGGCGGAGAGCAGAGTCAAGAGCCTGATTGCAGTTTTGGAGTCGGTTTCTCTAAGAGCCTATCTGACGGCGCGCCAATTTCTGAGGATACTGGGTTTACTAGTATCTCTGGAGAAGGTGGTTCCATATGCGGCACTCAGGCGCAGGCCAATTCAGATGTATCTAATGTCATTCTGGTCTCAGAAAACGGATCCGTTATCTCTGAGGATACCAGTAAAAGAACCATTGATATTCCACCTTCAGTGGTGGTTATCGGAACATAATCTCCTGCGAGGTGTTCCTCTACAACCTCCACACCCTCAGATGTCCATCTTCACGGATGCATCGTTGACGGGTTGGGGAGCAGTATTGAATGATCAGTCAGTGTCAGGGGAATGGGATCGGACCAATGCGCAGAAACATCAATGTGCTCGAACTATTAACGGTGGTATTGGCACTTCGAAAGTTCGAGAGTCTAATTCAAGACAAGATTGTCCTAATAAGGACAGACAACTCAACAGTGGTGTCTTATTTGAACCGCCATGGCGGGACGAGATCACCAGAGTTGTGTATGATGATTTGGAACCTTCTGCTGTGGTGCCAAGAGAGGAATGTTAGTCTTCGGGCAGCACACATTCCAGGACGATTGAACATCCTAGCGGATGCTCTCAGTCAAAGGACGGTTTGTCGTCCGACGGAATGGCAGCTCAACCAGTCGGTAGCGGAGGTTCTATTCAAACCATGGGGCAAGCCAAATGTCGACCTGTTTGCGATGAATCAAAACGCAAAGATGGTCACTTACGTGTCTCCGATCCCAGACCCGCTAGCTCTAGCGGTAGACGCACTGGCGATAAGTTGGAAGGGAATGTACGCGTATGCGTATCCTCCAACAATTCTCATCCCAAAAGTTCTGGCAAAGATAGGAGAGGGGATGTGCCAAGTACTACTGATCGCCCCTTATTGGCCAGGCCGATCATGTTTTACGGATCTGCTGGACATTCTGGTCTGCAATCCAATCCCTCTTCCAGACAGAAAAGATCTAATCTCTCAGAACAAGGGTCTGTACCTTCACGACAGACCAGAAATGTTCAAATTGACTGCATGGATGTTATCAAGCAGCGTGCAATTGAGGGTGGCTTTTCTGAGCAAGCAGCGAAGTTTGTTGCTTCAGCCAGAAGAGGTTCAACCACGAAAACATATAATTATAGCATCAACAAATTTGTAGAGTGGTTTGAGGGAAGAGATATTAATCCCTTTTATGCATCTGTTCAACAAGTAGCAGATTTTATCTGTCATTTATACGAAGTTGACAAACTTGTACCTTTAACCCTAGCAGCATATAAGTCTGCATTAGCTTCAGTCATTCCCAGTCTGGCCATTGAAGGAGTGGAGAATGACACCTTGTATGAAGTTATTAAAGGAATGAGCAATCTGCGACCTAGACAGCCAATTCCTATCCCATCATGGAATCTAGCTCTTGTTCTACAGGTTTTAGGGCATGCTCCCTTTGAACCGATTAGATCTATTGACATTAAACTGTTAACTATTAAATCAGTTTTCTTAGTTGCAGCAGAGTCGGCGAGAAGGAGAAGCGAAATACATGCGCTTTCTGCCGAACAAGACCGTTTTGTCGTCACGGGTGAAGGTTTAGACTACTTCCACGTCTTTGTTTCCTGGCAAAGAATCAGTCACTTAAATATCCAGGACAGCCGATCAATTTGCCAAGTTTAACTAGACATGACCCAAACTCTTCTGCTTGGTGTCCTGTCAGATGTCTGAAAATGTATAAGAAACGTACTGATGAGTGGAGAGATGACCAGAAATCTCTGTGGTTATGTCTCAAAGCTCCTCATTTACGCGCCTTGAAAGATACTATTTCTCGTTGGATAGTTGATGCTATTCAGATGTCGCACAAAATCGCTACAGGAAAGCAGATTGATCGTGCGAATTCCCATCAGGTCCGAGCACTAACAGCAGCATCAGCCCTTTATAAGGGTGTCTCATTAGAGGAGGTGAAGTCTGTAGCACAATGGCATGCCGAGTCGTCATTCACTGATTTCTACCTTCGCGACATCTCCAGCCCACTTAATCTGGTAGCCGTCGCCAATTTGTCGAATCTAAACTAAACCACGTCCAACCACTACTTCGCACACATCACAAAGTCTTCCACTTACACTGAACAATCGCTATGCACATGACTGAATACGACCGTGGATTGGGCCGAGCTCCTGTGATGAACAAGAAAAGATCAAGCACTCAAAATGGTGAGTGTTTACATTAATTAAGTGACTATAAATATGTTTACTTACAGTCGAAATACCAGACTGCTTAGGTGAATAGTCTGGTACAAGAGTATACTTATCCTCTCAAACAGACATTAGACTCATTCCAATTTGAAAATCTAATCGATATACTGATGTTTTTTCAAAATTTGAAGTTGTAGTAGCTTCTTTGCACTGACACAGGTCTGGTGGGTGTTGCATCCCCATTGACAGCCCTCTGAATTTTGTGCGGACAAAAGAGGGGGGGGAGCGCGGTCTAGACCATGGAAGTTTAGCACTCTATGAGTCAGATGGCAGAACCCAAGCATATGCCATGGTTCTAGTCTCTTCACAACCTTCTCTGTTGGATGGTAGATGAGTGCTGGTTCGAGCCTCACCTCCTACCACCGGCATTTCCTGGCTGTCGAAATCCGGAGTTTATCATAATAGTACATCTGGTAAGTATTATTCGAAGTAGAATCACACACACCGCTGAGGTGAGGCTGAGCTGCTTTCGCTGTTTGTCAAGGCAAATATAAGACGAATCTGACTGTGATTGGGAATTGACTCGGTACCTGCGGCTATGATAATTCCCGGACACAGTATGGGCAGGACCAGGAGAGTGCGGAGTTTTAATTGTTTATTTTGAGCTAGACTAGATAATAGACATTATCATAATAGTACATCTGGTAAGTATTAAGAATTCTCGTAGAAACAAAAGCGGATGCTTTTTTGAGACAGTAAGTCATGGTCAGTCAGTTGACCACCTGCTTAATATCTGTCCAGAAAATTCTGTCTTTATCTCTGATGGCTTCAGCAATGGTTCTGAGAAATGGACATTGTCTGTGAGAAAACTGAAACGGATGGACAGACAAGATGGGAAAATAGTAGGAATGGGCTCTGTGTCATTGCCTTGTGACAGAAATTTGTTTAAATATAATTTCTATCATTTTAGATTTTCGTATTTCGGATGTAAAGACTACAGGTAAATCTGTCTATGATAAGCATCTTATTGTGTGTGTGGGGGGGGGGGGGGGGGGGCAGAGAATGATTATCTTTAAGCCCTCTAGTTTCAACAGCATATAAAAAAGCCTAAAATGCTGCTTATACCAATGGAACTTTCCAGTTTAGCTATGCGTTACCTTTCTACTTCGAATAATACTTACCAGATGTACTATTATGATAATGTCTATTATCTAGTCTAGCTCAAAATAAACAATTAAAACTCCGCACTCTCCTGGTCCTGCCCATACTGTGTCCGGGAATACCATAGCCCCAGGTACCGAGTCTATTCCCAATCACAGACAGATTCGTCTATTTTGCGCTTTTTCAAAGTCGTGTTTTTTAGAGTGCTCAAATTTTAGCAATTTAAGCAGTTAATCAGTTGTGTTGGACGATTACATCGCTGGAATTATGGAGGAACTCGGAAAATCATCACAGCGGCAGGTTGTATCAATCTAGAATTTATACATTCGTGCCATAATGACTGTTTGAAATTTCCTTAAATTGGCACATTTTTTATAATGTTAGCCATTGTTGGAGTCGCTTCTGTACCCGTTGACTTTTAGTTTTAATTCGGGTACTCGGTTAAATTTCTCTTGCGACTCGGTTCCTCTAAGATGGATGCGTCCTTGGCCAAGATGGCGGCGCCCATGAATTATGTCGTTCTTGCCTTGGTGTATCCAGGCACTCTGTTGTCGCCGATATTAGCTCTCGCTTAGTTGTCGAGGGTGTTTGTAGTGATCGGCGATTTATTCTTGGTTATTTAACGTTAGTTAAAGGCTAAGTTGTGTTTTTAAAAAAAATTTTCACTCAAAAAAGTTTCAAATATTTCCTGCCTAAGACTTGTTATCATTAATTTAAGAGAAGTTAATGTGTTTAAGAAATCTTAACTATCAAGTCTATTGTGCGTATTGCTCGTCATCTCTTGTCATGTGCAGCGTTTTAATTCTTCTCTGTGTTCGCAGAAACCGAAGAACCCAGATACGTTGTGCCAGAAGTGCAACAGGTTCATGAAACGGAAGTATCTGGGTCATCACTGTGTGGCGTGTGCGAGGTGTAAGGTCGGAAGCCCGTGTGATGTGTGCGCCAAGTGGTCGTCGGCAATGGTGGCTGAGTTTGACAGGGATCGACGGGCGAGGCTGGAGCGTATAGAGAAGGATAAGGCAGTGAAGCGGCAGCAAGCGTCGTTGGTTGGACTGGAAGGTCGGCTGAATGAGAGGATGGATTCAGCACTGGGCGTATGGGCAGCCCAGTTCAAGGCCATGTTTGATTCATTACAGTCCACGGGCCCGGTGAGGCAAGCTGGTGCAGGGCAACCATTAGGTGGTCCGGCTAGTTCTGCTGAGGGTCATGCACCTGACCCTTCTCTGTCCTCGGCTCAAGAGCCGTCGGTAGAGGAGGAAGAATTCCTGTTGATGGAAGATTCCGGCATGCCGGATCTGTCAATGTCGGCAATGCCTAGTACGTCCCAGGGGTCTCCCTCGGGATTTGTACGGGTTTGCCAGGCGGATGGTGATGTCGACGTTCCGTCGGGCATTTTTCATCCGTCATTTGTGCAACCGGATATGCCGGCGGAGCCGTGGTTTGCGGTTCCAAAGGCTATCCCGACGGCATTAGGCGCGGCTCCTATCGGAGTGACAGTGCCAGCCGTGATTGAGGCGGTCGTAGTCCCGGATCCCGTGTTGGAGCCGATGGACTGCGGAGAATCCGTATCCGGCGGTTCGTTGGATACTGGTGCCGCTGGTAGTCGCGCTATGGATGCGCTCTGTCCTGGCAGAGACGTTTATCGTAGCGTTCAGCAAGGATCGTCGGTGGCCCTCTCATCTAAGGGAGAGAGGGATGATGAAAACGGGAGTTCTTTAATGGACGATTCCGCTTTCTGCGCCGAAGCTGAATGGGTGCAGGTCCTTGGATGGATGACCAATCGTCTCGGGTTGGCATCGGATCTAGGATCTCAGCGCGATCCGGCGATGGAGCGGATGTCAGAGCGTGCGGCTAGCGCTTTGTCCAGTGGCTCTTCGGCCATGCCTACACTCCCCTTGGACACGCAGACTTCTGACATGTTGGAAGTTGCGGCATATCGTCTGGTTCAGCCAGACTATGCGTTGCCCAAGGCCCCGAAGGGGATAAGGAGTAGGGTCCGTTTTCCGGAGCAGGCCTATCATCAGTACGCCAGAGTTCCACGGCTTTCCGTTGCGGAACGTGAGGCGCTGAATAGGCCGTTGGCTGGGAAGGCCAAGGGGCGGTCACGTCCGTTGGTTTCCCAGACCAACAAAGACCCGTTTAATGAGCTCACGCTCATTGAGGATGCGGCTAGGGCAGCCATGGCTGCGCTGTCGCACGGGTGTACCGTCTTGCAGGGTATGCTGGACTGCACGGCGGAAGGCGGACAGGTGCCAGAGGCTGCTCCCGGAGTTGTTCGGGACACCATGCGCCTGTCTCAGGATTGCCTGGCCAGGGTGATCACAAGAACTTTAGCAGAGCGACGGAGAATGGTTCTCGATTGTGTGGAACCAGGACCGGAAATGAGGGCAGCGTTATCTTCCGCACCTTTCATAGGTCCAGGCTTGTTCGGCGGCTCGGCACGACAAGCGCTTTCTAAAGTTGCATCGATGGTGGCGGAGCAAGAGGTGGTCGGCAAGTCGTGGAAGTCGACCAAGAGGACTCAGCCGCAACAGTCCTACCGTCAACACCGACAGGAGCAGCAGAGGCAGCGTCCTAGATCGCCCTTCCGTCCTTCTGCCCGTGATGCCCATGGGTCATCCGGAGCACAAGGGCCTGGCCGTTCGTCCACATACAAGCCCTCTAGTAAGAGGCCGTATGAGGACGACAGGAAGGGTGGCGGTTCGGGCCGTGGCGGCTACCGTAAGGATAGCCGTGGCGGCGGTTCCGGACCGTCATACCACAAGAAGCCGCGGGGCGGCCGTGGGGCTCGTTCCTGACGGGTTTCCGGCGGAATCAATACCGGCGGCTTTGGAAACAAATGGAGTCGAGAATCTTCACCCAAGCGATTTAGCGTCTTGTCGGCTAATCTCGACCGACAACTGTGTGCAGATTCCTTCCGTCGGAGGCAGACTTCAGCTATTCCTAAGCCAATGGGAACAGGTCGTGCGCGACTATTTAGTCTGTCAGTGGATAAGAAACGGCTACGATCCGGACTGGCTCATCCATCGATCGTTAGTTCCGTTAACCTCGACTCCAATATGGACTCCTATTCCAAGGGAATTAGACCGTCTAGTTGCCATTCAGTTAGAGATAGAATCGCTTCGTCAGAAGAAGGCGATTCACCTGGTCGCCGATCAGTCATCACTGGGCTTCTATTCGATTATGTTCCTGGTTCCGAAGCGTACCGGAGGGTGGAGACCAATTCTCAATCTCAAACCGTTGAACAAATTTATTCTTTCTCCCAGGTTTCAGATGGAGACGGTAGCAGCGGTGATGACAGGGCTCAGGAAAGGCATGTGGGCGGTATCAATAGATCTGAAGGATGCTTATTTTCATATTCCAATGTCAATTCCCTTTCAGAAGTACCTGCGGTTTGCATTCCAAGACAGTGTTTGGGAATTCAATGCTCTTCCATTCGGCCTGACCACGGCTCCGAGGGTCTTCACCAAGGTGGTTCTCGCCATGACTTCTTTACTTCGCAGGAGAAACATAGCTGTTCACACTTACATAGACGACTGGCTGCTAAAGGCGGGGAATCCAGTCACTCTGCGCAGCAATCTGAAGGTAGTCCTAGACTTATTAAAGAAGCTAGGATGGATTGTGAATCTAGAGAAATCAGAACTGACTCCATCCCAGGAGTTTGTTTATCTGGGAATTTTTTTCAATCTCAGGGACGGCGTAGCTTTTCCGGCGGAGAGCAGAGTCAGAAGCCTGATTGCAGTATTGGAGTCAGTTTCTCTAGGAGCCTATCTGACGGCGCGTCAATTTCTCAGAATACTCGGTTTACTAGTATCTCTGGAGAAGGTGGTGCCATATGCGGCGCTCAGGCGCAGGCCGATTCAGATGTATTTGATGTCGTTCTGGTCACAGAGAACAGATCCGTTATCTCTGAGAATACCAGTAAAAGAACCATTGATATTCCACCTTCAGTGGTGGTTGTCGGAACAGAATCTCCTGCGAGGTGTTCCTCTACAACCTCCTCAACCTCAGATGTCCATATTCACGGATGCATCGTTGACAGGTTGGGGAGCGGTATTGGACAATCAGTCAGTGTCAGGGGAATGGGATCGGACCAATGCGCAGAAACATATCAATGTGCTCGAACTATTAGCGGTGGTATTAGCACTGCAGAAGTTCGAGAGTCTAGTTCAAGACAAAATTGTCCTAGTAAGGACAGACAACTCAACAGTGGTGTCTTATTTGAACCGCCAAGGCGGGACAAGATCACCGGAGTTGTGTATGATGGTTTGGAACCTTCTGCTGTGGTGCCAAGAGAGGAATATTATTCTTCGGGCAGCACACATTCCAGGAAGATTGAACATCTTAGCGGATGCTCTCAGTCGAAGGACGGTTTGTCGTCCGACGGAATGGCAGCTCAACCAAGTGGTAGCGGAGGTTCTATTCAAACAATGGGGCAAGCCAAATGTCGACCTATTTGCAATGAAGAAAAATGCAAAGATGGTCACGTACGTGTCACCGATCCCGGACCCGTTAGCTCTAGCAGTAGACGCACTGGCGATAAGTTGGAAGGGAATGTACGCGTATGCGTATCCTCCAACAATTCTCATCCCGAAAGTTCTGGCAAAGATAAGAGAGGGGATGTGCCAAGTACTACTGATCGCTCCTTATTGGCCAGGCCGATCATGGTTTACGGATCTGCTGGACCTTCTGGTCTGCAGTCCAATCCCTCTTCCAGACACAAGAGATGTAATCTCTCAGAACAAGGGTCTGTACCTTCACGACAGACCAGAAATGTTCAAATTGACTGCATGGATGTTGTCAAGCAGCGTGCAATTGAGGGTGGCTTTTCTGAGCAAGCAGCGAAGTTTGTTGCTTCGGCCAGAAGAGTTTCGACCACAAAAACATATAATTATAGAATCAACAAATTTGCACAGTGGTGTGAGAGAAGAGATATTGATCCCTTTTCTGCATCTGTTCAACACGTAGCAGATTTTATCTGTCATTTATACGAAGTTGACAAACTTGTACCTTCTACCCTAGCAGCATATAAGTCTGCATTAGCTTCTGTCATTCCTAGTCTCACCATTGGGGGAGCGGAGAATGACACCTTGAATGAAGTTATCAAAGGAATGAGCAATCTGCGACCTAGACAGCCAATTCCTATCCCATCATGGAATCTATCTCTTGTTCTACAGGTTTTAGGGCATGCTCCCTTTGAACCAATTAGATCTATTGACATTAAACTGTTAACTATTAAATCAGTTTTCTTGGTTGCAGCAGCGTCGGCGAGAAGGAGAAGCGAGATTCATGCGCTTTCTGCCGAACAAGACCGTTTTGTCGTCACGGGTGAAGGTTTAAGATTACTTCCACGTCTTTGTTTCCTGGCAAAGAATCAGTCACTTAAATATCCAGGACAGCCGATCAATTTGCCAAGTTTAACTAGACATGACCCAAATTCTTGTGCTTGGTGTCCTGTCAGATGTCTAAAGATGTATAAGAAACGTACTTCTGAGTGGAGAGACGACCCGAAATCTCTGTGGTTATGTCTCAAAGCTCCCCATTTACGTGCTTCGAAAGATACTATTTCTCGTTGGATAGTTGACGCTATTCAGATGTCGCACAAGATCGCTACAGGAAAGCAGATTGATCGTGCGAATGCCCATGAGGTCCGAGCACTAGCAGCAGCATCGGCCCTTTATAAGGGTGTCTCTTTAGAGCAGGTGATGTCTGTAGCACAATGGCATGCCGAGTCGTCATTCACTGATTTCTACCTTCGAGACATCTCCAGCACACTTAATCCAGTAGCCGTCGCCAATCTGTCGAACCTAAACTAAGCCACGTCCGACCACTACTTCGCACACATCACAAAAGCCTTCCGCCTACACTGACCAAGCGCTATGCACATGACTGAGTACGACCGTGGATTGGGCCTAGCTCCTGTGATGATCAATAACAGATCGACCACTCAAAAATGGTGAGTGTTTACATTAATTAAGTGACTATAAATATATTTACTTCCAGTCGAAATACCAGACTGAGTAAGTGAATAGTCTGGTACAAGAGTATATTTATCCTCTCATACAGACATGAGACTCATTCCAATTTGAAAATCTAATCGATATACTGATAGTTTTTTCAAACATTTGAAGTTGTAGTAGCTTCTTTGCACTCTACTGGACTGCTCTAGCTGAGACTTGGGGCTGACACGGGTCTGGTGGGTGTTGCATCCCCATGGACATCCCTCTGGTTTGTGCGGACAAAAGAGGGCGGGGAGCGCGGTCTAGACCATGGAAGTTTAGCACTCTATGAGTCAGATAGCAGAACCCAAGCGTATGCCAGGGTTTTAGTCTCTTCACAACCTTCTCTGTTGGATGGTTGATGAGTGCTGGTTCGAGCCTCACCTCCTCCCACCGGCATTTCCTGGCTGTCGAAATCCGGAGTTTATCATAATAGTACATCTGGTAAGTATTATTCGAAGTAGAATCAAAAAAGCATCCGCTTTTGTTTCTACGAGAATTCTTAATACTTACCAGATGTACTATGGCCCTGCCTCAGCCGCCCCGCTGAGGTGAGGCTGAGCTGCTTTCGCAGTTTGCCAAGGCAAATATAAGACGAATCTGTCTGTGATTGGGAATAGACTCGGTACCTGGGGCTATGGTATTCCCGGACACAGTATGGGCAGGACCAGGAGAGTGCGGAGTTTTAATTGTTTATTTTGAGCTAGACTAGATAATAGACATTATCATAATAGTACATCTGGTAAGTATTAAGAATTCTCGTAGAAACAAAAGCGGATGCTTTTTTGAATCTCTAGCTAAGCTCCACCTACACCTTGCTCGTGTTGAGATCGATCGATTTCTGAACTCCCCGACTATCAATTTGCAGAAAATTATACAGGTAAGCTGTTGAATATTTTGAAACGTATTTAACTGGATGCTGTTGGTGTCTATGGCAGCAACAGCACACGGTCAAATTAGTTTCAAAATATTCAGCAGCATGTTTATTAAATAGCAAAGACATAGAATTTGTACAGTGTGTCGGACCTATTTTGCATTTGAGATGTACTAAATCGAGTCATTCATTATTCTGTTGCATATTTTGAAATTAATTTGACTGGAAACCGTTGCTGCCATGGTTTCAAAACATTCAACAGCTTACCTGTATATTTTTCTGTAAATTAATAGTCACCAAAAACTTGATGAAGCTTATATGGTAAATTTTTGTGGCTGATCACATTAAAAAAGTACTTAAAAGAGAGTGAAAGATACATGTATGATTTGGAATACTTTATGCATTAGAAATTATTCACAATTATTCGATTATATAATTTTTAATCATATAAATTCACAATTTATGAAATAATTGAGATTGTCGATTTAATCACGTAATCGCACAAGCGTAGTAGGTTAGCTAGAAATCGGTGGAGCATGGGTAGAAATGGGCCGCTCTATACTAAATGGTTAGCTTGACGCAAGAGGGGTTCAGACTTAAATAATCACATGGCTTAGCCCTTTAATGATTAATATCTGTCAAGTAAATTAAGGTTTTTCCTCAGTGAATATCCATTTGCAAGTAAAGGAAAGACTATTTTTGAAAATTTACCACTGCGATAACTGGCTCGGTAAGCGAGCCAGTCATTCCAGTGGTAAATTTTCAAAAATAGTTGTCTTCACCAGCAAATAGACATTCATTGAGACCTCAATAGAGGCCGGTTTTGGCTGGCTTGACCTAAAGGGTTAATGAGAGACCATCATATGTCACCAAAACCATATCTTAGGTAAGGCAGACATGTAAGGGAGCACCTGTCTTTGCACTCTATGGGGACCACCTGATATTCCTTAGAGTGTTGGTTACATGTATCTAGACAAGTTTGATTTAATGGTGGGCGATACTGTCCTCGACAATATCGCGACGTGTAGTGCATAAAAATATCGATATATATATATATGTCATATATTCCAGTATTGGAAGATACATGTCTTGCTGTGTGTGTGTGTGTGTGTGTGTGTGTGTGTGTGTGTGTGTGTGTGTGTGTGTGTGTGTGTGTGTGTGTGTGTGTGTGTGTGTGTGTGTGTGTGTGTGTGTGTGTGTGTGTGTGTGTGTGTGTGTGTGTGTGTGTGTGTGTGTGGGGGGGGGGGGGGGGGATTTTAAAAATCATTATCAAACTGGAATATTTTGAAATCACTGACTGGAAGCTTCCAAACAAAGTAATTTCAAAATATTCAACATGTCGCCATACTTTGTAATAGCGTAAAAATTTGTGATTACATGTATTGATATAATCGTGATATATTGAACAAACACACACACCTAGTTTGACTCTAGACATGCTAGAAGTTGTATTTTTGCCAGAAACTATATTTTGCCATATTTCCTGGTCATGTGACAGGGTTTATTACATGTATGCTAGTGTTGTCTAAATCGGTTTTATTATTCTTGTGTTTTCTAGATCGCCTTCTTTCAACGTCGGTGCCTGGTCCACCGGTAATGATCATGCCTTCTCCAGTCGCTCAGACTCTGAATCGCTTTCTTACGGAAGCTTCGATCAAGGACATTCATTTTCTTCTCCATCTTGGCAGAGTGATTTCATTGATTCTGGTTTCATATCTCCAGATCAAAATCAGCAGTCATTCTTTCCAAGATCTCTTGAAAAACTTCAACCATCATATTTTACACAGGAAGCGGATAGTGAAAATGATATTGTCAGAACGTGTCATGCATCGAATCATGAGTGTGACAGTGGAAGTTTGGGAAAGTTTCACCCATTTAGTAAATCTAGAAAAAACTTACCATTGAACGATCTTTTCTTTGACAAGAATGAATCAGGAATCTGTGATGAATTTAAACCCAGTTCACTCGATAGTGGCATTGAAAACATGTTATCATCAAGATCATCGTCATCGTCATTCTCGCTAAGCTCCGAAATCTCACGTTCATCATTCCAGGATTCATTATTTCTGGAAAACAACAGATCAGTAACAAAAGCATCCACAAATTCTGGGTTCTCAAAATTCTCAAGTGGATCTTTCAGTAAAACTCCTGGTAGTGCATTTACAGGGAGCCTGCCAGCGCATAGCTTCTTTAAGAATAGCTCTCCAGTATCAGTTAAAGATAATAATACATTCCAATCATTTTCACGGTCGAAGAGCTCCAACTTCCCTACCCAGTATAGCAACAGATTGAATAACATGACAGTGGATGGCAGCAATCTCGCATTCAATCACGTTAATCATCAGAAACCGAGTAGTTTCAATTTCAAATCCATATCAAATCAGCAACAACAGTTCAACCAACCGCAATACTCGTCCTCTAATGGTCGAAGCATTACAACGCCAATACATATAGTGACTGGGAATAACAGTTCTCCAAGCGCCGCTAAAGCTACTACTGATGGTCACAATAGTAATGGAACATACAGCAGTCCTGTTCCAAGACATGCTCTTAGCTTGAAAGATCTTGGTCCATTATCTAATCAAGGCGCCATAGATAATCACACAGTCAGATCTCTCAGTGCTTCTAGTACAAGTTCTGGCCTTAGTGGTGGACTGACACCATTTACTGGTGACAGACCAGGCTCAGCAAACAAATTATCAGCAATTGTTGCTCCTAATGAATTTCCTGGTGAATCATTATCGCCATTCTTTGATCGAAAGAGCATTGACATGCCAGCGACTCAATCATTGTGTTTTCCACACAGCATTGACCAAAGAGATACTAGTGGTAACCAGCATGACCAAGTTTCTCCCAATCAAACCCACACTTTGCAGAGTGAACAAGATCAACGTAATCTCATTGGGAAAATACATTCAGAGCAATTTCTAGAGTCTGAGTCCCGTTTAACACCCGTTACATTGGTACCTCATGAATCTCATTCATCGGCTTTCCAGAAAACCTCGACACCATTAAGCAAACCAATATATGGTAGAGATAATGGTGCTGCGACTGTCCTCCCTAATTCAGTGACACCGCCTCTAGGCTTTGTACCAGGTGCAGCAATTCCACATATTGGAGCGATCCGTGCTAAAAATATAAGCCATATCCAACGACAGTTCTTGCAACAGCAACAGTTACAGTTGCATAATCAACAGAATCTTGCACAGCTTCAACAACAAAATCCAGGAACAAGTACCGGTAGCACTAGTAATCTCCACATGCTCTCCGAATCTGATCTGTCAAGCCTTGAACATTTAAATCTTGCACAAGTTCCGTTACAAGGTGCGTTTCCCGCACAGCTCACCCCTCATCATCACCCAGGATTTATCAAGTTTGCGCCACGCGGCCCGTTCATGCCTATGTTTAACCCTAATGCCACAGCCGTCGCATTGGCTCGTAGTAATCCGGCTCTGTCCGCTGGTGGTGGCCTCCCAGGTATTCCTCCACCACCGCCACCACCTCCACCAGGGCAAGAACAGGTGGAGTATTTAATGGATGCGCATGGAAATCTTGCTCCAGTTTCAGCATTTCTGCCTCCAGAGATGTTTTTTGATTTTCCACCATATCTGCCTGGTCTGCCGCCTATGTTTCATCCAGGATTCCGGCCACACAGATTCATGTAAGTAATGGACAGTTATTTACCTGTAAAGACAATGATGTCGAGTAATGTTTTCACCCTTTCACCATTAAATTCCACATATCTCATTTTCAAGGCAACCATGCAGGGTAACTGGTAAATATTTTGAAATTAATTTAACTGGAAGCCCTTGCTGCCTTAGGCTGTCATGGACTAATCAAAATTTTAGTGTTGGTGACCATACTGGATGTTTTTTTATTGGCTGGATGGAACCTATACATGTAGTTCGATCTGATTGTGTTGTCAGCGGTAATCATTTATTTCCTTTTAATATTGTTGGTAGTGAATTCCAATTTTGTATTTTATATGTCATGTTACTGCTGATTTTAAAGTATTTTGTATGTTCAAATGCTACTGGTTCAAGTGAGCGTTAAGCCCTTGAGCATTTTGTTGGAAATGCTTTGCTGCCTATGGCAGCAACAGCGCCCGGCCAAATTAGTTTAAAATATTCAATGTTCAGCATGTTTCTTAAATAGCAAAAACATACAAGATGTACAGCGTTTCAGACTATTAAGCGTTAAAGACTGGCTTAATCGAATCATTCATACGGTCATGATTATGACGTCAGCATGCACATCGTGTAGTTGATTGTGATGTCATATGATTGAGTGAGGAAATGTATTCATGAATTTCCTGTTTTATTTCTGTCACCACGCTTTGCACAAATGGGTTGGAGGGGCGGGTTTGCATTGGGAGGGAAGTTAGGGTGGGAGTGGGGGCTGGGTTTGTGTGTGTGGGGGGGAGGGAGGAGGGAATATCTGTTGCCCCCAAACAAGCGTAATGGAAGCTTTGGGAAATGAATTCTACTTTTGCAAATTGTGAAGAGGTATTGACCATATTTAACAAATGCCAATCAGGCAATGACATTGTCGCATGTAGTGGAATTTATTTAACATTTCACGAGGAAATCTTCGGATTGTTATGTTAACACCGATGAGTATACATGTACATAAGTCAGATCTATACGCATGGGCTAACGTGCCTACACAGATAAATAATATTGTAATTGTTACTAGACTTCCTACATGCACATGTTCTCCCGACCATAATCGTTGGAAAACTCAACTAAGCATATATTTGTGTAGTGTACCGCTGTACTCTCATTTACTTTTGTACACACTTTTATAATTTGTTTAACTTTTAAATGGGGTGGCATACTGATCTTGATAATGCGCTGTACATGTCTGTCAATGTTTTAACTTTCCAGGCGTAGTGGTCCTGCTTATGCGCTGTATGTCCATGTTTTATTGTTAACCTTCCATGCGTAGTGGTCCTGCTAATGCGCTGTATGTCCATGTTTTATTTTTAACCTTCCATGCGTAGTGGTCCTGCTAATGCGCTGTATGTCCATGTTTTATTTTTAACCTTCCAGGCGTAGTGGTCCTGCTAATGCGCTGTATGTCCATGTTTTATTTTTAACCTTCCAGGCGTAGTGGTCCTGCTAATGCGCTGTATGTCCATGTTTTATTTTTAACTTTCCAGGCGTAGTGGTCCTGCTAATGCGCTGTATGTCCATGTTTTATTTTTAACTTTCCAGGCGTAGTGGTCCTGCTAATGCGCTGTATGTCCATGTTTTATTTTTAACTTTCCAGGCGTAGTGGTCCTGCTAATGCGCTGTATGTCCATGTTTTATTTTTAACTTTCCAGGCGTAGTGGTCCTGCTAATGCGCTGTATGTCCATGTTTTATTTTTAACCTTCCAGGCGTAGTGGTCCTGCTTATGCGCTGTATGTCCATGTTTTATTTTTAACCTTCCATGCGTAGTGGTCCTGCTAATGCGCTGTATGTCCATGTTTTATTGTTAACTTTCCAGGCGTAGTGGTCCTGCTAATGCGCTGTATGTCCATGTTTTATTTTTAACCTTCCAGGCGTAGTGGTCCTGCTAATGCGCTGTATGTCCATGTTTTATTTTTAACTTTCCAGGCGTAGTGGTCCTGCTAATGCGCTGTATGTCCATGTTTTATTGTTAACCTTCCAGGCGTAGTGGTCCTGCTTATGCGCTGTATGTCCATGTTTTATTGTTAACCTTCCAGGCGTAGTGGTCCTGCTAATGCGCTGTATGTCCATGTTTTATTGTTAACCTTCCAGGCGTAGTGGTCCTGCTAATGCGCTGTATGGCCATGTTTTATTTTTAACCTTCCAGGCGTAGTGGTCCTGCTTATGCGCTGTATGTCCATGTTTTATTTTTAACCTTCCAGGCGTAGTGGTCCTGCTTATGCGCTGTATGTCCATGTTTTATTGTTAACTTTCCAGGCGTAGTGGTCCTGCTTATGCGCTGTATGTCCATGTTTTATTGTTAACTTTCCAGGCGTAGTGGTCCTGCTAATGCGCTGTATGTCCATGTTTTATTGTTAACTTTCCAGGCGTAGTGGTCCTGCTAATGCGCTGTATGTCCATGTTTTATTGTTAACTTTCCAGGCGTAGTGGTCCTGCTAATGCGCTGTATGTCCATGTTTTATTGTTAACCTTCCATGCGTAGTGGTCCTGCTAATGCGCTGTATGTCCATGTTTTATTGTTAACCTTCCAGGCGTAGTGGTCCTGCTAATGCGCTGTATGTCCATGTTTTATTGTTAACCTTCCAGGCGTAGTGGTCCTGCTAATGCGCTGTATGTCCATGTTTTATTGTTAACCTTCCATGCGTAGTGGTCCTGCTAATGCGCTGTATGTCCATGTTTTATTGTTAACCTTCCATGCGTAGTGGTCCTGCTAATGCGCTGTATGTCCATGTTTTATTTTTAACTTTCCAGGCGTAGTGGTCCTGCTAATGCGCTGTATGTCCATGTTTTATTTTTAACTTTCCAGGCGTAGTGGTCCTGCTAATGCGCTGTATGTCCATGTTTTATTTTTAACTTTCCAGGCGTAGTGGTCCTGCTAATGCGCTGTATGTCCATGTTTTATTTTTAACTTTCCAGGCGTAGTGGTCCTGCTAATGCGCTGTATGTCCATGTTTTATTTTTAACTTTCCAGGCGTAGTGGTCCTGCTTATGCGCTGTATGTCCATGTTTTATTTTTAACCTTCCAGGCGTAGTGGTCCTGCTTATGCGCTGTATGTCCATGTTTTATTTTTAACCTTCCAGGCGTAGTGGTCCTGCTTATGCGCTGTATGTCCATGTTTTATTGTTAACCCTCCATGCGTAGTGGTCCTGCTAATGCGCTGTATGTCCATGTTTTATTGTTAACTTTCCAGGCGTAGTGGTCCTGCTTATGCGCTGTATGTCCATGTTTTATTTTTAACCTTCCAGGCGTAGTGGTCCTGCTTATGCGCTGTATGTCCATGTTTTATTGTTAACCTTCCATGCGTAGTGGTCCTGCTAATGCGCTGTATGTCCATGTTTTATTGTTAACCTTCCAGGCGTAGTGGTCCTGCTTATGCGCTGTATGTCCATGTTTTATTGTTAACCTTCCAGGCGTAGTGGTCCTGCTAATGCGCTGTATGTCCATGTTTTATTGTTAACCTTCCATGCGTAGTGGTCCTGCTAATGCGCTGTATGTCCATGTTTTATTGTTAACCTTCCAGGCGTAGTGGTCCTGCTTATGCGCTGTATGTCCATGTTTTATTGTTAACCTTCCAGGCGTAGTGGTCCTGCTAATGCGCTGTATGTCCATGTTTTATTGTTAACCTTCCATGCGTAGTGGTCCTGCTAATGCGCTGTATGTCCATGTTTTATTGTTAACCTTCCAGGCGTAGTGGTCCTGCTAATGCGCTGTATGTCCATGTTTTATTGTTAACCTTCCAGGCGTAGTGGTCCTGCTAATGCGCTGTATGTCCATGTTTTATTTTTAACTTTCCAGGCGTAGTGGTCCTGCTAATGCGCTGTATGTCCATGTTTTATTTTTAACCTTCCAGACGTAGTGGTCCTGCTAATGCGCTGTATGTCCATGTTTTATTTTTAACTTTCCAGGCGTAGTGGTCCTGCTAATGCGCTGTATGTCCATGTTTTATTGTTAACCTTCCAGGCGTAGTGGTCCTGCTAATGCGCTGTATGTCCATGTTTTATTTTTAACCTTCCAGGCGTAGTGGTCCTGCTAATGCGCTGTATGTCCATGTTTTATTTTTAACCTTCCAGGCGTAGTGGTCCTGCTTATGCGCTGTATGTCCATGTTTTATTTTTAACCTTCCAGGCGTAGTGGTCCTGCTAATGCGCTGTATGTCCATGTTTTATTTTTAACCTTCCAGGCGTAGTGGTCCTGCTAATGCGCTGTATGTCCATGTTTTATTTTTAACCTTCCAGGCGTAGTGGTCCTGCTTATGCGCTGTATGTCCATGTTTTATTGTTAACCTTCCATGCGTAGTGGTCCTGCTAATGCGCTGTATGTCCATGTTTTATTGTTAACCTTCCATGCGTAGTGGTCCTGCTAATGCGCTGTATGTCCATGTTTTATTGTTAACTTTCCAGGCGTAGTGGTCCTGCTAATGCGCTGTATGTCCATGTTTTATTGTTAACCTTCCAGGCGTAGTGGTCCTGCTAATGCGCTGTATGTCCATGTTTTATTGTTAACCTTCCATGCGTAGTGGTCCTGCTAATGCGCTGTATGTCCATGTTTTATTGTTAACCTTCCATGCGTAGTGGTCCTGCTAATGCGCTGTATGTCCATGTTTTATTGTTAACCTTCCATGCGTAGTGGTCCTGCTAATGCGCTGTATGTCCATGTTTTATTGTTAACCTTCCAGGCGTAGTGGTCCTGCTAATGCGCTGTATGTCCATGTTTTATTGTTAACCTTCCAGGCGTAGTGGTCCTGCTTATGCGCTGTATGTCCATGTTTTATTGTTAACCTTCCAGGCGTAGTGGTCCTGCTAATGCGCTGTATGTCCATGTTTTATTGTTAACCTTCCATGCGTAGTGGTCCTGCTAATGCGCTGTATGTCCATGTTTTATTGTTAACCTTCCATGCGTAGTGGTCCTGCTAATGCGCTGTATGTCCATGTTTTATTGTTAACCTTCCATGCGTAGTGATCCTACTAATGTGCTGTACATGTATGGCAATTTTCTTCAATCTGTAATGGCAATGTTTTAACTTAGTTCTTTTATTTCCAGGCGCAGTGGTCCTGCCAATGAGCTGCACGTCAAGCTGGAAGATTGTTATGACCAGTTTAAGGCCATTGAGAAAGAGCGAAAGAAGGTAAGCCTTTATCGAATTGGTAAATGGTGGACTGGGTATAGCTAAAAGAGAACATCATTATCTGATACATGTACATGTACCAATTATGCTAATGAGAATGTGTGCAATTACAGTGAGAAAGCTTTAGCATTTTAACCATGTAGCCACCTGAACTCCTAAAAGCAAACATTCAGAGGCCCAGTATTTTTCAAGGGCCCAATCTATTATTATGATGCATTGGCACACAAGATACCACGTGTAGAAACATGGGATAGAATAATTTAGAATTTACTAATTTAGAATGTATTAAATACTTCGCTTTCAAACTTAATTGTTTCACAGATAAGTTACATGTATATCAATTTCACGGCAAGCAAACAGAAAATCTGTTGAATATTTTGAAATTAATATGTCTGGAATCCATAGCTTCCAGTCATTCAATTTCTAAATATTCAACAGAATACATGTATGCTATACATTGTAAAAAATCTACTTTTTATACCCCGACAAAAAATTTGACGGGGTATTATGTAATGGTGCCGTCCGGGCGGGAGGCTGGCTGGCCGGCGTGCGGGTGGCAGAGTGGTTTCTGGATGATAACTCCATTACCATTTGTCAGATTGTATTGAACCTCCATAGGGTGGTTGGACTAGGTGTGGGGAAGAAACCTATCGAGATCGACAATGATCCGAAATCAAGATGGCCGGCGGCCATCTTGAATATAGGTTTCCAGATGATAACTCTGTTGCCGTTTATCCGATAACTTTGAAACTTCATAGAGTAGTTGGACTAGGTCTGGGGAAGAAACCTATCGATTTTGACGATGATCCGAAATCCAAGATGGCCACCAGCCACTGGCGGCCATCTTGAAAATTAATTTCCGGATGATAACTCCTTAACCGTCTGTCGGATCGCTTTGAAACTTCGTAAGGTGGTTGGACTAGGTCTGGAGAAGAATCCTGTTGAGATTGACGATGATCCGAAATCCAGGATGGCCGCCAGCCACGGGCTGTTATCTTGAATGTTGATTTCTGGATAATATCTCTGTTACCATTTATCGGATCACTTCATAGGGTGGTTGGAATATGTCTGGTGAAGCAACTTATCGAAATTTACGATAATCCAAAATCAAATATGGCCACCAGTCCAGTGACCATCTTGAAAATTGGTTTCCGGACGATACCTCCTTGACCATTTAACAGATCGCTTTGACACTTCATAAGGATGAGTGGTCTGGGCCTGAGGAAGAAATAAATATTTTCTAATAGCTCTCATTCAGTAGTTTTTCATCTTGGCGGTGTATAATGCGCCGTCTACAGAGCTCTTGTTAAGGATTCATTGAAACGGTTAATGAAATTGGCTCAACCTGCAACTGATTCATCAGATATATAAAATGATTTTCTATTCACAATATTAAAATATGAATGGAAAAATTTAGGCCGCCACGTGGGGTAGTGAGTTTGAAATTTTGGTAGTCCAGCCTAAAATCTAGTAGCTAATGGCTACTGGGCCCCTGCTAATCTTCATCACTGTGCAATAATGATACGGTATACTCTAGATATGATGCCATCATTATCTGATACATGTACTAATGATAATGTATGCAATAATTGTATATACCATGTGATATCAGTGGGTTTGCATATATACAGTACAGTTCAGAAATAACTTAACGCCTTTAGTGACTAAATTTGGTCCTGAAAATTTAAATATTTGCTTATTGACTGTCCATTTGCAGGCCAAGAGAAGACTATTTTTCAAAATTTACCACTGGAATGACTGGCTCGGACTTGTAAAAGATTTTGTGCCAATAAATAATCTAATCTAATCTCTCCCACTTCTCCCTCGGACTCCTTCCTCCTTTCCCAAACGTATTCACCATTAGTTTGGAGGTTCCTGTGGATTTATTCTCTCATTGATTATCATTATTTTCATCATTACAGACTGAAGCTGAACTGGCTCGACAGAATCCGACCAAGCGAATCACCAGTAATAACAACATCCCGATACCAAAGCTGCCAGCCACACCTTCCCGAGTTGATCGCCTGGTCGTCGACTCATTCAGAGAGCATGCCAGAGTAAGCAGGGCTGTCCAAATTGGCATAACCCATTTTTAGTTCGCACAAAGGTTACGCAAATGACACAACCTGTTTTCTCTTCCCGCAATCTTTTTCATGTTGTACATAAATACATGAAAAATGGTTACACAAAACAGAATGGGTTACCTAAAACAAATTTGCTTAACCCAAAAATGGGTTACGCACATTTTCAATTTGGACAGGCCTGGTAAGTATATTTAGTGCGAGAAATAGCTCTCATTTAATGGTTTGTAGATTAACCCTTTAACCCTTACCACTCTGTAAATTTAAAAAATTCTAAATTAAAAGATTAGATTAAAAGATGAAGTGGTGTTTAAGTTTAAATAAAGTTTGTTGAAAGGCGCAACATCGTCCACCGAAATTGTTGGAAAATGTACACCAATTTTGTTGCTTTTTACACAGTAATAAATAGAGTATTGCCATCCGAGTGGTGCAGGTTAATGATCAAATTTGGTCAAGAAAGATTAAATATCTGCCTATATTAAAGATTTTATCAATGGAATGACTGGTCGGTTAACGAGGCAGTCATTCCAGTGGTAAATTTTCAAAATAGGGTTCTTTTGGCCTGCAAATGGACATTCTTAAAGACTAGTACTGCGAACGCCAGTTTTAACCGTTTTAACTATTAACCCTTTAATGGCCAAGAGAAAACTATTTTAGAAAATTTACCACTGGCATGACTGGCTGCGTTATCGAGCCAGGCATTCCAGTGGTAAATTTTCAAAGATAGTCTTGATTAAGGCTGAAAGCTGAAGTTATGCGGAAGAGATTTGCAATACTTGGTGGGAGGTTGACCTTGCAGCGGACCGAAGATACATGTAGCTATTGATTTTGGCATTCGAACGTCACGGTTATGGTAACAATTAAGGAAATCATGTTGCAGTTACTGATTATAACTCAAACCCTACTAAAGTTTGACTTTTATTTGTATTCTTTTGCAATACCCCTATTGATTTTAACATCATAAGGTTTAAAGTCAAAGGTCATGGTCACCATAAATAGTGAAGAAATTGTGGAGGGTTTGGGGTAGCATAGATTTCAGCAATCTGTGATTGTCATTCTTTTGGTATGAATTAACCATTTAATGGTCAAGATTTTATCACAAAATTTGAAATTTTGTCCTTGTTGTATGTCCACTTGCAGGATAAAATAAGACAGTTGTTATTACACCACAAAAACATCCATTACTGTTCAATCACTACTTGCTAAATCAATTATCTGCTTTTTGCTATCAGAATAAGATTTTTATCCCTGCATACACACCTCCCCATGCCTAATCCTATTACTATGGACCCTCAACCAGGCTACTGGTTGAGTCCCATCTCCAGCCTACCATCAGGTATAGACTGGCACCAGTCTATACTCACCTCATAGTGACGCTTGTCGCTAAGCGCGCTTGCGCATGCGCATTAGAGCCCGAATAGGAAACAGATTCACTTTTCAATTATTCTGCATGCAGAATAGTTGTTAAAAAATATTTGTATAAGTTTTTGTGTTTTGAGCTGTGTCAGTAATACCTTTTGACTTTATATCTCGGAAATATGCCCAATATGAAGTCAATCCTCCCTAAGTTACGTCTAGGAAGTATATTTGTGTTTATATGGTATCTTATAGACGAATTTTATATATTACCGGTTTTCGTGAAAGATCGCTTTGCTTCGTGGTATCTTGATTATTATACCTATCCTTACTTCATCATCATCATTAATAATGTCCAGTCCACTTCTAGAGCCTGTAACGAAGTTATTTCTAGTGCATTATAAGGATTATCATAAAATATCCCTTGAAAGTTTCTTGTCAATAGGGTTTTGTTTTAATGATTTGAACTTTCCCGCCATTAGGAACTGAATTTATGGTGTCTCTTGCTTACGATTTTGAGCGTTATGCTTCATTGTTACGTTTTTTCGTTTTTAGGAGTCCGTGAAATTGCCAGGTAAGACAAAATGCTCATCTTCAAAATGTGATCGTCATCACTCTCGATTTCGCCGGGCAGGTCTGTGCGAAGTGTACATCCTGTACATCCATTTCTGTGTGGAATTTGTAACGGGTGGCCGGTTTCGGTATCGAAAGCATTTTTTAAAGATTTGTCTGTCAAACAATCACTGCCCTCTGGTCGTCCTTCCCCTTCCTCCTTTGCTCAATCTTCTGTTCCTTTATCGGTAGCAACGGAGGGGGGAAACTCATCGGGAAATTCTGATGCCGTGATGGCGCTTTTTGCGAGGTTTGAATCTTTTGCCTTGGTGCTGACTAAATCTCTCGATGAGCGTATATCTTCTGCTATTAAGGAGGCCAAGAATCAAGACGTTTCTTCGAGTTCGGAGGATAGCCCGAAGGCTAGCGGGCATTCCCACAAATGGGGGAAGCCGGTCCCTCTAACCTCTAGGCAGGTTTTAGCTTCACCAAAGCCGAAGTCAAGAGCATCCAAGCTCTTGAAGGTGTGCTCGAGCAGTGAACCAGATAAAATCCACATAAGACTTGAGGGTGACGGGCATAACCCTCAAGCAGTGGTGGCGTCGGCTGAAGCCGACGTCCATACGGCCAAACCTTATGCTAATGCCAGTTTTACGGTGGTTCCGGTCGTTAAAGTTGTGTCTAGATCGCCCGTTTCTAAGAGTTCGATCCCTAGTCTTGCTAGTTCCGGTTCTGTTGTGGTGGACTCGGGTCCTTTGGACTCGGGTTTACTTCCGTTTTCCGCATCTCAGTCTTTTTCCATCCGAACTTCCGGTCTAGCAAGACATCCGGGTCTTCAAGATCCGGTTCCTTCTTCTGTGGCTTCCGTTTCTGGTAGGACTTCCGGTTTAGTTGGTAATGCAGGTCGGCAAGATCCGGTTACCACTTCCGTTCCGTCCACTTCCGGTCTGTCTTCCGTTTATGTAGGACATCCGGGTCCTAGAGATCTGGTACCTACTTCCGTTTCCGGTTCTATTAGCACTTCCGGCCATTCCGGAGTCTGAGGACTTCTTTTAATTTTCGAATTCTGGTAGAGGCGGTTCCGTTTCCGGTTTGGACTATAGTCAGTACACTTCCACTTCCGGTCTTAGAGGTGTACTTCCGGGTCGTCCAGACCTGGATAGACTTCCGATTTCCGTTTCCGGTTGGGAGGCAGCTTCCGGTTTAGCGAGAGAGCAAAATTCTCTAGATCCATCTAGGTTTTTGGATGATAGGAGCTTTGATTCTGTTCCAGAAATTTCTCAAAGGTTTTCTCAGGATTCTGTAGCTTCTAACTATGAATCTTTCCTTCCTTCCAAGGTCATTGATGTTGATTTATCTTCTCATTCTTCTCCTTCCTTTCGTGATGCTGTTGTTAATCCAGTTTTTTCTAGGTCTTCTTCCTTTTCTTCTTCTCTATCGTCGAAAGACTTCTCCTCTTCTCATGTTTCTAACTCTTCTCCTCTTTTTAAATCTTCCGTTCCTCCGGGTTTTTCTCGTCTTCCTTCTGCTCTTCATTCTTCTTCTTCCTCTCATGATCAGTTGGATCATTCTTTTGCTTCTTCTCAATCAGCTTCTTCTCCTCCTTCCTCAGTTGCTGCTTCTCCATCTTTTGATCATCTTGATCCGATTGTTTCTGTGGATCTGTCTCCTGACCGGAATTTCAAATTGTTGATTCAGGGTTAGATTTTTCTTTGTTTTCCGTGGTTAGAGATTCTTCATTAGATTGTTCTTTTGTTTCTGCTCGTTTATCTATTCTTTCGAGATTTTCGGCTAGTTCCTTGGTTCTTCCTTCTTCATCTGCTAGTCAGGATCTGGGTAGAGATTCTTTTTCCTCCTCTCATGTTTCCTCCTTTCATGATTCGGTCAGTAGACCTTCCTCTCCTGTTTTTTCTAGGGCAGGTGATTCTTTAGTATCAGGAGACTCCTCAATTCTTATTTCCTCTTCTTCTCCTCCTCCTCTTCCTTCTTCTCTTCCTTCTGCTCCTAAGTCAGTCAGGGCCAGGGATCTGAAGAGGTTTTGCCCAGTTAGAGCCTCTTCGGAAGACCGGTCCATGGCTCACCGATGGATTGCTTCTTCTCTTTCTCTTCCTCTAAGGAGGAATTCGCTTTGGATCCTCCTTCTTTCTACTGCTGATCCTTCTTCATCTTCTCAAGTTCTTCCCTTTGACAATTTAGTGGTCGACATGCTACATTTCTTCGTTAATGACACGTTTAATTCTGAATTTTCTCTTGTTTCCAAGTATGACTCGCCTGTTCAAATTCCTAAGGAGGACTTTGAAGGTTGCTTCTACTCAGTCTCTTTCTGGTCCTGCTTGGGAGGTTCTTTCGTCTCAGTTGAAGGATGCTTCTAAGTCTGATTTTTCTACTGATCTGTTCAAATGGGAGTCTGTTTGTAGGTCTCAGATTAAGTCTTCTAATTATCTTGCTCTGCTGTCCGAGGCTGTTCTCAAGGCTGAAGAACGGGGTGAACAAATTCCTTTGGCTGTCTTTCGTTCTTTGGCTGATTTGTCCCGTGGTTCACTTAACTCGGTTTGTAAGTCTTTGGTGTATATTACTTCCAAACGCCGGTCTAGGAAACTGTCTGAAGTTGGGATTTCTGGTGCGTTGAAACAGAATCATGTGGTTGCGTCCCGTTTCGGTACTGATCTTTTTGGTTCAAGCTCAGATTTCGTTTTCCAAATCTTCCTTGAAAAGAGATGTCTCTTCTGTTAGAAGCCCTAATTCTTCCCCTAGAAGAAAGAGTCTCAAACCTGATCAGTTTGGAGCTTATCCTTCTAGGGTCTTTCATAACTCTAATTTGTCTTCGTCTGATCGTCGGGATCGATCTTTGGAGGAGGATCGGTTCGATTCCATTTCCTCCCATCGTTCGAGGTCTGTAGGGAGGCAGTCTCCTTCGTCTTGGGCGAGGGGAGTCAGACCCCTTCTCGCCGTGCTTCCTGATCCAGAGGAGGGTTTTCTTTTAAAGGTTTTCAAGGGAAGAGAGTTTGACGGTTTGGACAATTCCCGGGTAGGTCCAACTTTCTCTCTTCTTTCTCCCAGTCCTCCCTTTCTTCCTCTCCCTTTGGGGCAAGCAGTCCAGTGCTGTTTTCCCAACGTGCCAGTAGGAGGGCGCCTTTCTCTGTTTTGGGAGAAATGGCAAGCGCTCGTTCAGGACTCCTGGCTAGTATCTCAGATACGTTGGGGTTATGCTCCATCATGGATCCGTCATCCTCCTCTTCTCTCCCTTTTCCCAGTTTGGACTCCGGTTCCCTCCAATCCGGAGAAACTGGTGGCTTTGGAAGAGGAGTTGGATTCCATGATTGTAAAGAGGGCTATAGAGGAAGTTCCCCATTGGCGAGTAAACCCGGGCTACTACTCGATCGTCTTTTTAGTTCCAAAGAAAACAGGAGGTTGGCGTCCAATCATAAACCTGAAAAAGTTAAATCTGATGATTCTCACCCCAAAATTCAAGATGGAGACGGTTTCCCAGGTCATTTCCGGTCTGGATCAGGGAATGTAGACATCTTCCATAGATCTAAAGGACGCTTACTTCCATGTTCTTATTCACCCTGTTTTCAGAAAGTTCCTGAGGTTTGCCTACAAGGATCGTGTGTGGCAGTTCCGCGCCATGCCCTTCGGCCTGACCACGGCTCCCTTCCTTTTTACCCGTATAGTTTCAGCCGTGGTAGGAATTTTACACCGTCGTTCTATCCATCTTCATGTTTATATAGATGACTGGTTGGTAAAAGCAAGGTCTTCCTCAATTCTCGAAGGTATTCTTCCAGAGGTTTGCAGTCTGGCTTGCAATCTAGGGTGGATTTTAAATCTAGAGAAATCAAGCCTTGTTCCCTCACAAATCTTTACTCATCTAGGCGTTTCTTTCAACCTGGCCCGGGGCCTAGTCTTCCCCTCAGATCCAAGGATAGAGGCTTTATCAGTGGCAATGGAAATCCTCGCTTCTTCTCCAGTGGTAAGAGCAAGATTCTTTTTAAGAGTAATAGGGCTGATGGTCAGCGTAGAGAAGGTGGTTCCTTGGGCGGCGCTGATGAGGAGACCCTTCCAGATGTATTTAATGTCCCTTTGGAAGCAGTCAGTCCACTCTATCTACCATCAGATTCCCATCAGAGAACATTTGATCCCTCATCTAGATTTTTGGAAAGACCGTTCTCTGCTTCTGATGGTTGTTCCACTGGTAAAGCCCCCTCCTCAGTCAATTATATTTACAGATGCTTCTCAGGAGGGTTGGGGAGCAGTCTGGGACTCCCTGTCGGTTTCCGGCCTTTGGTCCCTGGAGGAGTAGTCAGCCCACATCAACATTCTGGAGTTGTTGGCTGTCAAGAAGGCTCTCCTTTCTTGGTCAGATCTGGTGATAGGCCTCAAAGTCTCAATTTGGTCGAACAATTCGACAGTGGTATCTTATATCAACAGGCAGGGAGGTACAAGGTCGTCTCTCCTTTGTCTAGAAGTGTGGAATCTTCTCTTGTGGTGCCGCAAGAGGCAGATTTTTCTAGTGTCCTCACATGTCCCAGGCAGTCTGAATTTTCTGGCGGATCAACTGTCACGTCCCAGCAAGTTCGCCCACACAGAGTGGCAGTTAAAGAAGTCGGTTGTCAGAGCGATTTTCAATCTTATGGATCGTCCTCTAGTAGATTTGTTCGCGACCTCTCTGAATGCCCAGATCTCCTCTTACGTGTCTCCTTTTCCGGACAGTCAAGCCCTGGCGGTAGATGCCCCGTCTCAGTCCTGGGCAGGGATGTTCGCTTATGCCTTCCCTCCTACTATTCTGATCCTGTTAGTGTTGAAGAAGGTCAAGGACCAAGTTTGTGAGATTCTTCTGATAGCTCCCTTTTGGCCCAAGAGGATTTGGTTTGTAGACATTCTAGATCTTCTGGTAGACTTTCCTCGTCTTCTTCCAGTATCCCAGGACCTTCTATCTCAAGTAAGAGGTCGTTGTGTACATCCAAATCCAGAAATCTTCAATCTGTGCGTCTGGAGAATCTCGAGTCTGAAAGCCTCCAGGATAAGGTTTCTTCAAGATCTCAGGAGATTTTTTACTCTGCCAGAAGGGAATCGACCCGTCGAGTTTACAAGGGTCGTCTTAAAATTTTTGGTAAATGGTGTTCAGACCAAGGTTTCGTGCCCGATTCTGTTTCTATACCACAAGTTTTAGATTTTTTATCTTATCTGTTTGACTCTTTACATTTGTCTGCTAATACGGTCAGGGGATATAGATTTTCTCTTGCATCTTCCCTACCTTGTCTTCTGAATGCCGATGTCAAGGATACTAAGACTCTTAATAGCTTTATTAGAGGTCTAGGTAATATTCGTCCTCCGACTGCTAAGCCTTTACCTTCCTGGAATTTGGCTTTAAGTTTTGACAGGTCGCCATTTTGAACCTATTTCTTCTATTAGTCTTAAGCTTTTAACTCTTAAAGCGGTTTTTCTTGTTGCTGCTGCCTCTGCTAGAAGACGTTCAGAGATTCATGCTCTTTCTGCAGAAAGGGATAGATTTATAGTTTCAGGTGATGGTTTGGTTTTATATCCAAGAAGGGACTTTATCTAAAACTCAGTCTAACCGTTTTCCTGCTAGTCCTATTATTTTAAAATCTTTGTCGTCTTTTTCGCCTTCCGACAAATTTTGTGTCCGGTTAGGGCTTTAAGAACTTATAAACAGTGAACCGATTTTAAAAGAGCCGATCCTTCCCATTTATGGGTTTCCTACGCGGAAGAGTTATCCAAGCCGGTATCAAAAGCTACGATTGCCAGATGGCTTTGTGAGACGATTAAGCTTTGCTACGAAATAGCTTCTCCGGATCAAATTAATCTCGCCCATATTAAAGCCCATGACGTTAGGGGCATGTCTACTTCTTTCGCTCTTTTTGCCGGTTCATCTTTAGATGAGGTCATGCAGGTGGCAGGCTGGAAATCTGAATCTACTTTTACCTCATTTTATCTTAAAGACCAGAGTGCAGCAGCCTCCTTCTTTCGTAATATTACAATTTTAACTAAAAAAGCCGAAGACCATATACCCAGCACTTCCCACCATTTTCGTTAGGAATGTGCGTCTGTAAAGAATGGTGAGAGTCTTCTTTGGTTTTTATTTATTTCTTTTAAGTTCTAGTTATCCTTATTTGTTAAATCACGGTGTGATTGAGTTATATGCACTATTATGTTATGTTATTAACATTTGGATAAGATTGGTTTGATTTTTATCCTTGTTTATTGATTCTCTAATCTCCTCCCACCTTATGTTGACATGGGGCACTGACCAAATCTACGGGTTTAGCAAGTAGTGATTGAACGGTAATGGATGTTTTTGTGGTGTAGTACCAACCCCCCACAGACCCCCCCCCCCCCTTGCGGGTTGGTCTGTTGTTTTACTAACCACTATAAAACATACTTACCGTTCAATCACTACGACCCGGCCTCAGCCACCCCGCGTGGTAAGATTTGAGAATCGGACTAAATATTTTGCACATAAATTTAGAAAAGTAAATCTGTTTCCTAATAGGGCTCTAATGCGCATGCGCAAGCGCGCTTAGCGACAAGCGTCACTATGAGGTGAGTATAGACTGGTGCCAGTCTATACCTGATGGTAGGCTGGAGATGGGACTCAACCAGTAGCCTGGTTGAGGGTCCATAGTAATAGGATTAGGCATGGGGAGGTGTGTATGCAGGCATAAAAATCTTATTCTGATAGCAAAATGCAGATAATTGATTTAGCAAGTAGTGATTGAACGGTAAGTATGTTTTTATAGTGGTTAATAAAACAACAGACCAACCCGCAAGGGGGGTCTGTGGTGGTTTTTTTAACATTTATCACTGAAATGACTAATTCGATGATCATCGAGCGAGGCATTCCAGTGGTAAATTTTGCAAAATACTAGTCTTATCTTCAACTGCAAATGGCCATTCCTCATGACTCTTAATGAGTTAACCTTTCTGTTTTATTCACATTACGTAGATAATGACATTAATTGATCGTATGGAGAAGCTTCGTGAGGAGCGACTACATTCAAACATCTACTCAAATCTCGAGAAATGGGTCGAAGCTGTTAGGAAGGTTCAGGCACGACGTAAAGAAGAGATAATTAATGCTACGAATCGTTTCCGTGCTGGAACACCGCGGCATCATGAGGATAAAGGTAAAGTTTATAGATTAATCATGTTACCTTTCATTTGTGTCTTGACTGTGTGTTACTCTTATTACATGTACCTTTCATTTGAGACCTACTACATTTTCCTCCCTCTATTTTAGGATTAGAATAACTGTCAACCATTTTAAATGGCTAAAATTGTTCAAGAATATAAAAATATTTGCTTTTTAAATGTCCATTTGCAGATCAAGAGAAAACTATTTTTGAAAATTTACCACTTAAATGACTGGCTCGATAAATGGATATTCAATAAGCAAAAATCTTACTGCTGTGAAACAATCTAGACAGTTAATGAGTTAACTGTAGCAAGCAACTTCTGTATTATTGTAGCAATTGTCAATATGTTTTGGTTGCGACTTGTAATTAGTATTTGCTCTGCTAGTCTGTCTGTCTGTCTCATATTCTCTATGACATGTTTGACACAGCTGTCTCATAACTGTAACTTGTTATAATTCACCTTTCCAGAGTATCCATCGATGATTTTACGTGATATGACGTTAAAATCAGCTAAGCGGCGTGTAGGATGATGTCATAATCATGATGTCATAAATGATTCTATTAAAGGCACGTCTTTAACTCTTAATAGTCCGATACATTGTACGAATTGTATGGCTCTACTGTTTAATAAACATGCTGTTGAATATTTTGAAACTAATGGCAGCAACAGCACCCAGTCAAATTAGTTTCAGAATATTCAACAGCTTACCTGTATAGTTTTCTCGAAATTGATAGTCAGGGAGTTCAAAGATGGATTGATCCCAACACGAGCGAGGTGTGGGTGGAGCTTAGCTAGAGATGTGCAGGGCATAGCTAAAAATGGAATGTTCATTATCTGCAAATCTTTTCAATCCACTATTAGTATTATGTCATATTTTTCAGACATTTTGGCTCTTGCATCAAGTATTGGTGAATTATCATTGAATACTCGCAAAGCTCGAACCGCTGTTTGGTGTGGTCTTCAGATGGCATCTAAGCTTGTACCAGAGAAAAGACCACCATCTTCAGATTCATCAACGGCAGCCCCGACGTCGGCACAACCGTGTCCAGTTTCAATGGATGTTAAAGACATTCAAGTAAGTAATGAGCCTGTCAATGATATCTCGCTATGCACACCAGATAACCTGACCAGTGGTGATGCTGGTAGATTTAGTGAGAGTACAATTACGGGTACCACTGCCGGTTCAATCCCAGACATGACAGAAAGCAAGCAGACACAGAGGATTTAGTGTCGCCTCGTAACACTAGATGTTTAATATAGTTATTGCAAATGTTGACTTTCAGAGTTAATTTATGACAATATGAATATGGCATTCATTTTATATTACTAGATGTGTTTAAGCTCTGGTGAATGAACTACATGTACATAGGGCTCATAGCGATCTTTGAAAGTGATTCAAGTGCTTGATTTCAAAATTTGTTTTTCAAAGTACTGATATTGTGCTTGTTTTAGAAAATTCATTTGAAAATGTTTAACTTTAGAAAGTCTGTGAAAACCTATATATTTATTTTAGCTGTTTCCCTGGTACGTTAAGAGTACATAATGTTATAATGATGACTGAACTGTTAACCATATACAATCATCCAGATTTGTTAAGAAAATAAGAATTTTTGCTTAGGAATAGTAAAGGACAATTTGACAGCCAAGAAAGTTTAAAAAAAAATTATCATTTCAAAGACTGGCTCGGTTATCGAGCGTGTCATTTCAGTGGTCAAGTTTCAAATATATTTCTTTTTTGGCCATCAAATATATTTCGTCATGACCACTATAACGGTCAGTTTGTACCGACTTGACCATTAAATAGTTACAAAATCATTGAAAATGGTAATATACATGTATCTGCAAAGATAATATTTTCTAGAAATCCTTGAAAATGTTTGAAAACGAGTTCCTAACCCTTTAACACTCAGGTCGGCATAAAACGGCTTCTGTCAAGTTGTCTTGAGACGTGGCCATTTGCAGGCGAAGAGAAAACAACTTTTGAAAATTTACCACTAGAATGATTACTGGCTTGATAACCGAACCAACAATTCCAGTGGTAAATTTTCAAAAATAATGTTCCCTTTGTTTGCGAATGGACATTTTTGATGACAAATGAAAGTTTTCTTGAATAAGTTTGAGGGATAAAGGGCAAAACAGCTTGAAATTGTTCTTTCTGTGAGACTAAGACCCTGCTGTGAGACTAAGACTCTGGTGTACAACGTATGGCTAAATCCTGAAATCATGACATCAAATTTGCTGCTCTAATTCAGGATAATCTGCTCATCATAAGAGTATATATATATATATATATATATATATATATGTATATATATATATATTGAAATATATGACATAAGAGTATATATATATTGAAATATATGACATGTATAACCATATATGTATCTAGGCATGCTAGATGAAGAGTAGGTTTTCATTCAGTAAAATATTTTCTTAAATACAGCAGGTACTAATTGCAAAACAAGTTATTTTCTGTAGAAATAGAAATTGTGTTAGTTTTACTGGTTATATGAACTAAGAAATTTACTCATATGATTTTGAAACAAGGAATTAACTGTTATGGTGAGGATAAGTTTTTTACTTCCAAGGTATACTTACCATTACGAAGACTTGATATTACATGCTAATATATCCAACTGGCTCAATTATGCACATAATTTAAACTAAAACTGGCCCTATTAGGCAGGTTAATAGCTGTCAAATGTCGGTGCAGTCCTAAAGCCCAAGCACGGCGCATGAGCCGAGACACATCACCATGATAAAACAGTAATTGATTGAAGTCATTGGCTTAGGCGGTTGGGCTTTCAGATGCACCGAGATTTGACAGTTATTAACCTGCCTAATAGGGGCAGTTTTAGTTTAAATACTGTGATTAATCGAGCCATTTAGATATATGTGTGTTATCTTTCTTATTGAATTTGACCAGTAAATATTTAAATATAGATGAGGGTGGTATGTAGTCATGACAATATGTGTAGGGACCTTAGCTTTTAATATTGTAAGTTATACAGTCAACCTAGAGTCTGTTCTAATCAAGCAAATAATCACGTCAAAATAGACGATATATTGTAGTTGTAGTGATGACGAACATCGCTGACACACTGCTCATTACACCGCTTGTCAGGTAATGAATTAATAGACGGGCCACAAAATTTGTGATGTGCGCCACGACACATTCCCCTGCATGTTGCTTGAATCTATTAATAGTGTGGTTCTTATTTTTCATTCACCGTAATATCTATTAGCTAACCCATAAGCAATCAAGAGAACATACATTAACTCTTTTACAGGTACTGGCCACATACAATGAAATTTTACCACTACGTAATCGCTATTCTGTTGAATAATTTTAAAGTAATTTAACTGGGAGCTATTGCTGCCATAGGCAGCAATAGCTTCCAGTAAAATTGCTTAAAAAATATCCAACATCTTTACTGCATGATTGCTCTGAAGTTCAAATATAAATAAGATGTTTCAGCAGTGAAAGTGTTTTAAAATCTCTATTTGATAGGTTATTTGTGGTGAAAATCAGAACCTATCTTTAGGTTGCACAAGTTTTTCAAATTTTGTGGCCCAAACCGTTGTTAACTGAATTAAATTATTTTGATCAATAGCCAGCTGATGCTTAATGGTAGCCTAAACTATGTTGTCCATACATGCGTTATGGTTAATACGTAGTAGTGCCGGGTGTAGATAGTGGTAGACGTATTTATTTATTTATTTTCCTGTTATTTATTGTTAAATTAACTTATTGAATCTTGTTAATACCGAGTGATTCCTTAATTTAAAATCTATTTAAAAATAACTTAATAATATTTCAAATTATTTGGTGCAATTTTTTAGCTGCAGACATAGGTATATATTATGTACATGACTGCGCAAATACAGGCACAGAATGTGTGAGTTAACAGGTGAATGATCAGTGACTGACTTTAGTAGTATTTATGCACTTGTATTTTTACTAAATTCTCAGAATGATTCATTGTGGCCCTTTTTTAACGCTTTATGCACAAAGGAAGGAAAATGAATTAAAGCAGCTCAAGAGAGCTATTTTAACCCTTAGCCCTTTAACACCTATCAGCCTAAAATGCTTTCTACAGTTGTCTTGAAAAATGTTAATTTGCAGCCCAAGATAATACTATTTTTGAAAATTTATCACTGGAATGACTGGCTCGATAACCGAGCCAGTCATTCCAGTGGTAAATTTTCTAAAATTATGTTTTCTTAGTCTGCAAATGGACATTTCTGTTGACAAAATTGAAATTTTCCCTAAAAGATTTGAGGGTTAATCGGCAGAAGTGGTCACGAATATAAAAATCTACTTTTCCTTGCTCAATTTCTTTTTAAAACCGCGAGCGCCTAATCGCCTGGCTTTGGTTTCTGATGGGCTAAGACCAACTTCATCATCATCGGTTGTAGATTCTTCTTGCGGGTGGAGCGCAGTTGTAAATAATAACTATAGCTCAAAAACGCCCGCATGGAAATGTGTTTGCCAGGTGTGTAGTCGCAAGGGTGGATAGCCGCGCGGTTTAAAACCTTGTACGTGGAAAACCATCCTAAGTGATTATCCATTTACAGGCCAAGAGAAGACTATTTTTTAAGTTAGATTTCCTACTGGAATGACAGGCTCAGCCATATAAAGCCAGTCATTCCAGTGGTAAATCTTCAGAAATAGTCTTGGCCTTCAAATGGACATTACTTAACCATATAATGGCCATATTTTGTCAAGAATCTTGATGCTTTTTCATACAAAGTGTCAATTTACAGACCAAGAGAAGACTAATTTTTTTTCATTTATCACTTAAATGACTTGCTCTGTTATCGAGCCAGTCATTCCTTGTGTAAATTTTCAAAAATGTTATTTTCTTGTACGTCAAATGGATATTTCTCAATACCACTCCAAAGGCGTTTTTGGCTGAGCTACCAAGCTCAACTCAATTGCTGTGTTAAAAAAATGGCTGAAAATTTTAGTCAGTTGATTTTGTTTCTTCAACTTAATCCTTTAACACTTATCTCAGCCAAAAATGGCTTCTGCAGTGGTCTTGAGAAACGTCCATTTGCAGACCAAGGAAGACTATTTTTGAAAATTTACCACTAGAATAACTGGCTCGATAACAGAGCCAATTATTCTAGTGGTAGATTTTCAAAAATCATCTCTTGGTCTGCAAATGGACATTTTGTATGAGAAAATTTAAATTTTCTTGAATAAAGTTGAGGGTTTAAAGGGTTAATATACTTCTGGAAGTTATTACAACAAAACTGATTGAAAGAAGAAGTATGCTGAGAAAAGCTATTCGGTCAATAACGAAATAAATTTGAAACAAAGGAAAGCTTCTACTTAATGTATTGTGTATTTACCGTATATATCAGGATTCCGACAACATTGAAATTTCTTGAAAGAATATATGTCATTTTCAAGATCCTGAGTCTGAATTTATCCAGAATTGAAGATTTCCTTGAAAACCCCTTGAATTTGTCATTGTCCAAATTTTCCGGCTATCGCAGACCAAGGGAAAATATATAGATTTATGCAAAAAGTATTTTCAGCACAGGATTTGTAATTCAGAATTTAATATAATCGGTTTCAAAAATGTAATTAAAATGTGCTAATAAAGAATTGTGAGATGAACTGGTGGCTAGGAGGGGATGTGAAGGTGGCTGTATCTGCATAAAGTCCTTGAAAATTCTTTTTGCTGACCTTAAAATTCCTTGAAAACCCCTTGAAGTCAATTTTCAAAAACATGTGGGAAACCTGATATATGTTTCGGTCAGGCTTTGAACCATCCATTATATATAGGTCACGATTGTTTAAATGAAGTATGAATATATGCTGATCTAGAACTGCAATTGTAATGCAAGATGCATGTAATGGTAATATATCTTTGAATTACGTTTTATATGTCTCTCAGATATTTTACCATTTCATGATGATGAATAATAAGAATGTACATGTATGAAATCGAATTGAAAGTTGATGTTCATTCAATCTATCGTGAAATAAAATTAAACCAGCATAAAGTTAAGAGTAGTTAAAGTAATGTGTAACATGTAATATAACGTGTAATAATTAAATCTTTAACATACTAGGTTTGTGCATACTTAAACTTCATGTGCTCGTGAAGATGTGCTTACATTTGTAACTAAAACGCGCAATCGATGGCAAGCCATCGCAAATCCCCACGCTTTCACCAGCTTTGACCTTTTGACCCAGGCCCACATGTAGCAGAGGTCAATATAAATGATATCTCATTCCGCAATCATATGTGTAAGTCACATAAATTCAGCTAAATTCCAACAAATGATTTCGGAGGAGATAGCGAGATGGGTGGACTGACAAATGAATGGAGGTGATTGCAATGTCCCAGACATTTGTTTTTATGAAAACATGTGGGGATAGCGATACATGTAGTAACCCGGTGATGAATTTTGTTTCACTTATTGTGTTGTATGTATATAGTATATATTTTGAGTTAGATATTTCTAGATACTTAACTTGTGTACCCTTACGCATTATGTACATTTAATAACAGCATATCCATTTAAATTTATATATTTTAATCCTGTCAAACTTGTCATATTTGATCACCGTCAAAAAGCAGCCTTTTAGTTGTCATAGCAACTACTTTGTATTGCCACAAACTGGAAATTCTTTAGGGAACCACCATGTTTTGTAGGAGATGAACTCTCAAGCGGGTTTGACAGTACTTTGAATTGCAAACTGGTATGTTTATTCATTTCGTAGTCCGTGCTATAAACCATTTAGTGGTTAAAATACAAATAGTTCCATATTGAATTTCCATTTGCAAGCCAAGAGGGCTATTTTTGAAAATTTACCACTGGAATGACTGGCTCGGTTATCGAGCAAGACATTCCAGTGGTAAATTTTCAAAAATAGTCCTCTTGTCTTGCAAATGGACATTCCTCAAGACCACTGCGGAGGCCTGTTTTGTGCGGCTTGACCATTAAAGGGTTAACCATCAAGGATTGTCAAGAGAATCTAAATATTTAATCAGTTACTGTCCATTCAATGCCCATTTGCTGTCCAAGAGAAGTTTCTCTGAAATCTCACCACAGAAATAGCGAGCTGGATAACCTATCCAATCATTGCAGCATTAAATTTTCGAAAATAATCCTCGCTTGGCCCGCAAATGGACATTTCTCAAAACTACTTCAAAGGTTGGATTTGACCCGCTTGATCACTATAGGGCTACAGTGCTTGTCCACTGCACAAGTTACTTTTATGAATACTATGTTGCTTTGTACTTCAGTTACTTACATTGTAAATACCAAATTACACATGAGAAACACCAGGGTCCGTTTATTTTGCCTAAAAACAAAATAAATTTTATTTTATTTATCGTAAATACGTGTATGTAATACTTCAAATTCAATGCAATTTTTCCATTAAATATTATGCTACGCCAACAATTATGCATGCATTTTCAAAAACAAATATTTATCAACAATTTTGAAATGATTTCTAGTAAAGATGTGTATGATTTATGGTTTGAAGTGAGAATGTTGTGTAGTTATTAAGTTTGTAAGCACTAGATATCTAGATTATAGTGTGTCAAGGGGTTGAAATTTAACCGGGTTTGGCACTAGCCAGCAGGACTAGTGACCAGTAGATTTTGCAAGCTCTGGAGTTGTATTCATGAATGGTAGTTAAGTATGCAAAAATATCTGAATAGGGTTGTAATTCTAAAAATAAAACACCAAAGCCCCCCCCCCCCCCCCCCATGCCTAATTCTGTAATCACCAACATTAGGTGAATTTTTAGCTACCTGATCTAAATTGCTTCTAGATGGGTGGGTAAGCTAGACACGCTTCATGAATATGGCCCCGAGTGATCTGTCATATCTGTTGAATATTTTGAAACTAATTTGACTGGAAGCTGGTGTTGCCATGGGCAGCACTAGCTCCCAGTCAAATTAGTTTGAAAATATTTAACAACACGTTTATCAAATTAGAACTGGTTTGCCATAGTTGCTCCTTCAATTTCAAAAGTGAAATTTTTAGCCCAAAAAGTCATCTATTGCACAGAATTATAGGGATGAAATATGTATCCAAACCAATATATATATATATATATATATATATATATATATAGTCCTCAAAATCAGAAAATTTGACAATTTTCGTCATGGAAAAATGACTAAATTTTGCATTGTGAAATAAGTATGACAGTATGACCCCTGAAAAAGAAGCATGTAAACTTGTTAACTTCTCTTTTATGTGATAGCGTCGTCCTTGTGTTGGAAACAGAAAACGTTTTGTTAAATCGGTAAACTGTAGCAATCTATTTTCGGATTAATTACGTCATATAATATAAGAATGGAAAAAACATTTTTGCAATGTTTTCCTGTAATTGCTGTCTAATTTTGAAATGTTGTTTTCAAAATAGGACCCGTTTCCAATCTATCAGCTCGTGTTGGAAAAATTTCTTTATTCAGTATATAAATGTTTTATCTACATTACACATTCTTAGTAGTCCACCAGGCTTGGCAACTGGTCACAAATAAATAATATTAGCATTGGTGAATTGTGCTACATATACCCTTGCTTTCAACCCCTGTCACTGTGTGATAGCTACTGTGATTTAATTAGTCTTCTGTTATCTTAGCTGATCACATGTATGAAGGGGGTCAATTCTGTAATGTATCTTGAAAAGATGCATTGTTCCCTTAGGACTGACTGACTGTTATTATCATAGAGTTGTTGCCGTGATGCAAGTGATCAGTAAAGTGTAAGAACATAATTTTTATCGCGATATTGTAGTGTATGTATGAATAGAAATGTGCCAAATCAAGAGACGTGTCCGCCGATAGTGTTGCTACCGTAGTCCAAATGGCATGAACTTACAAGATGTGATATTGTGTGTTAATTAGTTAGCTCAATAGAGGAACCTGATCCGTCACTCATGTATCGGCCATCATGATCAAATAAGTCACATGTTAGCTGACGTTACCATCATAATGCTATACCACCGTCACGAAAATCAAAAAGTCCGTGAATTGTATGTCGTTTATGAATTTACAATGTAATAAACATTCTACTGAATATATTGAAAGTATTATGACTGGGAGATGTTGCTGCCATAGACAGCAACAGCCCAGGTTAGATTAGTCAAAATATTCAACAGATTACCGATAAAGCTACTTTGAAATTTATATTCTGGAATTCAAAGTTTCAAATCGATTTCAACACATGTACTTGGTGTAAGTCGTTAACGCCTTGCTAGAAATAGGCGTGGCATAGTTAGAAATAGATCCCTCTATGGCTAATCATTCAAGGTGGTGAAAGTTCCTTGCGCAGCAAAGAATGCCAGTGTTAATTAAATATACTCCATGACTGTTACGGGGATATGTGCAAGCATTTAGTGCGTCAGCTTTCTTGTTGCGTCCACTGACAAATATTGTTAATTGTAAACTACATATGTATTCCAGTTGATTCATCCATAAAGAGACAACTATTTATTTCTTGTCTTGTTTCTAAGGTGTTAATTAATTAAAGCAAGGAATGTTGAATAAATATGGACTAAAAGAAGTTACACATGTAAGCTGTAACTAATTCTAATCATCTTTTATTATACCTGTAAGTAAATGAAATTCATTTTGCATTTAGGTGTTAATTGTCAATAATATGTGCGTGTGTGCTCACATGTAGCCATCACATTTCACGATGTCATTAATCTTCCACCATTGAATTTAAACATTACATCACCTAAATCCCATAATCTCAAGGCAACCAGTCACCAAAGTTATTGAATATTTAGAAAATAATGTGACTAGAATCTACTGGTGTCGTAAAGCACCAAGCGACTCCAGACAGATTGTTTTCAAATTACACGGCAAATCTTTACTTCATTATAAATTATGTGATGTATCCGGTTTTTAGAGACAATTTGTATGCAAATGTAAGAAAATTATATTTATGATTGAAAAGTAGTTTATCGCTTCTAGTCTCGGTAGAGTATATACTCTAATATAATTACTTGTTGTTTGATAATAATTAATATATAATACATCGATACTTAAGCCGTAACTCTTAAACGCTCATGTCAGCCAAAAACATCTTTTGCAGTGGTCTGGAGAAATGTCCATTGGCAGACCAAGAGAAAACTATTTCTGAAAATTTACCACTGGAATGACTGGCTCGATAATCGAGCCAGTCATTCTAGTGGTAAGTTTTCAAAGATAGTCTTCTTTTGCTCTGCAAATATCATTTTTTATGAGAAAATTGAAATTTTCTTGAAGAAGTTTGTGTGTTGAAGAGTTAATAGAGTGAGTTGGTTTATATATTCTGCTATTTATGAAATACTATAAAAAAGCTGTTTGGTTGTTGATGTATAAAAACTCATTTTATTGTTAGATGCTTGAAAAATTATTGTTGCTTATTAATCGTCTTCGATTGTTAATTCTTGTTAAAATTACATAATATATTGTTATTAATCTTATTAAATTAATTAATTAAAACCAATTTATTAAATTTATCATATGAAGGGCTTGTTGCATAGCAACGAATGTATGGTGTGCATAAAGATAACTGTAAATATATATATTCAGAGTTTAAAAATAATATGTATATGTAGCGAGAGGTGCCAGATATTTTTTATGAATACGATGTAATTAATAACTATGTGAATTGTTGAGCTTGTTGGGACTGTTGTTTGTTCTTTATATATAATTAATATTATTTATTATTTATTGCTTATCGGTTGTAGTATAGCGTGTTTGTGGTTCATAGCTATTGTGTACAACATAAGTGTGTTATGTATAGAACAAAGATTAGTTTGTTACTAATATTTATTATAATTATTCTATTTGTTATTAGTCAATTGCCTGTGTAGCAGGAAATCATATATGGGTCATTTCAGTCATCAGTTTTGCCACAGATTAAATCGTCAATTTCGCGAACTTTACAAACGTTTTATGTACGATTATCTAATTCACATCATGAGTAGTAACATCTAGTTGTGTCTAATTATTCAATGGTTCGGCCGATTTCAAGAAAAGTGTACAGTATATGTAGACGTACATTTTGCTCGCTGAGGTAGAAACCGTGTCCTCTTCAGCATTCTTGTTAGATTTATTACTGTGTTTAGTAATTCCATTCACATGCCTTTTGGAGATGAAAGGTTTGTGGTAAGATTGCTGTGCGACGAGGTGTAGTTAGACACCAGTCAGGTAATAATGTTATAAGGGCTGGTTTAATCACTTGTCTCAATGTAATATTTAATAGCATTTGAATGTTATTATTGTGCATTTTAATGTCACGTGTCTGTTGTTGTAATGATTTTCTTTGGCAGTTGATTGGAATGAAGAAATTATAGTGACGATGACATGATTGTTTATCAGAAATCACAGGTGATTATAGGAAATGATTAATAACTGAATTTTAATTAATTGTTGGATAGATTAGTATCTATGACGTGTGCATTAACAATTTGACCCTCAGAGATCAAAAACGATACATTTTTGGTGATGTAAGAAATATTCTGTTGAATATTTTAAAACTAATTTGACTTGGAGCTGCTGTTGCTACCAACAGGTTCCAGTCCAATTAGTTTCAAAATAACCAACAACATTTCTGCTTATTTGTCTTGGAATTGAGACACTGGAATTCCAATGGTTAACCCTTTACCACTCATATCAGCCAAAAGAAGGCTTCTGGAGCGGTCTTGAGAATTGTCCATTTGCAGACCATGAGAAGAGTATTTTTTTTTTATTTACTGCTAAAATTACTGACTCGATAACCAAGCCAGTCATTCCAGTCATAAATTTGCAAAAATAGTCTTCTCTTGGTCATGCAAATGGACATTTTCTATGAAAATGTCTTTCGAAGGTTAAAGTGTTCACGAAGGTATACTCCTCTTTCCAGTGCTTTTTTGTATGTACAGTTGTAAATGGGTTTATTTTATTATGATAATAACATATAGCGTAGCGCTTAATTCATACATATGAGCTGCAAAGCCTTGTGACGCTTCACCTTTGTGCAAAATTATTGCCATTTAACACTCAGGCTGGCCAAAAAACAGCCATTGTAGTGCCCTTGAAAAATGTCTGTAGAGAAAGAGAAGACTATCTTTGAAATTTTACCACAGGAATGACTGACTGTTAACCAGCCAGTCATTCCATTGACGCAATTTCAAAAATAATTTCTTGATCTGCAAATGGACATTTTCTATGAGAATTTTGAAATTTTCTTGAGCAAATTTGAGGCTTGAAAGGTTACATTACTTGTTAGCATCGTTCATGTGGCTTTTTTGTAATTCATAAATCTGGTCTAAATACTCGTAACTAAATTTGTTATATTGTCAAGCATTTGTTAGCAGCTGAATGTTGTTACTGTTGTTGATGTAGCATTTTATTTTGTAGAGTATATATATTTATTTGCTTTTACGTATTGCTATTAATCCATCTTAATTATTTTGCCGATAGGTCTGAAATTAAGCTAGTCTTGCTATTTTGGTGTATGATTCTGCATGATTGTTCGTTGTGTGATGAAACTTAAATACTACACACTATGTTTCGTGTGTGAATTCAGAATTTGTTTTTAACAGCCCTTAATAAATGCTAGCTTTTAGGAATTTTGTTTTAATATGCTTAAATTTAGCAGTAATCTTTGAAAATCTATATATTTTTGCGACTTAGTCTAGATGCGTTAATAGTACATGACATCATAATAACAGATTTAACCCTAGAATAACTAACTGGCTCTGTTTTTGAAGCAGTCATGTCAGTGGCAAAATTGTTTAAAATAGTCTTGTCCTGCAAATGAACATTCCTCAAGCCCACTGTAAACGCCTTTTTTGACCGACTGACCACTAAGTATTTAAAATTCTGAACATGGTGAAATAGCTGCAAAGATCGTACAAAATACATGAAAATGTTAACACAAAGTGTATTTTAACCCTTAACGAAGTAAGTAAAAAGTAATCTGCGATATAAAATTTATTCTGTTTAATATTTTGAAATTAATTTAACTGGAAGCCGTTAATTTCAAAATATTCAACAGTTTACCGGTGTGCTTGCCTTGAAAATGAGATAACGGGAATTTATCTGTGAATGGGTTGACCAGGTGTCTTGTGGTTCCTGGAGGAATGTTCTTAAAGACGGGAAATTATTCTCTTAATCAATTTGTGTCTTTAGTGCTCAGCTTAAATATAATGATCAAATACTGAATGACTAATTACATGGGAGTTTTTGTTTCAATGAAATGTACAATTAATGTTCAGTTCATTACATTTCTGTATCAGTCCGTAAATGAATTTACAATGAACTTTAAGTAACTGTGAAAATGCGCTGAACAATTATAGCTAGCAAACATATCACAAATTGCCTATTACAGTATACGCAGTCTGTATGACTGATCTTTGCTCGAATAATTTATGATTTTATAATTTGAACTTTTAAAATTATATGCTCCATTGCACACTGCTTTTTTCACAACATTATTCAGGTATTTTATTTATTTATTTAATTTATTATTAATTTGTCATTTACTTGCATGTACTTTGAAACAAGGTAGCACATGTTCTATGCAATAGTGGTCTTATTAAATACTGATTGAAGGTTCTCAGATTTGAGATTGTTCTCGCAGTTTGTTTAATAGTAAAGGTTATGTTGAACGTTCTTATTTGTATAATATGAAATAAATACAATTTTGATTTTCTTTTTCTAGTAAGATAAATAAAGATTGTATGTAGAAAATTCTTTGCAACATAATCAATGTTGTTTAATATATTAATATCTACCATTGTTCCAGTGGTATTAAATATAGCCTTAGTAAACAGAACACTAGAATCATTCAATAGCATATCCTGTGGAAGTATAGCTAGCTTTATCCTTTTGCGTGTAGATTAGTAGAACATTTAATATACATATAAACCAATATTCTTAAATACACTACATTTTTAATTTTAAGAACTTGTAATTTGTACATTAATTAACAGTAATATATCTGCATGTCTATCCAGATGTAATATGGGGGGGGGTGAGGGGTTGTTACTATTATTAACCCGTACCACTCTGATGTCAATATTCTATCTTTTATCGTGTCGATTACAAAGAAACTGGTGTACATTTTTCAACAATTTTGGTGGACGATGTTGCTGTTTACGACAGCACCATCTCCCACCAAAGTTGTTGAAAAATGAACACCAGTTCGTCTTTTAATTTAATTTGAAAATTTTTAATTTTGACATCCGAGTACTACGGGTTAATGGGTTTATTAGAGTAATGATACATACATACATACCTCCTAATTTTTGTCTGGGCCCTTTTTATAGGTAGTAACATGGTTTGTGATTGGTAGAATAAATAGATTAAAGACAAATGGAAAATAATAACATTTTCATTGTAGGTTAAAGGTGAATGCAATGCTTTTTACTTGCTATATATTCATAGCACAAATCCAATGCATGTCGCAATGCATATGCATAATATCTGGAGAAAGTGCAATTATCTTCAAGAAATTTAAGTTTAAGATGCTTAAAGAATCATCGTTCTTCTAGCATAGTGAGTAGTGATGTCATTCTATGGGTCTTTTCCGATGTAATATTTGATCTTCCTCTGCTAACAGTGCTTTTAGTTTGGTAATAGACCTTTCCCACTTTAGCGTATTTTGGGAAAATACCTTTCCAGAATGCACTGCGCGTACCATTTCTGGCTCGTAGGCGACGCGCAAACTGCATTACTATTGGAATTAGATACAACGCACTTTAAACAATTTATATAGAGCTAATTTCATAATGTTATTGAAGTCATACATCATTGGAGAGCTAGGACAATTTTCTAGATACATTTCTGTATTCGTTTTTATATATTTTTTAAATTTATTAGAGTTATTTGTAATTTTTAAAAAGCTGTTGTCCACTTGATTTAATGAATCTAGCTATAATGGTGTATTTTATATACGCAATTAACGCAGTGAAAATTTTACAAAAATATACAAAATAATGCATTAATGTTTAGGCAATTGAATGCGCTTCCAAATGATGTATGAGTTAAATAATATAGTGATTTTAGTTTATCACAGGAATGGTTTAAATTGTGGTGTATTTTAGTGCAATAGTTTCTCAACGCTGGTCAGTTGCTTGTTGGAGTCGTTACCAGTCAGCAGTTCTGCTCTGATCATGGATTATGGGGAATCCCGCCGTAATAACATCGATGTGGGAAAGGTGTATTGAGATTATCACACTGAAAGATGGGATATTGTTTGCAGATTAATTTTATTCTATTGTGGTACCATATACATTTCTTTTATGACCAATTAATTTGATGCTAAACTCTGATGCACAATAAATGTTAAATAAGTATTTTGCAGGGTATTATGTTTATACAATCTCTGCAAACACTTTTCCCTAAGGGGTTGAAAGCATTTGTATCTATCCAAGTGATGCACGGGAAATACATTGCGTGAGCAGATCAAACAAAACTGTATACCCCGCAAATTACTTGTTAGCTCACCTGGCCTGAAAGGCCAAGTGAGCTTATGCCGTGGCGACTGTCCGTCGTCCGTCAACTTTTTGTTTAAACGACCTCTCAAGAACCACTGGGCTGATTTCAATTATATTTGGCAGGAAGCATCCCTAGGGCATAGAGATTAAAGTTTGTTCAAACGAAGCCGATCGGCCAAAATCCAAGATGGCCACCTGCCAAAATAGCCGATTTTTAGAAACACTTTATTCAAAACTCATAACACATCATCTAGTGCAAGGGTAGACCCAAGTTTGTTCAAGGCAACCTGATTGGACAATTTGCCTGGTGGCCATCTTGGATGACCTAGTTTTCGCGAAAACAACTCCCGAACCGCTGAAGGGATGGACCTGAAATTTGGTAAATATGCTTAGGGACCAAGGTCCATTCAAGTTTGTTCAAGGGAAGTTCGTACATTAAAAAACATGGCCGCCATCAACCAATCAAAATTTAGCGTTTGTTGGTCATATTGGCTTTTTTGTATTTGATGTATTTTGATGGCAAAAATTGCTTTATATATGTGTGGCGAGTTCAAATATGCCACTTTCGAGACTGTCGGATAAATGGTTTGACTGCCATATTGGTTTGTTTTCCCGCCATCGGCTCCCATAGAGCAATGGGGCCATAGTAAAGCAATGGGGAATTCTTTAAGCGACTTCTTGTCAAGAACCACTGTGCCAATTTCAATTATATTTTGGAGGAAGCATTCATAGGGCATAGGGATCTAAGTTTGTTCAAACGAAGCGGATCGGTCAAAATCCAAGATGGCCGGTGGCCAAAATGGCTGATTTTTAGAAACACATTAAAAAATCCTCTTTTCCAAAACCGCTGGAGGAATTGATTCAAAACTCATAACACATCATCTGTGGCAATGGTAGACCCAAGTTTTTTTCAAGGCAACCTGATTGGCTGATTTGCTTGCCGACCATCTTGGATGACCTAGTTTTCGCGAAAACAACTTCTACCGAACCGCTAAAGGGATAGAGCTGAAATTTTGTAAATATGCTTAGTGACCAAGGGCCTTTCAAGTTTGTTCAAGGGAAGTTTGTTCGCTAAAAAATTTGGCCGCCATCATCCAATCAAAATTTTGCGTTTCTTGGTCATATTGGCTTTTTTGTATTTGACATATTTTGATGGCGAAAATTGCTTTATATATGCTTATCAGTGTTGCCAGTTCAAATATCCCACTTTCGAGACTTAAAACGGTTTTCCTGCCATCTTGGTTTGTTTTCCCGCCATAGTCTCCCATAGTAAAGCAATGGGAAATTCTTTAAACGACTTCTTCTCAAGAACCACTGGGCCGATTTCAATTATATTTGGGAGGAAAATAACTAAACTCGAGAACTGAATGCCTGACGCTTTCTTAGTTTAAGAAGAGTCTGAATGCCAGTGATTTATCCGATTATATTTGGGAGGAAGCATTCATAGGTCATAGAGATCTAAGTTTGTTCAAACGAAGCCGATCAGTCAAAATCCAAGATGGCTGCCGGCCAAAATGGCCGATTTTTAGACACTAAAAAATCTCCGAAACCGCAAGAGGAATTGATTCAATACTCATAACACATCATCTATGGCAACGTTAGACCCAAGGTTATTCACGCCAGCCTTATTGGCCTATTTGCTTGACGGCCATCTTGGATGACGTGGTTTTCCCGAAAACTACTTCTCCCCCCCCCCCGAAGCGCTGAAGGGATAGAGCTGAAATTTATTAAATATGCTTAGGGACCAAGGACCATTCAAATTTGTTCAAAGGAATTTCGTATGTTAAAAAACATGGCCGGCATCAACCAATCAAAATTTAGCATTTGTTGGTCATATTGGGTTTTTTTGTATTTGATGTGTTTTAATGGCGAAAATTGCTCTATATATGCTTATCAGGGCGGTGAGTTCAAATATGACAATTTCGAGACTGTTGGATAAATGGTTTGACTGCCATCTTGGTTTGCTTTCCTGCCATAGGCTCCAATAGTAAAGCAATGGGCCCATAGTAAAGCAATGGGGAATTCTTTAAACGACTTCTCAAGAACCACTAGGCCGATTTCCATTATATTTGGCCGAATGCAGCCTTAGGCCATAGAGGTCTAAGTTTGTTCAAACGAAGCTGATCGGCCAAAATCCAAGATGGCCGCCGGCTAAACCAGCCAATTTTTAGAAATGTCTTTACAAATCTCCGAAACGGCTTGGGGGTTGATTCAAAACTCATGAAACATCATCTAATGCAGGAGGAGAACCAATTTGTTCAAGAGAACCTGATTGGTCCATTGGCTTGGTGGCCATCTTGGATGACCTAGTTTTCGCGAAAACAACTTCGTATCCAGAATCGTTGAACGGATTGGGCCGAAATTTGGGAGATATGATAAGGGACTAAGGGCCATTAAGTGTTGTTCAAAAGTAGTTGATACATAAAGAAACATGGCTTCTGTTTTCTTGTTATAATTCTGCTCAACTCTGTAGGGTTCTACTTATTATTGATGCAGGTGAGTGATACAGGCCCCTTGGGCCTCTTGTTTAGGGCATCTTCATTGTTCCAACATCCTTGAAAATCCATGGAAAAGAATATTGCATTTTCAAGGCCTTGAAAGTCTGTGAATTTAGCCAGAATTGACAATTGTCCATCTTATGCGGTTATGGCAGACCAAGCGAAACAGTGATAAAGAATTATGCAGGAGGAATGGACGGCTAGAGTGGGGGTTAGAAGAGGTTGTACCATATAAAGAATTCTTGAAAATTCTTTTTGTTGACCGTAAAGATTTCTGAAAAGACCTTGAATTCAATGTTCAAAAATCTGTTAGAACCTTGTTCTTAAATTACTTATCTATGCCATGAAATAAGAATGGATGGAAATTTAAAAAGCATTGCATTTCACCTGCTAGGTAGAAGTATAGATAGGGAATGTAGAAATAATAATACTATAAAGCACATTAATAATTTGATTATAGTCTACCTCATAGCATTGCAACTGCCATCTTAGTAAACCCGTAATCTTAGTAATGATAATTTTGTGCATCAAACAAATGGCAATTACAGCATAAATACTACGCTCAAGTACTGCAAAGCAAATAAATTAATCCGAATAAAACCGGATCTAAGAATTGTGGATTGTTTTTTATAGTTTCATGAAAGCGCATTTTGTCGTAGATTCCATTTTCTAGTGCTCAATAGTAGATGTATCTTTAGTATTATGATTAGTTTAGAAAGAAGGAAATTACCCAGTTAACCCGTTAACCCTCGAATTTGTTTAAGAAAACGCCATTTTTCTCATAGAAAATATCCATTTGCATACCAAGAGAAGACATTTTTTTTATTTACCACTGAAATGACTAGCTTGGTTATCAAGCCAGTCATTACAGTGGTAAATTGAAAAAAAATAGTCTTCTCTTGGTCTGCAAATGGACATTTATCAAGACCAAGGCTGAAGCCTTTATTTGGCTGATATGAGTGTTAAAGGGTTAACGTTACAATTTTGATATATATATCAGGGTTCGATCTTCAGTTTTGTCCGCTAGTCCGAGACTACCTGATTCCCACACGGTCTACTCATAGTCTATTAGTCACATGTCCGGTGGACTAGTGCAAAATTTTTGTCAAAATTATCCATTAGACTCGCCAAAATGAAATATTCCATGACGTTGATAAACATGATGCTTAAAATTGTGGGAAACATGCACCACTGTTCGCAACATAAGCCAATTATCCAATTTCCGTATATAATATGACATAGTTTTAAAATGGCTAATCTAAAGCAGTCACTTCGTATTATTCTAAACACCTAAACCGAACGGTTGAGATAATAAGAAATTTGTTATTTAGATACTTCACAATAGAAATTTTACACATCTTATGTTGCGTGGTCATTGTTCAGAATATTGTTCGAGATAAGAAGTTCGTTTTTACGACACTTCACAGTATAAATTTGCCTCATCTTATGTGCCGTGGTGTTCAGGCATCATATTCTAGTTTGTCTTTCAGACACTGAATCTCCACGAAGGCATATCTTATATTGCATTTTGTAATTAAGGATAACATATGAGTGGAGATGGAAGATTCTACAATTGTGAATATTTCATTAAATATGGCAAAATATACAGAACTGTTTCTAAAAACTTGTTTTTTCACACTTATTTTAGTTTGAGAGGTAATTAAAGCAATAACTTTTAATATGAAATTTACAACAATTTCGGTGGACCAAAGCATTACTTTGCTCAATAACAACTGCAAGTTCTCTTCACATGATTTACTTTACCGACATATATTAAAAGATCAAGATTAAATGAACAATATTCTAATTGCAATAACCTATCTTGTCAGCACTTCTATACCGTAGTCCCATCTTAATCAAATAGGAAGCAAAAACTGGAATTCCCCTTCTAAATAAAGAACTACTCAATGAAAATATGGAGTGTTAACACTTCCTTCTATGTTATATATGTAAATGGTACATGTATGTTATAGTTGGAGCTCTGCTAATTATTTTGAAAACAATCTGACTAACGTGTAAGTGATTAATTGCTGCCTGCAATTTCTTTCAGTCAAACTAGCTTCTAAATTTGCCTCCTTTAAAACAAATCTCAGAATTCAGAATGACAATAATATGTATTCATTTTCCAATATGCCACATTCTTTAGAATTCTATTGTATCTCTATAGGCTAATTGTGTATGCGCCATAACACAGCTAGATATAAAATAAACAGGTTTTTGATATAAAAATATATTTTCATTCAGAATTAAAATTTGGTTGGCATGACTGACTAGTTAGTTGATTAATAGCAATGAGTCCCAAACACCATACCCCAACCATGACATGTAACTGTAATGGCTAAATTTGACAGTTTGCTGGCCTTAGGAAATAACATGCAGGGGGTGGGGGGGGGGGCGTGACTACTTTAACACTAAAGCCGGCCAAAACGGCTTCTGTAGTCTTGGAAATGTCCGTTTTCAGACCAAGAGATGACTATTTTTGAAAATTTACCACTAATGACTGCCTCGAAAACCGAGCCAGCAATTCTAGTTGTAAATTAAAACAATAGCAGTCTCTTGGCCTATAAATGGACATTCAATAAGCACCTACTTGTTTTTTAGTTTTTCTGAGGGAGGGCGCCCGGACCCCACTCTTGCAGGACTAGTACGCTTATCTGTGGACTAGTGTGTTTTATAAATCACTAGTCCAACGGGCTAGTGGAATGAAAATTTAAAATCTACCCCTGTATATATATATATATATATATATGTATTAGTAGACAGTTGTGTCTGTAATTTGCTTGTATAAGATATATATTTATATACTATGTCTTTTTGTACATACACATCATTTCAATATATCTATTTATTACATGACTATCAGATCCTCCTGCTTGATAGAAGTATCTAAATTTTATTAACCCCTTAGTGGTCAAGCTGGCCAAAATGGCATCAGCAATGGTCTCAATGAATGTCCATTTGCAGATTAAAAGGAGACATTGTTTGGAAAGTTAGCAGCAGAATTTCTAGCTGGATTACCACGCCTGTTATTCTGGTGATACATTTTTTAAATAGTCTGGAAAGTGTAGCAAAATTCTGCAGTGGTCTTTAAATGTACATCATAGGAAGAATAGTTTAGAAAACTTAAAGCTGTAATGACTGATTGCAGTCACATATTCAGTGGTAAGATTGCATGTTTCTCTTGCTTTGCAAGTGATCATTCATACATCATAGGAAGAATAGTTTAGAAAACTTAAAGCTGTAATGACTGATTGCAGTCACATATTCAGTGGTAAGATTGCATGTTTCTCTTGCTTTGCAAGTGATCATTCATACATCATAGGAAGAATAGTTTAGAAAACTTAAAGCTGTAATGACTGATTGAAGTCACATATTCAGTGGTAAGATTGCATGTTTCTCTTGCTTTGCAAGTGATCATTCATACATCATAGGAAGAATAGTTTAGAAAACTTAAAGCTGTAATGACTGATTGAAGTCACATATTCAGTGGTAAGATTGCATGTTTCTCTTGCTTTGCAAGTGATCATTCATACATCATAGGAAGAATAGTTTAGAAAACTTAAAGCTGTAATGACTGATTGCAGTCACATATTCAGTGGTAAGATTGCATGTTTCTCTTGCTTTGCAAGTGATCATTCATACATCATAGGAAGAATAGTTTAGAAAACTTAAAGCTGTAATGACTGATTGCAGTCACATATTCAGTGGTAAGATTGCATGTTTCTCTTGCTTTGCAAGTGATCATTCATACATCATAGGAAGAATAGTTTAGAAAACTTAAAGCTGTAATGACTGATTGAAGTCACATATTCAGTGGTAAGATTGCATGTTTCTCTTGCTTTGCAAGTGATCATTCATACATCATAGGAAGAATAGTTTAGAAAACTTAAAGCTGTAATGACTGATTGAAGTCACATATTCAGTGGTAAGATTGCATGTTTCTCTTGCTTTGCAAGTGATCATTCATTCTGAGAACAATGTTTATGTTCTTAGCCATTGTTCACCAAATGTTATTAATACGTGTTTAATGGTGGAATTTGGTCCAAAAAATTTAAATATCCTATTGAATGGCAATTTACAAGCCAAGAAAATACAATTAATAAAATATATCACTGAAATGACTGGCCAATTTTTTTAAATTGTATTCTCTTGGCCTGTAAATGTACATTCCACAAGACCATAACACAGGTCGGTTTTGGCCGGCTTGTCCATTAAATGGTTAAATGAGACATGAGATATATCCAGTTTGTTGAATAGTACACATAATCGTTAGCATATGTTTTTATGTCACAATCGTCTACTGATAAGAATTTTGACCGTGATATGTTTCTCTGTTGTGAACTTAGCGGTAGTAAGAGCTCAAGGAAAATAGATCTAGATTTTAGCTACAATAATATGAGTTAGTCATTCGCCGTAATGCTCAAAAGTTCAGACCTTATTTTCGGTTTGTTCTTGGCATAACTGTCCATCAGATTATGAGGTTGCTAAAAGCGCTTGATGTATTGTACAAAAACAGCTTTTTAGCACATCATTTTCTGAATGAACATGGGGATATTATGTCTATATATTTATATTAAAATGAAATATGTTTGTATCTTATAAAGTTACTGGAAACTTGGCAGCACATACTGTATATTAATAACACCTTATGCTAGTTTCAGTAACTGTTATGTAGCTGAGTACGTAGTTTCCGTGTAGATAATTAATATCTTTGTCAAGTTTAATAGTCTGTAGAAATTAACTAGTAATAAACTCTTTAGTGCTTACCACTCTGATGCCAATATTTTATCTTTTACTGTATCAATAGCAAAGAAACTGGTGTACATTTTTCAACAATTTTTTTGGAAGATGTTGCAGTCTACGACAGCACCATCTCCCACCAAATTTGTTGAAAAATGTACACCAGTTCATCTTTTAATTTAATTTGAAAATTTAAAGTTTTGACATCAGAGTGATAAGAGTTAACACTAACAGGAAAAAATCGATTTTTAAGTCAACTTGAGAACTGTCCATTTGTACGCCTAGAGAAGCCTTTTTAAAATTTACCACGATAATCGAGCCAGTCAATCATATTAAAGTTTTAAAATAGTCCTTTGCCTGCAAATGGGCATTTGTATGAGAAAATGTTACATCTTGATCTAATTTGAGAGTTAAAACATTAGCATAGAATAATTGTATTAGAACGTGTAAACCTTGTTTGATTGGTAAAGCAGACCTGCATTTCATTATCCATCCAAATGCAGAGTTCATATTGGTCATGGAAAGTCATGGCATCTGAGAGTTTAGAATCATGGCCCAGAAACTTTAGAAAATATTCTAGTTTATTCATCAAACAGTCATGGACAGTTAGCCGTTAGAGCCCTAGTTAATGTTCCAGAATATCTCTATCAAGACAGTCATTCAGGTAAACCATTGAATATTTGTCATCAAAAGTTTCCAGTAAAATTAGTTTCATTCTTCAACAGAATATTTATTAATTTGAAATTTGTTTTTAGCATTTTATATTTTGAAATCTAATATGACTTAAGTATGAATTCTCCAATGATTATTTTTTCAGTGGTAAACCAGCACATGCATTTAATTCATCTGGCTAAGCTAATATCTTGTGAGTAGAAATGCAGAACTTGCTTGCTATAGGTAAATGTTTCTTGTTACAATTTTCCTTTATTTGCTGTGCCCTTTTACCGGGGTGCGCGGGGGAATTTGAGTCTTAGGGTATGAATTCACACAAAATACTTTGAATGCTAAATACTGCAAATGATTTTCCCACAGGGTATTATCCTCTGTAGAGGGAATTGTAATACTTGCGAAATGAAAATCATTATTTTAGTAGATAAAGACTAGAAGTGTTGTTGAACGATTCTATACAGAAATATAATTAATTTTTTAAACTAAATTATCTGAATTTAGATACCAAAATCAAATTATATATTTACAAAATATTCTATCCATTCTAATTTTTAGTTTGTGTTACCTGTATTAGACCATTGATTATATATATATATATATATATGCCTGTAGTGGATTAGTTAGTGAGCGAGTATGCGCATGTAGTATTTCAGGGCATAATTTAGAATCTAATATTTGCATGAATTGCTATGCATAAAGTGTGTAGTTGTCTGCAAAAATGTAACACAATTAACCGTTTCACTGCATCTCAATATCCGAGCAAACAAACAGGAAAGCTGTTGAATATTTTGAAATTAGACTTTCATTCATATTAATTTCAAAATATTCAACAGAATATGCTTTACATTGTAAAGAATTTACTTTTTCAGGGATTTGTCGTTGAAAGGGTTAATGATAGAATTTAAGAAAATCAATGATAAATTGCAATCGCGTACAAATTTTGCATAGAAGATACAGCTATGCATGTTGCGGCATGTAGAGCAACTCACTAAATATGTGTAGCAAATTGAGATGCGATACCAGGTAAATTATGCCCAGTGTTTTAAATATAAAATGCTAATGTTTCACGGGTTATATACATTGTCATATCCTACGGTTGTAGTAAGTCAATTGAAATAATAGTATAGAACTAGATTAAATTTGTTACCGATTCTTACATTGTGCATAGTTTTGCGATGATTTAGATATGGTACTAGTGTACTGATATAATAATTAAAACTAGTTTTCTCATATGTAATATGGTAAATGGTAATAGATGTATTTTTCACAAATTGAATTTGATATTTTTACTAGTAGATAAATTGCCATAATAATGGTAAAATAGCCGTATTGTTTCCGTTGATGTAGTCATAACATAAGGTTGAATTTAATGTTTACGTAAACTATTAAGTACTTGCACCCAATGGTAGTAGTAGGATTCAACGCGTCAATCAACTAGCTGGCATTGCAGCTGTAGCATGAAAATCTGGCACAAAAACATATGAATTTACCTATCCAGAGTATCCCTCAATCAGCTGACGTCATAATCAGCTTAGCAGTGTGTAGGATGATGTCAAAATCATTATGTCATAAATGGTTCTATTTGGCCTGTCTTTAACTCTTAATAGTCTGACACGTTGTACGAATTGTATGTACCTACTCTTTAATAAACATGCTGATAGGCAGCAACAGCGCCCAGCCCAGTCAAATTAGTTCCAAAATATTCAATAGCTTACTTGTATAGTTTTCTGGAAATTGATAGTCGGGGAGTTCAGAGATCGATCGATCCCAACATGAGTGAGGTGTAGATGGACCTTAGCTAGAAATGGGCGGGGCATAGCTAAAAATGGAAAGATCCATTGTATATCTTTGATGAATTTCTACGTCAACAAAGATTCTGTTGAATGATTTGAAACTAATTTGACTGGGAGCTGTTGCAGCAACAGCCCCCAAATTAGTTTCAAAATGTTCAATGGCTTCAATTCTGGTATCAGTATCAAACAGATTCCAATTTGTGTAAAAGATAGTTGGTGACGCTGAGAAATGCGTGTGCCATAGCTAGAAATTGATCCCTCTGTTATATGTACAGAAAGACTAAGATTTTTAACTTAAAGTTTAAATTTCATGTTAGGAGCAGTTCAATGCTAGACACTGACTAGTTATTATTAGATGATAATGCTTAGTTGTTTGTTTATTTGTAATACCTTAACTCTATATGTACTGAGTCTCTGCAGACTACATTTTCAATGTTGTTTAACTCTGGATATGCTTGGGTATTTTGAAAACAATTTTACTGAAGTTTCAGTCAAATGGGTTTCAAAATACTTAGCAGGTCCAGAAGTAAGCAGTCAGACAGTTAAACCATAGGCAATTTTATTGAACATGCATATATCAAAATTTTTCTTAATTATTAATATTAGTAGTAATATTTTATTACAGTACATAATGTTATTATTATATGCAATACAATATTAATATTTGTTTTATCACTGATAATATTATGTGAATACGGTATGCTACTTTTACTTCACCACTATTTATGGTACATGGTGGATATGTGAACGTCCAGTATTATTATGATAAGAGACAAGGAAAATATGGTAATACGTCAGCACAGAAGCCTCAAATATTTTTTTGGTCTCGGCTACTGATAAGGGTGGCTGACTAAGCAAGCTATTCATAGCCTTAGAGTTCTCTATCTGCAAATTAATATTTCTGCAATGTTGAGATTACTTGTCATTGCGTAAAATATGGCAGATAACTTGTTTATTTTGTCTATTGCACACACATATTGACACTTGCTTCTGGTGGACGGTTCGTTCTGATAACATGAATGTAAGAATTGAGTGGCACTATTTTCGATCAGTAGAAAAGACACATTTGGTCCATTTTATATTATTTTCTTTGTTAATTACAATTAAACTAAATAAATAATTTTCTGCTAATCATTCAAGAGACAATGTATATTGAAAGTGCCAGACTGGTGGTCTGTAATATTTTGCTGTTTAGAATTTATCGCGTTTTAACAGCCAGCCTTCAAAATTTTCCTTTCACATAGCTTCACATGACACACCCAATGGTGTCCTATTAACCCTTTCCTGACGAAGCCGGCCAAACTGGCCTCTGCAGTGGTCTTGGAGTAATGTCCATTTGCAGGCCATGTCAACAATATGTTTGAAATTTTACCACTGAAATGACTGGCTCGGTAACCGAGTCAGCCATTCCAGTGGTAAATTTTCAAAACAACTTGACCTGCAAATGGACATTCAATAAGGAAATATTTCCAGTTTCTTGACAAAATTGAGCCATTACAGGGTTAAGAGAGAACTAGTGAACTGATTATCCTCGTTCTTTGTACAACATCTCTTTGTTTTACACTTAGTATCAGAAATGTTTCAATGCAAAATCTTAAAAAGTACAAATAACTTTGGAAATAAGAAAGAATTCTAATTATATATAAAAGTTTCTTAAATAATTTCACACAAATAAACAATTTATTTAATATTAATGAATGGCACAAATTTTGCAGTACAGTTTTGTAATTGTATATTGTTTGGAGAATATAATAGACTTTAAGGAAAATTCTTAGTAATCTAATTCCCAAGTTTGCCAAAGAAACAGTTTATAATGAGTAAAATTGGTCTGATTTTCTTTATTTTCTACAGTTATAATTATAAATTTATTTTTAGATTTATATGCCTTACTAAATCTTTAATTACAAAATTATTTAAATCTTAGATATAAAAACTTATGACATACAATGAAAGATTTGACAACATATCACGCGCCACTCAATATAATGTTTTTTCAACAAATATAGTATTATACCTTGCTCAGCTATAAACTATTTATGGATTATAATTAATATTATATATAAATATATATATATTAACAATAAAGTAACTGATGCCTCGTTTTTAAAGAGATCAATATTTTGGCTATAAATCGAGGACACATTATATTATATATTATATTAATAGATGAGAAAGCAGGAAATCCGCTATTAAAACAGATGTATTTAAATGTACAAAAGACGTAGAAAAATATATTTTCTTATTCATGCCATGAAACCATTGCTTGGTTGATTTATGTATGTGGAAACAAGTTTAGCCTCTTATGTTCTTGTGGAATGTCCATTTACAGGCCAAGCAAATAGAATTTTTGAAAATTTACCATTGGAATGACTGGATTGAGAACCGAGCCAGTCATTCCAGTGATAGATTGTCATAAATTGGTTTCTCTTTGCCTGTAAATTGATAATGTGTAGGCAGATGCTTAAATTTTTGGACCAAATTTGACCATAAGTGTTAAAGTTTAATAGTTTTAAATAGTGCTGATATTGGTATTTTATAATTATTATACTTAATATTATTGCAGTTAACTTTACATTTTAATACAGGGGGCAATCCGATCTGTCACTCTAGTATCTAATGTCGTAATAAAATATGTCACTTGTTAGCACATGTCACAATCAAAATAGCGTAGCTCTGCCACAAAAGAGCCAATAGTTCAGCACGAAAGCTTCTGAATTTGTGATTTAATAATCATTCTGTTTAATATTTTGAAACTAATTTGACTGGGAGCAAATTGTTCATCAGATTTCCTGTATATTTACTATGACATTTATATTCTGGGAATTCAGATGCCAATGTTTCTAATCAATGACAACACTCATGTAGTTTCTGAATGGAACTTTGCGAGAAATGGGCACGGCGTGACATGGCTAGAAATTGATTCCTCCTCTGTATGAACTGAAACTCTATGAAACTCTATGCACACCTTTTAACCCTTGCCGCTCTGATGTCAATATTCTATCTTTTACTCTGTCAGTAGCAAAGAAACTGGTGTACATTTTTCAACAATTTTGGCGAATGATGTTGCTGTCTACGACACCACCATCTTCCACCAAATTTGTAGAAAAATTAACTCCGGTTCATCTTTTTAAAAATTTTAAATTTTGACACCAAAAGGTAAGGTAGCGTTTTGGTACCGGTTAGCTCAGTAAACTGAATCTTGTGCAAATTGTACAAATCCTATTTCCTTTGTAACCTTGGAGAAAACCATTCAATTGAGCCCATTGTAAAGTGATTACATCTTTGTAGAATATATATATATAAACTGTTATGGACATAGAAATCTCAAGTTTATTGTGATCTCATCAGGTAGGTTGTTGGTATATTTAGCATGCCTATAATGATAGTTGTATGATTTGAACATCATTATATCGCTTGTACTTAATACATCTATTGGCAATGGTTATCTGTTAGTGACATCAGATGCTGTACATACTGGAAGCTAAGAGCATTTCAGAAATGTGTATACTCTCCATTCAAATGAATTTGCTGTTCTTGCAGATTTTGTTCGCAGAATTAGAGTTTGTTTTTTATTTTTTGCATTTCTTACCTCTTTTATTGTGAGCTCCCATAACAGATTTTTGAAGGGACTTAAGATAATTGTTCTTGCTTTCTTATAAAGCATCTGAATATCACTGTTTAATACAGATAAATGTGTGCAGACCAGTTATGATCAGATTGTTAGAATGAGAGCTGCGTGATGTGTGTTTCTGTCCTTAAATGGATAATAGGCCAAGGCAATCCTATAAACTGCTTTTCATTGATGTGTGTGTATTTGAGATGATGGTTTTAAAATTGTTTGCGCTATTTTTGTGGTGTTACTTGTCCATTGGTTGAAAAACAATCTGCTTGTTTGAACATTTGTGTGGAATATAATACTGCGAAGTGTGAAATTGTTACTGCAAGTCATTTTGTATTGGAAATTGATACTGCCAGATATGAGGATGTTTTTTTTAAATGTATGGTTTTAACACGGGTATTGTTAATGCGTTCATCACCATATTGATGTGTCGTGTCATTTTGTAATCGAACTGCAAGCAGTGTTGGTTTCAAAATTTATATTACAAGTAGTAGTTTAAAAATTGATAATACGAGTAGTAGTTTTCAAAATGTTCTGCAAATATTTTTCACAATTTATTGCTAGTATGTTCAAAATTTACTTTATATGTATTTCTGGTTTTGAAATTAATACTGTGAGTAGTGCTGTTTGCAGAATCGACACTTATTAAGGTGTTTTTCCAAGTTGGTACTGCGAGTAGGATGATTTTGAGAATTAGTACTGTAAGTAGTAATAGTTGTAAATATGATACTGTGAGTTATGGTTCTTTGAAAATGTATGCTGGTTTTCTGTTTTAACACGGGTAGTATTTTCTTTCAAAATATAACAATTTCTGTAGATTGATATTCAAGCTATCTCAATGAGTTCTCTTATTGCTACTGCATCTAGTGTTTTTTATAGCTTACCAAAATTTTACTGTATCTGATATTTAGTTTGACTAAATATTTAGTCAGTCAATGTATGGGATGGCATAATTATGTATTGCTACACAGTACAGCAAATAAATAAGTTAAAATGTTTCCAAATAAAAAACATGTTCGTTACGGTAGTAAGATATTTTCTGTTAACCCTTAAATGGTCAAATTTGGTCAAGAAAATTTAAATATCTTCCTATTGAATGTCCATTTACAGGCCAAGAGAATACAATTGTAGAAAATTTTCACTGGATTGACTGGCTCGGTTATCGAGCCAGTCATTCCAGTGGTAAATTTTCAAAAATTGTATTCTCTGCCGGTAAATGGGTATTCCACAAAACCATGATAACAGAGGACAGATTTGGCCGGCATGACCATTAAAGGGGGTTACATTCTTTAAAAACATAAATGGATTTGAAGTCACGGCTTCCTTAGGCAGCAATGTCTTCCAATCCATTTGGGTTCAAAATATTCAACAGTACATTTCTATTGTATTTGGAAATATTACTTATTTCTGAGCCCTACTATAGTTGTAACCTCTCATTGAAGCTATTCCAAGAAATATACTGGTAGACCTATCTTAACTGGTCACCTTTTGATGCAGCAAACAGGTGTTAGTTTAGATCTTATGTTGCAAATTCTATAGTGAGTTGCCGATCAAAATGTCTATTTTTTAGGCTGAAGATGGCTGTTGTAAAGAACAGCCATCTGTTTGCCAGCATTTAGCAACATAGCTATGTCAGAAACTTGTAGGATTCTATTCAGTTATGTAGCCATCTAATGGTCTAGATTGGTTAAGATAATGGAGGATTCCAGTTTATCCATCAATCACATGATGTTATAATCAACTGTGTGACGTGTAGGATGACATAATAATCCGTGACTTCATGAATGATGTAGATAAGTTTGTCATGAATGCTTAATAGATGACAGACTGTGTTTTGTTGTATGAATTGTATGTCTACTATTTAATAAACATTCTGGTGAATATTTTGAAACTAATTTGACTGCGGGTTGCTGGTGCTACCATAAGCAGCAACAGCACCCGATCAAATTAGTTTCAAAATATTCAACAGCTTACCTGTATAGGTACCTAAAAATTGAGATTCTGAGAGTTCAGGAATCGATTGATCCCAACACGGTGAAGTGTGTGTGGAGCTTAGCTAGAGATGGGCGAGTGATTATCAAAACTGGATTCCTCCATTGCAGTTTTGCTTAGTGAATGTCCAGGTATCGACCAAGAGAAGAATTTTTGAAAGGTTACGGAATGACTGGGTTGAGCCAGTTTTTCAATGTAAAATCTTTTAAAAAAATAGTATTCTTGATCTCCAAATGCACATTCTTTAAGACCACTGCAGTGATATTTTTGGACCGTTAGTGTTAAATTTAAGGTTAGTGTTAAATTTAAGCGTTGTATACTGCCCTTAGATGCCTATCTTATCAACAAAATTTAAAACAAATATTATGCAGAATATTGTGTCATGCCATTTGCAGCAGGTAGTATTATGGACCAAAGACTTATGTATACTGTATACCGTGTATAGAATGTACATTGTCAGTGCCTTTTGAGGCATTTAATGTGGACCATGAATGATGAATAAGCAATATTTAAAATGTAATTGAAATTGTAATTATAAAAATAGTAATGAAAGCCGTTAAATATAATAGTGTTGATGTGACAGAAGCTCCGTGTGTGTTTCAAATGGAATGAAGGAATGAATATTATAATATCTGTTACAATTATTTCTTGTTTCTACCTGTGAGTTAAGAGATATATGGTGTTTGTCAGAATTTCTGATTTGTTTTTCATGTGATGAGTGGCCACCATAAAGCATGATGATGTATTTGTGTAGACATTCATAGGGCCCAATCTTCGGGTAAGGGCATTCTCACCCATTTAACCCTTTCATTGATGAATTCTCCACATGTCATTTTCAAGACAACCGTAGAGGAAAACTGTTGAACATTTTGAAAATAATTTGACTGGAAGCCATTGCTGCATCATGCAGCAATGTCTTTGAGTCAAATTAATTGCAAAATATTCAACAGAATAAGTTTTGTATCTTAAAGAATCTACCCTTTCAGGGATTTGTCGTTGAAATGGTTAATTAGTAATTTGACACTGGACTGCCTGCCAATCAGCTGATGCTATTTGTCAAACGTAACCAACACTGGGTTTGTAGTGGGCATGGAATCTGAAACGTGAGTATATATATTTTTTAATTCATACACTTGGACTTTTCAATGTTCATGGCGGAGCTAGATAGGTTGTGATGTCAGCTAAGTTGTAGCGTAAATTGGTTATGATGTGAGTTACTTAAATTGACAGATTGGATCCCTCCGTTGAATTTTGCAGTATGAAATGAGTACGAGTAGAACGTCACACGCAATTTAATGAGGTCAGTAATATGGTATGTTAGTATTTGTACTGTAGACTATGCGTGGCTGACTAAACCTAACATATCTGGATATCATATTTTTATACAGGCCAAATGTTTCGGAGCTAGGACATGGCGACTTAAAATATGAAAAATTGTTAGGCAGATTTATCAAGCTGATAACTATGACACAATGCAATCTTGGCTATCGATAACAGCTATTGTAGTATGAAAGAACAATATTTAAATAAATAATTATTATTGTATTTTGTCATTACATTCTTGAAAGGTTTTATAATTTTTAAATGGTCTACGTATGATAACTTAATATTGATTCAAACCCAGGTATAATGGCAAAAGTGTATCCATAAATCTAGCAGTGAAATTGAGAAACCCTTTCTTTGAGGGAAAGGCCGGGAAAATAGATAGACAAAGTATTGTATAGTGGCAAAATGCATCATGTACCACATAGATATAATTTATACTAACTTTTAATTATTACGTAAATTACTTATATTATTGTTAACGTTATTAATTATAGTATATATTTAATATTTATTACTACTCCCCTCCCACCCCGTCCTCCAGTCCACACTTGTTGACAAAGGTAGTATTCACATTGCATTTGAAAGTGTAAAATGACAGGAACTTTGGCACACACTACTTAATACAAGTAACAGAATGCATGCGCACATATGTAAGTTATAGGTTCTCATACAGTTTGTGTGCATATCTTAACCATTTCACAGACGAATCCCAGAAAACATATATTCATTACAATATCAAACTTATTCTGTTGTCTATTTTGAATTAATTTGACTGGAAGCCATTGTTACGGCAGCAATGACTTACAGTCAAAATAATTTCAAAATATTCAACAGTATTCCTGTATGATTGGTGTCAAAATTGGCTGTGAGGAATTCATCGGTGAAAGGGTTAAGCTTTGATTTTTAGTAAATGCGTCTAAAAGAGAAAGCATAGCACTTTAGTCATGAAAAAATGAGTGTGTCAATGGCACTAGTGGAGTCATATAACTAATAATGCTTTGTTGGAAGTGCTATAGGACATTTGTGTTGGGGATTTGAATTTGAAATACATGTGTGCTGAATTTCCAAAAATCATACTGCAATTGGCTCACTTAGTCAAATGTTATTCCATATATGTGTGATTTTTGTCTACATGTTATTATTAGTCAAACAAAATGTCTCCATTTTGGTGTTAATCAAACAGCGGTCAGAGTCATTGTCTAAATGTAACTGAGGATAGAACTTTTCTGCTTCAGTGGCCAGACTGTTGTTTGTAATCATCATGAATAAACGCATCCAGATGCACACAAAATTCTATAGTATTTAATAGCTTTCACAACAATTTTCAACAGAACACCATTATCAAGTTAGAACAGTAGCGTAGAGCTGTCGGTTGACAACTCGGGTACATTTCCTAGCACATAATATTTCTCAGCCATACTTTACACAAAGTTACAAACGAGTTTTGCTGAATATGTAAAACATAGCAAACCAGTAACCCTTTATAATACTCAAACTGGCTAAAAGCTGCTTCTGCCGATATCTTGAAAAATATTCACTTACAGGAAATTTTAAATATTTATGGAAATTAACAGCTCGAATGAAAGGCTTGATAACCGAAGCAGTCATTCCAGTGGCAAATCTTCAAAAGTAGTCTTGTTCTGCAAATGGACACAAATTGTATGTCTACTATTTAATAAACATGCTGTTGAATATTTTAAAACTAATTTGACTGGCACATTGTTGCTATTGGCAGCAACAGCACCCAGTTAAATTGGTTTCAAAATATTTGGCAGCTTTTGTGTATAATTTTCTGGAAATTGATATTCAGCGTTCCAGGGTCGATTGATCCCAACACGGGCGAAGCGTGGATGGAACTTAACTAGAGATGGGTGAGGCATAGATAAAACTGGAAAGATCCATTATTGCCAGCTGCATAGTATTTTATTTATTCTTCATAGCCAAGCATATGTAATAGTGATGACAAGAAACACTAGAAACCACCCACCCCACCCCATTCCTCTGATACAGGTGACAACTGGTCAGGTGTTGCATAGTCTGTGATATTTACTCATTGCCCTCTGTCAAACACAGCCAAAGTTCCTGTCATAGTTTAGCATGAGAAGTGTAGTTGTTATGTTGTTGATTATATAGTCTATTGTAGCGATTGCACATGACGATGATGATTATTCTTGTTATTATTAATGATAACAGCAGCAGCACGATACATTGATTTTTTAATTTAAAACGATACTAGCGTTATTTTCACAAGAGTTGTGCTTGATTATTAATTAAATTTGACAAAGTAGTTCTTCTAATAAGGAATAACTGTGGCCTGTGCACAGATTTTATATTCTCAATAAAGGCATGGCTTATTCCAAATACAGGGTTTGTTTTTCTTGCCCAACCAAATATGGAAACCAGAGAGAGCTAAAGCTTGTCTTAATCCTTAGATCCATAACCCCTTTAATGACAAATCCCTGAAAAGGTCACTTCTTTGCGATATAACACTTATTCTGTTGAATATTTTGAAATTAATTTAACTGGAAACCAGTGCTGCCTTAGGTTGCCTTCAAAATGAAATGGGGAATTCATGGTTGAAAGGGTTAAAATACCAGTATCTCATCGTCATGACATACAGGAAAAATGTTCAACATTGAAACTAATTTGACGTGAATATGGCAACAACAGCTCCCACTCAAATTAGTTTCAAAATATTCAATAGAATATGCCTGAGATAAAAATGAATTGGTGGTTTTGTGTGTATGGTTAACATGATTTAAACAGCCAGCAATATGCAACGGGTTTACAAGCCACACTAGAAATCGGGGAAAATTAAAATTATTTTCCATTTTTCCAGTCAGGGCAAAGTCCGGGAATTTGGTGGGTGTTAGGTGGGGAAACCCACCAAAAATCAGGGAAAACGGAATTAGGCAGCAACGGCTTCCAGTCACATTAATTCCAAACGATTCACCAACTTAGTTTTATATCGTAATAAATATATTTTTCCAAGAATTTGTTAGTGAAAGGGTTAACATTGAGCAAGTAGGGAAGTTTTCATATTTTGCCAGTGCGCTGAATGTGCGACATATGTCCAAGTTGGAATTTTGGACAATTTCACAGATAAATATCAGGAAAGACAGGGAATTTTCTGCCGTGTGTAGAATGACATCATAATCAATGAAGTCAGGAATGACCTTGATAAGTACACCACGAACGCATAATTCAAGACGGACTGTGCAGCGTTCGGATTGTATGTCTATTTAATAAATATTCTGATGAATGTTTTGAAACTAATTTGACTGGATGCAGCCTAGCACCTGGTCGAATTAGTTTCAAATTTTTTTAACAACTTACCTGTATAATTTTCAAGAAATTAATAGTCAGTGCATTCGTGGATGGATCGATCCCTACATGATGAAGTGTGGTTGGAGCTTAGCTAGAGGTGGCTGCGACATAGCTAAAACTGGAAAGGGCCATTGCCCCAGAAGATCCCTTTTTGGGGCTTCCTGTGCATGTGATAAGGCATATGCTATGTAAGCTACCTCTGTTAAAGAAGCACAATCGCTTGAAGACTGGCATGCCAGAATGTAAATCGACCCTCGAAACAGGTGTGTTAACTCTCACTGGCAAGTCCTTGAAAAAGTAAATTCTTTCCAGTGCGTAGCATATTCTGTTGAGTATTTTGAAGTTAATATAACTGGAAGCCATTGCTGGTAAAGGCAATATCGAAGTATGACGAAGCATGACACCAACGCATTATCGCATTCTCTATCCCCATTGGCTGTTTTCAGCTGTAACACACCGCACACTTGCCAGCAGAAGATTAAATGTATCTTGAATAGATTCTTCAAAATTCTCAATAAACAAAGATAGCATCACAATCTATCTGTAGACTGAATAATGATGTCACCGAACAAATCCTTTGGTTGGCAGAGAATTACTTAATCCAAAAGGCGTTCAAATATACTCATTGACAAAAGTGTCTGTAAATATTGTTATTCAGGTGCAGTCATGTTTATAACACGAATCAAAGCCAACAGAAATTATTAAAATAGTGTGTCAAAATGTCGGGAGAGTGATATCCTTTCCGACATCATTCAGTTTATGAGTTATATAACAATATGTTGGCACCATCTATGCATTATGATTGATGAGAGTCTAACTCCGCTGGTTCTTAGCCCTCTGTTTACCCAGTTCACCGTTTTAGATCGTTAGATAGCACACTCCAATCAAAATGTTAGTTGAAGTTTGGTATCCATAGACAGTAAAGTATACCATAACATATCTGCATAGAAGAGGTACTTATTATCTACATCCAATGGAGAAATAGAGCAAAATCCTTGATTCATTAATGTGCAGCTCCTCTGCCATTCTATGTGTAGCTTGAATAATGATGTCGCCAAACAAAGCCTTTGGCTGGTAGAGAATTATTTAATCCAAAAGGCATCCAGATATACTCATATTGACAAACTGGGCTGTAAATATTCTTATTCAGGTGCGATCATGATTATTTGGTTGTAGCACAAATCAAAGCTGGAAATTATTAAAATAGTGTGTCAAATGTCTAATTCAATGAGCCCCTCACTAAGAATTACATGTCTGTCAAGTTTAAAATTACAATTTAATAAACATTCTACCATAGGCAGCAACTGCCAACAGTCAAATTAGTTTCAAAATAATCAACAGCTTACCTGTATAATTTTCCGGAAAGTGATAGGCGGTTCAGGGCTTAGCTGGAGATGAGCGGGGTATAGCTAAAACTGGATTACTCCATTGAAATGCATCAAACATAGAGGATCTCATGGGTTTGATTACAATCTATTTAGAAATAACTAAACATACCACAAATGTTTACGCAAGACAGACAGACACCTTGTAAATATGGGACATGATGGGACTCGAGGACTAGTTACCCTCGACGATCATCACGACCCGACTATTATTTGCATTGACCCCTTGACCCCATCGATCTGGCAAGCCTGATGTTGACCCTAACTTTAATATGGCATTTCGGATGTGAATATTCATAAATATCATCATCATCGTATTGTCATCAAGATTGATCTATATTTAAATAGGAGTGACCTAATATAGTGGTATTCCCCAGAGCCAGAACATGTGACCGTATTTCACAGAGGTATGTAAATGTTGAACGCTGACAAATTTATTAGAGTGCAAAATACCACTATATAGTGTGTTTCACAATGATGGCGCAATAGACCTACCACTATTTTTGTGATATATTATTTCATAATCACTTGTTAAGGAAACATACAGACACGTATGACGTATAGATGGATGGAAAGATACATAAGCATCCATTTTCTATTACTATATTGTGTGCCATATCTATGTTACCTTTGCTGGTTGATGTTGACATGAAATAGATTTTGCTTACCTCGATGTGCTGTCGATGAAAGCTAGATTTATAACATAGATAAAAGCAAAAATTTGAAACTACTTAGATATAGTTACATACAATTATTTTTGTCATTCTTTGAACTGTACATGGTCGATTTAAGTCTGCAAGATAAGATCACTGTGTTTTGACTTGTTGAGGATAAGAATCGATCAAGCATTGCTACTTTATGTACGGACATGACCTGAAGATGGTTTGCATGCATTTAAAGAAGTAATGCATTGTAAGATAATGCTTTGAGATGAGTATTATGGAATATAAATGAATGTCTTGGGACCTTTGGTGGTTAATAAATACAGTTCTCGCAGTATTTCACAATAACACCACAGTTCTCTGAATCATGTATAACCTTGACTCATAGTTTTCAAGAATGCCCGGCATTTGTATGTGCCAGATCACAGGCCCATGTGTAATGAAGGTTGATGTACGAGAAGTGATTGAACCCCGAGGCGTGCCCATTATAAATGAATTGGAGCTTAGTCATTAATCTAACTAGCAGAATTGGAATACTTAAGAATGCATGGCATTCAAGCTTGACGAGGTAATCAAGACAATTATTATTGCTAACTAGTCAGACTCTTCTACTTCGTCTGGATAGAACTGGATTGAACCGCCCCCGCCCCCGCCCCCCCCCCCCCCTAGATCGTCCATTAAGCCCAAATAGTATGCAATACTGAGGAATCCCCTCAGGATTCCCTATGCGTCACAGAGTATCCCTGCTACGTCATTCAAGTATTTGTAAGAATGAATTTGATTGGTTTGATGGACATGTATCCAGGTGTATGATTGTGCATTGTGGCATCATGAAATTAACCATATTGTTGTTAAGTACTCAGAGTCAGCTGCAGATGTGTATATAAGATACTAACAACTTGCAAAATTATCACTTTATCATCTGATGATCACGATGTTAGACATATTCCTACTTGTGTTAGGACTTTCAATACAATGTGGAGCAGTTATAAGCATTATATACCATATATTATTGTGGCATATACCAACAAACCGCCTGTGAATTTACACAAGTTATTGTAACATTTGAAAGTGTAATATAAGTTTAATAAATTTATATTTGTTAATTTGTTACAAACAGATTGAGTAGTTCTTCGGAATAATTCTAGAATCTGTGCTAAAGAGAAACCTTTCTCCAGAATCTTGAATCCTTTAAATACGACTCCGAGCATCGAGTCGAAGGCCCGGTCTTGACAAGACGGCACCAGACTAGGCTTGCACACATTCCATTTAATTGATAATCGCAGTTATTTTAAAATAAATAATCGTGTGCAATGCTAAATTCAAATAATTGAATAATTGACAAATATTAATATTAAAAGAGCAAACATATCTATGTTGAACTTTTTGTATGGAAAGTGCCATATCGAGGACCATTGCATGCTCGATGTTCAAAATCTTTCCTCCATGTCTACATTAAAACTAATATTTTGAAATATTTTTCAACTATCGTAACGTGACTAGGATTTGTTACTTTCATATCCATGAAGCAATAACTATTTCATTTAAATAAGAAAAATTTTTCAATATCTTGAGATTAATTTTGTTGAAAGCAACATCCTTCAGTAAAATTACTTTCATGGCTTTCCTGCACAAGGGTGCTTCTAAATATCCTAATCTGCCTGCTTTAGCAAAATGTTAATGGTTAAACCTGAGTCAATCACCATTGCATTATCCTTTATAAGCACACTCATGTGAATTAGCTCGGGTATAATTGGTGTGCAGTGATGCATTAAGATGGGGCTAGACGTGCTAATCATCAGCTTACAAAGAAAAGAACTGTTGTTTCTGTTAAAGCATACTGCCAGTGTGCCTATGCTATGATTTGACTTTCATTGATAGTCAAGTTTTTAATCCTCTTCATTTGAAATGTTAATGTTTAGCCTTGATGGTTATTTTGAAAAGAAATCAGTGCATATATATATATATATATATATATCATCATCAGTGCTATAGTTTTCAAAATATTCATCATGTTTAAAATTCTGTTCATTTTACACACGGTTGATTTAGTATTTTGCTAGGAAACTTAGCTAATAATGGTAAACAGGCTGAAATGGCATCCTGCTTTTGTGCAATGGATTTTTCCTGTATTCTGAGAAAGATCATTTCAAATGAGCCCATTATGAAACATGGTGAAAATTTTCAAAACAATTCAACATAAATTTGTTGCTTGCTTATATAGCAATTACTTTCACACAAATGTTTTCAATATAATCAGTATAATCAGTAGGAAGATTATAGGTGTGTGAGCTGTTGTCATCATGAATGCATGATCGATGTGTATATAGCGTGAACTAGAATAGTCATAGGCCTATGAACATGGAGTGGTGAGGTGGTGGTGGTACACCGCCACCAGACTTTTTCTTCCATCATGATCCCCTAGATTTTGGTCCCACCCACAATTTAGACCCCCGGGCCAAAACCGATTTCTACACCCCTGTTGACTTCTAACTTTTGAAAATTGCATTGCTAAGATAGAAACGACATAAAGCAATATTGTTTCTCAGAAATACACCCGTATTTCTTTACTGCCTCTGTAAGAATTAACTTTCTGACATTGGGTGGATAAGGGATAAACATCAATTAAGTACTTTGTATATTATGAACAGTGAAGCACACTCGACATCTCGGCAGTTAACACCATCATGTACTTCCCGAAAAGCCATACTGCGAATTGCAGACATTAACAGAATATTTAGATTTAACTTGCTGTTCTGAAAGACTGAAACTGTAGCTTAACACGCAGACAATACATTTAAAGTGCATTACCGAAATTCTGATTTCAACAGTGACTCCAAATCTATCAGGCATATGAGACGCATGAATGATTACTTAGAGGTGCCAGAATGGCTGAATATAAAAGTGTTAAGATTGCATACTTTTAGAAGCATAAATCGTGTGCCTAGATGTAATGAAACAAAATATAATTATCTTAACATATACATTATCATCATCATCAGCATCATTTGACGAGGCATAAGCCTTTGGCTTGTTATTGCCTCAGTGTTTTTGTTTTAGCATGGCTTGTTCAGTCTAATTCAAAAGTTCTATCCTTAAAGCCGATTTCTAGTTTGTTCTTGAGTGATTTGACTGTTGTTACTTGATTTAGTCTCCTCGAAACTGTTAGATCTAAGACTGACCCTTACCACTTTGACGTCAATATTCTATCTTTTGCTGTGTCAATAACAAAGAAGCTGGTGTACATTTTCCAACAATTTAGTTGATGATGTTGCTGTCTACAACAGCAGCATCCTCCACCAAATTTGCCAAAAAATGAAACCATATCATCTTTTAGTTTAATTTGAAAATTCAAAATTCTGACATTAGAGTGGAAAGAGTTAGCACCGATTTGTGGAAATGCTGTTGGGCAGATGGGTGTTCCCTGCGTCAGCTGCGCTGTGCCACCTACGCTTATGGTTACACCCTGCTCTGCCTAGCATTTGGTTACTTGTTGACTTGTAGAGCCCGTAGTTGTTCTTATTGCTGTTGTTTTCATCTTCTGTGTTCATCACTATCCGAGTCTCCTTCTCTATGCTAGTGTCTCTTCATGCAAAATGCGGACGTGGAAGCAGAGACCTATCTAGCGATCATTGAAATCGTTAAAGAGCATGTTCTTGCTGATACACAGGCTACTCCAAGATCAGTGCAATGTATTGGAAGAGTTGTAGTATAACTTTGTGATGGGCTAGTATACATATGCCTGTTCAGTCGAATTCAAATGTTCTTTTCTTTGAATTAGATATCCAGTTTGCTCTTGAATAATTCAACTGTTGTTGCTTCGACTATTGTAACTGGCAGTGAATTCCAATGGGGTACCACTCTATTAGCGAAAACGTACTTGCTAATATCTTTGTTGCTTCGTTTTATGTTGAACTTGAACCTATGACCTCTGGTTTGTGTAGTACTGGATGGTTCGAAAAAGTAGTCCTTATCAATGATATATAGGACCCTGATGAGCTTGAAACTTTCAATTAGATCTCCTCGAAAGTGTCTATGTTTCAATGACATTAGATTTAGGGCTTCAAGTCTTTCCTTGTAGCTATACTCTCTGATTTGCATAACACGTTTTGTTTCGCAGCGTTGGACTCTTTCTAATAGCTGTAATTGCCTCTTTAGTCTAAATGACCATGCCAAGTTGCAGTATTCGAGAATAGGTCTCACTAGAGACTTGTATAAGAGCGTGAAAGTAGATGGGTCTATGTTTCGTAAAGGTTCTTTTGATTAGTCCTATTGTGCTGTTTGCCGTGGATACAATATTACCTATATGAATACCAAGAGAGATTTCTATCAATATGCACTCCCAGGTCTTTTTCGACCTCTGATGGTGATACAAGGTGCTTATCGGGCGCATCTGTCATATAGTATATAGTTTGTGGATTATTTCTGCCAAAATGTAGAACATTTGTTTTATCTGTGTTGAAGGATAGCTGCCATGTCTGCGACCACTTTCATACATTGTCTATGTTGTCTTGGATCTTACTGGTAGCTAGGTTGCCATATACATTTATGTCATCTGCAAATATTTTGCAGTGGCAGTTTAGTAGGTCTGGTAGACCATTTATGTGTATCAGAAAGAGTATAGGTCCCAGGACACTTCCTTGTGGCACGCCGCTTGTTACTTCTATCCAGTCTGATGTTGCATCATTGGTCCTTACTCTCTGATTTCTATTACATAGGTAGTTAGTTTCCTATCCATTTTACTAGATTGTCACCTATACCATAGCATGAGTTTTGTTTGGAGTCTGATGTGGTACAGTATCGAATGTTTTTGAGAAGTCTAGGTATACTGCATCTACAGGTTCGTTTGAATCAAGTTTGGTTGTTATATCTTCGAGGTAGGTACTCTAGTAGTTGAATTTTACATGATCTATTATGTCGGAATCCATGTTGGCATTTGGTAAATAGGCTGGCTGTTTCCAAAAAGCCTACTACGCTTTACCTTTACTTAGGAATGACTCCTGGACCTTACACAAGGTAGGGATAAAACCGATTGGTTTGTATTTACTTGGGTCATTTTTGGATCCTTTTTGTGTATACAAAGCAGCATGTGCAGCATACATTTGCCATTTTCGATATCTCGTAATATGCATTCCTCTAGGGACTTGTTAAAAATTTTGCATAGTGGTTCACTAATTTCTTTAGCGGCTTCCTTTAATATTCTCACTGGGATTTCATCAGGGCCATTGCTTTTATTGGGGTTGAATGCTTTCAATTTATTTTCGATGGCGGTAGGTGTTATTATTATGTCCTTTAATACAATAACATTGCTTCTCGTGCTAATGGGTGGTGTAGAATGAAGCTCTTCTGAAGTGAAGATACTTGAGAAAGTTGTTGAATATTAGATTTTTCTTTATCGTCTGTAGTCATAGTTCTGTTAGCTGGGGTACGTAGCTTGCTAATTGAATTACGTAGGACAGATTTACTCTTGACATAGTTCCAAAAATCTTTAGGATTTCTCGTGCTTTCACTTGCCACTTTACGTTGTACCCTTTGTATGCCCGATTTTTACATTTGAGTGATTGTGTTCTCGTATGGTCAAGCCAGAGGTGTTTCCTCTTACCATGTTGTTTTGACGTAGGAGTGTACTGATCCTTCATTGTGATCAGTTTTGTGTGTAGGAAGTTCCAAGCTTCTGGTGCATTCAGTTCGTTCAGATGGTTCCAGTCAGTCGTCCCTAAGTCTGCCCTCATATCATTATACCGTTCTTTGTTCATCAATAGCTTTTGCTTAGCGGCTTGTTTGCTTTTGTTTAACATGTCTGGGAAAACTAAATTATAATCTTCTTTGTTGTGAATTTGAATTAGGGACAAGGATCTCTAAAGCAGCTTCACAAAATTTAAAAAACTTAAGTTTATTAACATGGAATAAAATCATCAAATGTTAAGATTTTTTCGTTTCATTACAGCTAGGTACACAATTTAAGCCTCTAACAGTATGCCCTCTTAATAATTTTATTTTCAAGCATTCTGGTGTGAAATAAATTAAACAAATTTCTTTTAACCGTAAATAAATATCCAGATTTGTTATTTGTGAGGCTATATTACCAGTTGACATTTTTCTGAAGTTCAGGAAGTTTTATTCAAGAAAATTTATTAAAGGGGTAGGATAGACTGACAAAATCATTAGTCAGAAATTCAAGTGGTGTCCACCAAAACGACCCTTATTCTGTTTGATTCATCACAGATCATTTAGAGTTACTTAAGCCATATACGACTATTCAGTAGTACCTGGCCCTAAATGACTGTAGATCACTAGATACAAGAATAGATAAAACAACCCAACAAATGTAGGTACCAGACCAGATATTCAACACCTTTAGTCAATTTACTGTTGACATAAAGGATAGCATTAAAGGTTTCACGTCATCATTGACCAAACCTGAGGAGCAACGCATCAAGCATGAGTTGCTATTTGACCATGTGCGAGACACTCAAACCTGTGATGGGCATATCACATCTGAGGTATGTGAATGCCTCGGGGCATGTCGCTACTCCTTGATGGAATGAGGCTCAACCAACCAGGCAATGAAGCCTACATCATTAGTTGGACCAGATCCAGTGCCATGATTGTGGACAGATTTGTCATGTTAAGAGATAGTGTCACAAGAACAACAGTGAATATTGACCGACAGACAACAAGAATTCTAACAATTGTTATAATTGTGGTAAAACAGAACATTCAGTTAGAAACTGTAGAAATAATAACATGGACAATCGAACCGAATCACTGAATCAATGATCAAATTTCCAGCTTAACTGTCAGACAAATGCAAAACCGGCCATTATGCAACTCAGTGCATGACCACTCACCAGCCGATGGAAGTGGATGAGGTACAACCGGCCTGGGGTTCATATGTGATAACCGAAATTGCCTGACCCGAGATGACAAATACCAAGACAGAGATGGCTTTGTCTTGTCCGGACACACCACACAGATGCATATGGTAGAAGTGGTTGTGATCATTGCTGCCATTCTCATTATTTGGAGTGACACCATATAGATGATCGAGGGAAAGCCGTCAGATAGTATACCATGCAGCTATGCCAAAGTGGTGTCCACCGGTGAACATGATTACTGACGAAGCCAGTAAAGCAGATGGTAGGAAAAAAGCGACGGAGGGATCCAGCAACCTATAAGTTCCTTGTCCGGTTACAATTAGATGCTTACAGTGGTTTCAAAGGTGATGTTGATACCAGTAAGCATAGTATAGATATCTTGATAGCTACAGGTGCCAGTACTTAGCTCATTATGGGTGATATTTGGAAGCGTTTAAGGCACTAGACCCTTAAGGAAAGCATAACTTAGCAGTAAACGGTTCTTCCATAGACATGTTAGGAGAAACTAATGTCAACATTCAAGATGTAAAATCAATATCCATCATAATTTTAAGAAAAATGAGTCATGAATTGCATTGCACACGGGTGAAGTGGTAATAGATTACAGAAAAGGGGAATGCAGTGGCATGGAAGGACCTATAAATTACATATTCCCTTTAGGCACCAGAATCAATACTATGCTGAAGCCAGTATCAACGAAATGAAGGATATAGAGTTATTGACAATGTACTTAGCGACTATGCCAATAATTTTGACACCGCTTGGCCCAAGGAATTACGTAGGAATCCATTGGTTTAATGCATGATTACTATTAATTGTCATCTCATTAGATAATGCGCATACAGAATCACCTTGATGAAAGCACATGGTTAAAGACCAAAGTAAAGAAATGTTAGAAGGTGGTGTGATTAGACCATCTTCCTCACCTTGGACATTGTCTATCACATTAGTTCCTAAGAAAGATTGGACCATGCACTTCTGCATTGATATTATCGTCATCTTAATGAAGCTATACCTAGAGATAATTACCGACTTCCAAATATCTCTGTCATTTTTGACATTATGCAAGGCACAATGCTCTTTTCTATGGTGAACTTGAAGTCTGGGCAGATACCAATGGCCAGCCAAAACATCGTTCATGCTAATTGCTGTGGTACGAAAACGTAACCGCTTTAACCTTGTTTATATTATTATCAGTTTGACATCTTGTCGTTATTGCTATTATTAATATTTATGCAGTCACTATTAATAATAAATGCAATGTCGCTTTGCTATATTATAGCATATTACTGATCATGACTGATAATGTAGTTGCACATTTCTAATAATAGACTTAAAGGTGCATATTCACATCAAAATGGTTAAAAATAGGTTAAAATTGTATATTTTTAGTGTCTTAAATTGTGTGCCTCGATGGAATCAAACAAAATAAATCTTAGCATATGATGATTTCATTCTGTATAAATAAATTTTGTATTTTTAGTTGTGAATTTAAAATAGACACCTATTCAAATTCCCAACGTAAAAAATTATATTAATTTATGTCATCAAATTATCATATGTTAAGATTTATTTCGTCGCATTCTATCTAGAACGACACTAAGCCTCTAAAAGAAAACAATTTTAACACTAATTTTTAGCCATTTTGATGTGAAAATGCATCTTTAAGTATATTATTAGAAATGTGCGACTACATTATCAGTCATTATCAGTAATATGCTATATAACAATAATACATTTTTCTGTGAATATGCCCCTTTAATATCATTAGTTTATAAATTTTTTCGCGGTTATTGTTATTTTTTGCATCAGTAGTTGTAGTGTCATGATGATTGTTTATTCATCCTGTTGTTCATAATGCACCTTTCCAGAGTAATGACATCATAATCAGCTAAGCAGCGTGTATGATGACGTCATAAGTGATTATATACGTCCCGTCTTTAACTCTTAATAGTCTAACACGTACAAATTGTATGTCTCTACTATCTAATAAACATGCTGTTGAATATTTTGAAACTAATTTGACTGGGCGCTGTTGCTGCCATAGCAACAGCACCCAGTCAAATTAGTTTCAAAATATTCAACAGCTTGCCTGTATAGTTTTCTGGAAATTGATAGTCAGGGAGTTTGGGATCGACCGATCCCAACATGATCGAGGTGGGCGGAGCTTAGCTAGAGATGGGCGGGGCATAGCTAAAAATGGAACGGTCCATTACTGTTAGTATTCATACCGGAAATGTGATACCATGGTTGTGTATGATAGTTGGTTGCTGTTGAACAGTGAGTTAAATTAAATGGTCATTTGACTTCGGTCGATGTGCATATATAAATGACTAGCTACTCTCGACGTCATCGCGACTCCTTGACCCCTTGATTTGGGGAACCTGATATTTCATTTCAGATGTGAATATTCATTAATATCATCGTCATCGTATCATCATTGGGTTGATCTAAATTTAAATATATAGTGGTATTCGCCAGAGCCACAAACTGTGGTTATATTTCACAAAGGCATGTAAATGTCAAATGCTGACCGATTTATTAGAGTCCAAAATAACAGATTGTATTACCACTCAGTAAACCCACATGACCATATGCTGTTATTTGACTGGTTACGATTAGTGATTTATGATCGCGAGGGAAATATATTTGTTTGCATGTGTGGTAACAGCCTGTAACCGCACCGCCCCCCCCCCACCCGACAAAACACTGGTGTAACTAATAATATGGTAACATACATTAGTGTGCGTGCATGCGTGTCACTAACAAACGGTGCAAAACTCCACAAATAAAAATTTTCGACATTTTTACACACAGAATCAACATTTTTTAGAGTAAAATCCTGACAGAAAACATTAAAATAATATTCCCTGACTATTCCCTGAGATTTACTGAAAAGACAAAATTTGGCATATGTACCCACATGAGAAACAACCAACAGCATCTTAAGCATAGAAAGCAATTTATTCATTATTAAGACACATTGATATAAACCGCTGGAATGGTGAGCAGCATGATTCATAGTATATAGTGTACAACCTGAATAAACATAACACAATAGCACATATCTACTACAGTTAATCTAAACTTATCCTCTTACTGAGCAGTAACAACAAATTGTTGATGACAGGAATATACTGTTGAATATTTTAACCCATTAAGACCAGATTAATTAAATGTTTTGTTTTACGAAAATTCCCACCGAAAATACATGATCGGAGATGGGAAAAATTAAAATAATGCACCATTTGAAGCTCAGAGGTTTTAAGCTATGACAGTATTAATCCTTTCATTATGTTAATTCGTTAACCCTTTGACCCTTCAATTTGTTCAAGAAAATTTAAATTTTCTCATAGAAAATGTCCATTTGCAGACCAAGAGAACTATTTTTGAAAATTTACCACTGGAATGACTGGCTCAGTTATCGAGCCAGTCATTTCAGTGGTAAATTTTCAAAAATAGTCTTCTCTTGGTCTTCAGATGGATATTTCCCAAGACCACTGCAGAAGCCGTTTTTGGCTGATATGAGTGGTAAAGGGTTAAATTGTCAAGATTGATAAAAAAAAATCCAAAACATTTTCTCAGTAAGAGTCCATTTGCAGGCCAAGAGAAGACTATTTTTGAAAATCTAGAACGAATGGGTTATCGAGTCAGTCATTGCATTGCATTGTTAATTTGTCAAACAGTACTCTTGATCTTCAAATAGACATGTATATCTCAACACCACTGCAGAAGCCATTTTTGGACAGCGTGAGTGTTAAGGGTTTAAACCATTTTGACTGAGATGTTGTTGGGTAACCACGTTTTAAAATATTCACAACTTTCCTGTAGAGTTGTCTTGAAATTAGGACACTGACCGTTACCGGGTCCAAGGGTAACAGTCATGTACTGTAACCCTGCCATGTTTCAAGACTCTTAGCAAAAGCGTCTTGAAACATGATTAAAGTTCGAAAAACTGAAATATTTTGAGATCTATTTGCGCCATGCACATTTGTCAACAGTTCGATGTACGGTAATAGTAATATTCATAACAGGCCTTTTTGATTAACAGTGTGGTGCTGAAGTGCAATGAACAACATTGTATGTTTAAATTAACGCAGATAAGACACAATCTATCTCTTCAGATATTTTCCTAACCGTTATGTCGGAGATATGATGACAACTTGTACTTTTAGTCTTACACTAGAGAATGTTGGTCTTATGTTATTGTTTGTTATCCCGATAGCAAGGTAACTAAAAGTTTACAGGTAAGCTGTTGAATATTTTGAAACTAATTTTATTGGAAGTTGTTGCTGCTTGCTCCCAGTCAAATTAGTTTCGAAATATTCAACAGAATGTTTATTAAATTGTAAACCCATCAAAGATATACAATTCATACCTTTGACAATTCAGCTTCATGACAGAGCTATGATGTCATTATCATTGTGATGCCAGCCTACATTGTGACGTAATTGATTATGACATATACTCGAGTGACAGAGCAGATCCCTCTATTGTTGGAATAGATTAATTTCTCATATTTAACTATCACACTGCTGCAAGCCACCAGACAATAACTCTGGACCTGATGAATATGTTGTAAACAATTTTACTGAATGTTATTGGTGCCACCAACAACTTTCAGCCAAATAGTTTTCAAAAAATGTAGCAGGTCTAGAGATTACAAACTCAGCAGTCAGATGGTTAACGAGCACGCTGATTGATCCTCGATACTCGTTACAATATTGTTAACAATAATGTCAAATATTACTGCTTTTTTTTGTGACGCGCTCCTTATGAAAGTCACAATACTTGTGAATATGTGCCAATAGAGGGATATGATCAGACACTCAAGTATCCGACAGCATAATCACATATGTCACATGTTAGCTGACATCACAATCAAAATGAGGTATCTCCGTCAAGATAATCGAAATCTGTCACGAAAGTATACATATTCTATGTCAACCACGAATTTACAATTTAACCCTTGAATTTGTTCAAGAAAATTTCAATTTCCTCATAGAGAATGTCCATTCGGAGACCAAGAGAAGACTATTTTTTTAAGTTATCGAGCCAGTCATTCTAGTGGTAAATTTTCAAAAACAGTCTGCTCTTGGTCTGAAAATGGACAATTCTCAAGCCCACTGCAGAAGCGGTTTTTAAGGGTTAATAAATATTATGTTGAGTATTTTGAAACTAATTAGACTAGGTGGTCCATAGCTTTGCCTAAATAGAATAATCATGTGTCAATATTTTTTAAAATACACACAGATTTGCCTGAAACGTTCTACAGCCTGCCACAAACGTGCTGATCGATTTCCAACTCAAAATGAGACGTTTAACCTGTATGAGACGTAATCACGCTAATTTATTTACTCATATGGTTCTTATAAGATTAACATTTATCTCCCTTCCACCATGGTTTCAATATGTACGAGCACATTCTGCAGGGAAAAGCATACTAGAACCAATTACAAATATCGTGTGTGCTAAAGGTAATTTCGGCGAAACGGCTTTCAATATCCGCCTTGTTTACTAGTGATTCCCATGCAGTAGATGGGCTAGCCGTAACTGGAGTCACGTAGATACAGGTGGCTTATCAATTGCCAGAATTGAACAATTTGAAATCAGAATGCACGGTTTGCATATTTTCAAATGTGCATTTCTCGCTTATTTCTTAGAGCATGCTCGCACTATTTATATGTGCTAAGACAGATTTTGATCGCATTTCAACTATATAGTATACATGGCGCTTAAAATTGTGTTGTCATATGGACTGTAACTATTTAACACTGAAATCTGTTGAAAAAAATTCTAACCTTTCTCATGGAAAATGTCCATTTGCAGATGAAGAGAAGACTATTTAAAAAAATTTATCACTGGAATGACTGGCTCGGTTATTAAGCTAGTCACTCCAGTGGTAAATTTTCAAAAATAGTCTTCTCATGGTCTACAAATGGACATTTCTCAAGACCCTTTCAGAAGCCATTTTTGGCTGATATAAGTGCTGAACGGTTAACCCTGTTGTAGTGTAGACAACTGACCAATCAGAGCCCAGTGTTTGACACTGTACTTGCTCAAGCTCCATACTTAACCATTTCAGTCCTTAATTCTCTGAATCTTAATTTCCAGGTAACAATATAGGTAACCGTTTGAATATTTAAAACTAATTTGACAGTAACAAAATTCAAAAATTCTTTTAATTATTTAATAAATATTGTGTTGACTATCTTGAAACTAATTTTACTGGGAGCTGAGACAGCAACAGCTCCCAGTAAAATTAGTTTCAAAATATTCAACACAATATTTATTAAATTGTCAAGGGTTTCTTTAATTCTGTATTTCGGGTTCAAAGTTTTAACGAGTCGCGCCTCATAACTCCATTCACACATTGGTTCTGCTTGGAGAAATTTGACTGGAATATACTGTCCTAGTCTACAATTCACGATACATATAAGAATCAGTACTGTCATCGTTATTATACACAACAGTAATGATTCGTATGAAACTTCAGTGAAATTACTTTAAACTATACACAGTAACATTGTCCCAGTGGAGGAATCCAGTTTTAGCTATGCCCCATTCATCTCTAGCTAAGCTACATCCATGCTTTGTCTGTCGATCCCTACAAGTCGATCCCTACACTCTGAATCTCAATTTCCAGAAAACTACACAGGTAAGCTCCACTTTATTAAATAGAAAAGCCATACAATTCGTACGACGTGATGACTATTAACCATTTAAGATGGACTAAATCGAGTTATTCCCGACACAATTGAATATGACATCATCCTACATGTGACAGAGTTGATTGTGACGTCATATGATTGACTGAGAGAGGGTCATCAATTACATATCATCTAATATCTACAAGACAAAATATGTACGAGAAAGACTGAATATAAGTGTATAATTATAATAATAGTAATCGTGATGAGAATATGTTGCGCTAAACCTGCTTTAACGTTTGAAATTCCAGTGTCTCAATTTCAAAAACATGACAATTTGGTTCTATTCTATTGGAGGCAATTTTTCATCGACGCTTGGGTGGAGCTTGCATGTGGGGGCCCCAAAGAGAGGTACTAATTTTGGAGTCCACAGCGAAAACACACCAGCAACATCTTTCAGCAACATTATTTTCAAATGTCTATTTGCGGTTGAAAAGGGTACTTTGAAAATTCGCATGGGATTGTTCAATTCACTAACCGAGCCAGTCACTCTATTGGTAAATTAACAAAAAAGGCCTTCATTTTGGCCTGCAGATGGACATTTAAATTTTCTTGACCATTAAAGATTTAACCCTTGGAACACGAAAGACCATACCCAAAAAATCAACAATGCCAGAACTATTCTGTTGAATATTTTGAAACTAATTTGACTGGAAGGCTGCAACATGTTGCTGTTGAATTAGTCTCAAAATATTCAACAGCTTACTTGTAGATACCTTGAAATTGCGATTCCGGGAATTCATAGTTCAACGGGTTAAAGATGAGTCATGACCATTCAATGGACTTTTCAAGGTTTATATATCCATCATATGACATCATAATCAACTACGTGATGTGAATGATGACGTCATGAATGACTCGATATAGACCATCTTTAACGCTTAATAGTCCGACACATCGTATGAATTGCACCGGTATGTCTTTACCAGTTAATAAAGGTTCTGTTGAATATTTTGAAACTAGTTTGATTGGCCGCTTTCACGGCCAATCAAATTAGTTTAAAAATATTTAACAGCTTAACAGAAATTAGTCAGGGAGTTCAGGGATCAATCGATCCACGCATGAGCGAGGTGTGGGCGGAACTTAGCTAGTGATGGGCGGGGCTTAGCTAAAACTGGAATGGTTCATTAACAATACATTTGAGCTATAGATTATGCAGCTTTCAAATATCCCAGTAAATAAACTAAATCCCAATTATAATAAGTATATAATATTGATATGATTATATAGATACAAGTATATAACAATAATAATAATAATAATAATAATAAAAGTGAAATATATTGCATTGAATTTTAATGAAAGATTCCGAGTTCAATATAATACCAGACGATAATAGTAACACTCTACATGTACATACAATGTGCATAATTCACTCTTTCAATGACAAATCCATGAAAAAGTAAATTCTTTATGATATATTGCATATTCTGTTGAATATTTTGAAACTAATATGACTGGAAGCTGTTTCTGCCTAAGTCACATTAATTTCAAAATATTCAACAGCTTTCCTGTTTGTTTGCGCTGAGATTTAAAGATACAGGGAATTTATCAAAGAAAGAGTTATTGCATTAATAGTGACTAAAATGTGACAGGTATTTTGGTACCTGGCAAAAAGATTGTATAAATAACAAGAGCTATACAATAGCAAATACATGACCATATGCTAGTCACAGCCAGTGCTAAAACATTCGTGTTTCACATGACCTCGCATGTCTAAAGAGTGGCTATTAGTAATTTCCAGCAGAATGTGTTGCTAGAGAGACATGAGAATTACCATATTTATACTAGACAATATCATCACACATAAAACAGCATGATATAGGGAAGCCCATAAGCTTCTGTATGAAGAATAGTTCACTGAAAAATAGGCCCGCTTAATTTGTCTTAAAATTCAAAATGGATGCGCACAAAATGAGAAGAATTAGTTGAAATTACGTAGATAATGATATGCTATGAACCACTGGATGTATCAAGCTAGTGATACACGAAGATGATAAAAAAAACACCACGTTTCACAGCGGTGCGCGCTTACAGTCACACAACAGAGATTGACCGGGTTCTGACCTGTCTAGTCTCTGAAGTGAAGTCTGTGTTAATTTGATGATGTATATTCTAGGCACAAAACCATAAATCTATTTTGATTTGCACTAAAGGAGATGTTTCTAACACAATAGCGATGTCCAAAAAAAATTGACAGACAGACAGACAGATTATGGTTTTATCCAATTACAATTTTTCTTCTGCAAATCATAACTATTTACCCACAGTTATACAATGGTTGTAATCGACCGCAGCCAGTTAACCCTTTTAACTGAACACTTATGCTGAATATTTTGAAATTAATTTGCCTGGAAGATGTTGCAGCAACAGCTTCCATGCTAATTAGTTTCAAAATATTTTATCAGTTTATACCAAAATGGGTGCTTTAAAATGAGCAAGTCAGGACTGAAACTGTTAAGTCAATTATAATAAAAATCTTATATTACTAGAAATTTACATTAATATTAGCCCTTACCAATCTGATGCTAAAATTTCTAATTTTCAAGTTAAATTAAAAGATGAACTAATGTTAATTTTTCAACAAATTTGGTGGAAGGCGTTTCTTTCGTAGACAGCACCAAAATTGATGACAAATGAACACCAGTTTCTTTGCTATTTACGCAGTAAAAGACAGATTTATTGACATCAGAGTGGTAAGCGTTAAAGGTGAACACAGAGTAGGACCAAATGGTGCTCTTGTATAATAGAATTAAAATAAAATATATTATTTTTCATATTTTTGATTTCCTAATACGTTAATTTTACAGCGGAAGGGATTTTCTTCTATTTTCATGAGATTCGTGAAACAACATAATCTCATGAATAATTGTTGTCATCGCATTAATAATCTCTGCATGTTGACAATTAACAATTTAACCCTTGAATTTATTCAAGAAAATTATAATTTTCTCATACAAAAATATCCATTTGCAGACCAAGAGAAGAGTATTTTTTTTAATTTGCCACTGGAATGACTGGTTCCCGAGCCAGTCAATCCAGTGGTAAATTTTCAAAAATACTCTTCCCTTGGTCAGCAAATGGACCTTTCTCAAGACCACTGCAGAAGCCGTTTTTGGCCGATATGAGTGTTACAGGCGATTCAGAAATAATCGTATTAATGAGAGCTACAAGAGAAACACTTGTGTTTGTTAAATGTATCCTTGAATCAGAGCTGGTGTCCCTCTTCGTGACATCATTAGGCACTATTTTTGTCCAATCTGAAAAGATGTGGTGCAATCTAAACAGACATGGGTGGCTATTCACTCGATGACATTATAGCGTGAATAATATATAGCCTGTTAAAACCACAGAATTTTACCCTTTAATGGTCAAAATTACTCAAAAATATTTAATTATCTTTTAAACAAGACTTCTGCGGAATTAAATGTCTCGTCGGTTTCCTGTTTGTCACAGTGGCATTGACCTTAACATTGAAAAAACAGTTTTGTATTAAGGTCACAGTGACCTTGTGACCTCAGTATCATCACGCTACTTCCTAACGGTATAGACAACTATATAGCCAAGTTTAGTTGTAATAGGATTAATTGATCCTGAAATATAAGCCGAGAAGTTTTGCTAAATGCTAAATCTTAACATTGTTGACGTCGGAAAAGTGACACATATGTCCTGCTTTCGGCTTCGCAGGCGAGACAAAAATTGCATTCTCTTCGCCAAGAACATAACAGAGGCTGGTTTTGGCCGGCTTGACCATTAACCCTTTCCTGATGAAGCCAAAACCAGCCTCTACAGTGGTCGTGAAGAATGTCAACTTACATGCCAAAAGAAGACTACTTTTTGAAAATTTAACACTGGGATGACTGGCTCGGTAACAGCCAGACATTAGTGGTGAATTTTGAAAACTAATCTTCTCCTGTCCTGCAGCAAATGCACCTTTGGTCATTAAAGGGTTAAAGGAAGTTTTAATTAATTCATAAAATAAGATAACTTATATTTGGCAGTTTTCATTGAACTCTAACTCATTTATGATCTCTACAAATAATACCCTATAAACATATTAAACAGTTATTTATAACACAAATCAGAAGATACCAAATATCTCGCATTTTTAAGTTGCCGCAGGATCCGGCTGCCGCAGGACCCAGTCTGCCCAGGACTCTGGTGCTTATCTAGCAAAATTCTAGGTGTGGTTGCAATTCAAATCCTCTTCAAAATTGAGACGAAGTCAAGTCGCTATAGGACACATAAGATCACCAAATTTCAAGTCGATCGACGCAGTCATTTTGGTGGGCATTTAAAAAAATTTGTAATTTTTTTTTCTCCATGTTATTTTGAGTTCATTTCTGGCCAAAAATCTTTTTTGTATTTTGACCCCAAAAAGTGCGCCTAGTCGTAATTTTGAAAAGAAATTTTTCACTTCGAGTTGATTTCTGCAAAAAATGAAAAATGGTATTTTTGGCCAAAGCTTTTTCATGGCGGCCATTTTGGAAAAACTTGAAACCTTGGGGATGATTGCACAGGGAGTTTATTACAATCGATTGGTGCCCACTTTTTGACCGCGCCCCTAACCTCAGTTTGACCCAAGATCAAAATAATTCCTTGTACTGTAGTCTACTCATTGGCTTGAAATTGATATATGACATGACAAGCTTTGGATAAATTTAATTTTTTACTCACAGTCCCCACCTCCTGGGGGGGGGGGGGGGGGTCATAACAAAATTTCAAAAGTGCCATGCACATCCCTGTCCATATGTGTAATCATACCAAAAGTTTCAAGTTTCTATTTGAAATGGTCTAGGAGTTACATTACGATCGATTGGTGCCCAATTTTGACCCCGCCCCTTACCCTCAGTTTGACCCAAGATCAAAATAATTCCTTGTACTGTATACTTATCATTGGCTTGAAAATGATATGCAACATGACAACCTTTGGAAAAATGTAATTTTTGACCCACATTTCGCACCCCCAGGGCCCTGCCCCTGGGGTCATGCCAAAAGTGTCATGAACATCCCTGTCCATATGTGTAATCATCCCCAAAGTTTCAAGTTTCTGTCTGAAATGGTCTAGGAGTTGCATTACAATCGATAATTACTGGCCAATTTTGATCTTTTGACCCGTGGGCTCAGCACGGGGGTGGGGTGTCAGAACAAAATTCCAAGTGTCATGCACATCCTTGTCCATATGTATAATCATCCCCAAGGTTTCAAGTTTCAAAAGCAAGTCTTTGCTGATTAAATTGTCATTTGAAAAATCCTTAATCACAGCATAATACATATAACCAGGATGCAAATCAGCCATAAAATTATCAAATGGAAAGATTTTGAAAATCAATATATTTTTTATGTCCTAAGCATCATATAGAACACATCTGTGAAGTTTTATTCAAATCAGATGACCCCTTATGGGTGCAAATGTCATTTAAAAAAAGTGCAACCAAGTAATTATGAGTATAAATTTGATACAAAACAGGCCTAAAATTATTAAAGTTCAAAGATAAAAAAAAAAGGGGTTTTTTCATTTGAAATTCAATTTCTCTTTCATACGGACAAGTCCTAAGCATGGTATAGAACACATCTGTGGTTTTGTTTAAAAATCTGATGACCTCTTGTGGGTGCAATGCAGCAAATGTCATTAAAAAAAACCTTAACCATAGGATTAACATTAAGCTGGACACAAAAATTATTCACGGTTAAAACTTGAAAAAAAGAAAGAAAAATTTTAAAAATCGATATAGTTTTGATGTAAACTAGTCCTAAGCATCGTATAGAACACATCTGTGGTTTTTAAAAAATCGGATGACACCCCCCTCACGAAGTTGAAAGATTTTGAGGGAAGCGGGTGCAAAACTGCAAATGTCATTTTAAACAAGAGGCTCAAGGGCCTGTGACGCTCACCTGGACCATTAGCATTTGCATTTAAATATACATGATTCTTTGTATTAAAACAGATGGCCACCGTAAAAATTGACCAATTAAAATTCCGAATGGAATTTCTGGAGCCTACCAAATTCGGTTGAAATCTGCCAAGCAGCTATGGAGCGGTAGCATTTTGACCATTTCCAGTAGATTTTTCACAAAATCTCAGATTTTCATCCAAAAAATGTATCAATCAAAATTCTGAAGCGGTTCTAGAGCCTACCGCCACAGAATGCATCTAGCCAAATTTGGTTGAAATATGTCAAGCAGCTAAGGAGGAGTAGCATTTTGACCATTTCCGGTAGATTTTTCATAAAATCTCAGATTTTCACCAAAAAATTGAAAAATTGAACCCTTAGAGGTGCAAATGTTATTTTAAAAATTCTTAACCAGAGAGGACAACGCCGACATTTTTCCACCCTCTCCCAAAATCCTTTTTCAACTTCGTGAAAATGTGAGATAAAACTGATTTTAATACTAAGCGTAACCAACCCTGTTTGTTATTGGCCAGATTTATATTTTCCTACCATTTCCCTGAGTGTTCACATAAATATGACCACATTAAATAGAAACTTGTTAGTGTGATACATGTATTATATAAGACTATCCTGGTGATTGTTCTCTTGTTTTACTTGTCCTTGCCATTGTTGCTGTTAATAGCATCATTTACCTTGTTCATAGTGTCAAGGAGTTTGTTAAAGCGATGCTAATCTCGTCTGAAATGTTGTATTGTGTCGATAGAGTATGGTTTATAGATTCCATGTCAGTCATATCCTGTCACATTCCCTTATCCGTATCACAATTATCTGCTTTGTAATATCGCATAAATGTTGAACAGTGATCACCACCTTTTTATCTCCAAGTGATAGTGTGTGATGGAATCTAAGTGCCAATGCACTACATTCTTTATTATGTAATACTCACCGCATTGAATATTTTGAACAATATGATAAGTAATAAGTGATAAATATTGAATACTTTGAACAATATGATAAGTAATAAGTATTAGTAATTTGATTGGAAGTTGTTGCTGCCATAGGCAGCAACAACTTCCAGTCAAATTACTTTCAAAATATTCATCAGTTTACCTGTGATTGCTTTTATACCATATTGCGAAACTATAGCTCGCGTGTCTATGATTGAGCATATATACCGAGGCAGACAGGATTGGTTTTTGTCTGACTGGTGTTAAAGCAGATCATGACAGCCATCATAGGCGGTGGCAGCAATATATACAGTTTTTGGTACTAAAGCTGGAATGTTTCGTTGTAGGCGTGATAAAAAGCTAAAATGTTAGGGATGGATTGCGGGTGGTAAGCTCCATTACATCAATGCTTAGTAGGTTTTAAAAGGTGTTTGCTAAATTTAAGATTTTCATGTCAAAACTAAGCACTTTTAAGGCCATGGAAAAATAAATTCTGAATTAAAACAGTTTAAGCATTTTCAGGGATAGCTATGAACACCGTTTGAGAAAAGACCCTCCAGGACAGAGTTATGTATGAAAATATTGTACATTATAATAAGAATAAATAGAGTATCAGTTGGTTTAGCTGTTGATCTAAATGATTTTTCACGAGTTTTGACTCGATCTCCCCAAGACGGACGCTCGCTATGGCCAGATGGGCTAAAAATTATTGTAAGTAGATCATTCACTCAAATTCATTGTATATTCTGAAATTGCTTCAAGGTCATTCAGTTTGATAGAAGTTATAAGAATTAAAACACGCAACTAAACACATTTTGCATTCTTCAAGCGGCCATAACTCTTCAAATATCAAGGAAAAGCTACGAAAATCAATGAATGTGTAAAATCAAATTTCTATACATTCATAGCAAAAAGATATTTTCAGAGTTTGCGTAAAACCCCTTAAATGTAACACAACTTCATGAAATAAAGTGATCAAGTACATATGCACTGACTTAGTTCAAGTGAAAACTGCTCAAGAAACCACCTACCAACACCACCAATGGGTTCAAAAATTGATAGTTATTAAAAACCTGTGATCATACGACAACCAGTCATAGCCAATGGATGTTTCGAGTTTTAGCTATACCCCCCCCCCATCTGTAGCTAAACTCCACCCACACTTCGCCTATCAAATTAGTTTCAAAATATTCGATAGAATGTTTATTAAATAGTAGACATATAATTTGCATGACGTGTCAGATTATTAAGCGTTTAAGATGGACTAAATCGAGTCATTCATGCCGTAATTGATTATGACATTATCCTACCCGTCACATAGTTCTTTATGATGTCATATGATGGATGGATAAACTGGAAAGCTCCATTAATGGTTAAACTGGCCAACACCGGCCTATGTGACCCAGACTATTGCTCTAACCAGTCATTCCCGTCGGAAAATTTCAAAACCACTTCTCTGGGTCAGCAAATAGACATTTTCTTGACAAAATTTGACGCTTAACCCTTTTAATGACAAATCTCTGACGCATAGCATATTCTGTTGAATATTTTGAAATTAATATGACGAAGTCGTTGCTGATATAAGGAGCTTGCAGCCACAGACAACTATGTCTTTCAATCAGATTAGTTAAAAAATATTCAACACCTTTCTGGTTAGTTTGCCCTGAAATTGAATCTACACCATGCGAACATATGACAAACTATCATATGAATGGAGGATTCCAGTTTATCCATCAATCATATGACATCATAATCAACTACATGTGTAAGCTGACGTCATAATCGAATACGTCGTGAATGATGTAGCTAAGTTCATCACGAACGCTTAATTGATGATGAACTAAACCTTGTAAGAATTGTATGTCTTTGCTATTTAATAAACAGTCTGTTGAATATTTTAAGACTAATTTTACTGGGCGAATTAGTCAAATTAGTTTCAAAATATCCAACACCTTACCTGTCGTGATAACCTTTCTGGAAATTGAGATAGAGGGCAGGGATCGATCGATCCCAACACAAGCAGTGTGGGTGGAGCTGAGCTAGAGATGGGAATGGAATAGGTAAAACTGGATTCCTCCATTGTCAACGAAATGTGTCAATTTAACTTTTGTAAGTATAATAATGTGATGTTGATGCAGTTTATTAAGATTTGAGTAAAACCATCAATATTCCAAATGCATATGCACAATAAAAAATATATATATTGCGATTGATAGGGTGAAAAAGTGTACAGTAACCAGTTTTCGTAAATATTATCACACTGAATATCGCATTTGTTAACGCTAGTAAAATCAGGTACGTTATTTTAATTTGATATTTTATTTTCGAATTACTAAAACAATTATTAACCATTTAATGGTCAAATTTGGTATAAAAAAAAAATCAAAATATTTGATTGAATGTCCATTTGCAGGCCAACACCATTTTTGGAAATTTATCGAGCCAGTCATTCCAGTGATAAATTTTCAAAAATAGTTTATCGAGCCAGTCATTCCAGTGGAAAATTTCCAAAAATAGTCTCCTCTTGGCTTGAAAATGGACATTCCTCAAGACCACTGCAGAGGCCGGTTTTAGCCGTCTTGACCATTAAAGGGCTAAGGAATAAGAGGCTTCTAATACTTTCTTATAAACAAAATGAGGTGAGAAAATACTTCTATGAAATTGTGCCTTTAAGATGGCCATGCACAATCTATAGTAATTACATCTGTAGTGAGCACATAGTGGTCCTATACTAGGTGGTCACATAAGACAGGTTTGATTGAACACAATCCTAAGATGACTAATATTCTAAACTGATAATACAATGACAAAGCACTAATGTATCACGCACCACAATACACACACCGCCCCTGTGATTAAATCGAAAATCACGATATATTTTAAATCGTGAATTTATATGACTAAAACTTATATAATCGAATAATCGTGAATAACTTCTACTGGATACAATAACTCAATTCCAAACTTTTAATTACTTTTTAATGAGATCCGTCACAAAAATTAACATTTTGCTCAGTGAATGAATGTCTATTCACAGGATAAGAGAAGACTATTTTTGAAAATGTACCACTGGAATAACCGGCTAGAGTCAAGCCAGGCATTCCAGTGATACATTTTCAAACATAGTTTTCTCTCAGCCTGCAGATAGACTTTTCTAAATGCCACCGCAGCTTTCGTCATTGATATGCATTTGCTGTTACGTCTGGGTAATTTGTACCCAAGCTGATTAATCGAGTAATCACGGTTATTCTTAAATAATCAATCATGATCACGAAAAACAATAATCGCGCAAGCCATGCACATTCCTCCCACACAAGGCCCAAAACAGTTCTTGCTTGAAATTACTGCTAAATGATTGCCGGTCAATATTTCTCAATAGTCATAATAAACTAACTAGTATGTATTGATACTATCCAATAATTTTAGCAACAATTTGTGGACAATTAATTTAAAATACATTTTAAAAAGTTAATTTAAAAATAAGACAGTAAATTTGATTAATTGGCAATAATATTTTGACTCGAGGCGTGAAGTAATTTTAAGAATAGTATTGAATTGCGATAACGATTGATAGAAGCTTAAATTGTTTAAATTGTTTAAGTTATAAAACTAGTGCTTTGAGATCTTGTTCGAAGTCGCTGTTGATTTGTCCGAGTAACTCTGGCCGTATATACACATCGATAGCGGCCATCGCGAGAGCCTTGGCAGTTGTCAGTGTGTATGACTGCGCTTTTGGATCACCTAAAATCAAGAGAGTATAAACACTAATCAAGATCAGTACAAGAAAGGCGGTAATAAGGCTATTGTATGATTAGCATATGAAGGGATCCCATCCGTTACTCAAGTACATGTATCTGATATCATAATTAACCCTTTAAAACTCATCAGCCAAAAACGGCTTCCGCAGTGGTATTGACAAATGTCCATTTGCAGACCAAGAGATTATTTTTGAAAATTTACTACTGGAATGACTGGCTCGATAACCGAGCCAGTCATTCCAGTGGTAAATTTTCAAACATAGTCTTTTCTTAGTCTGCAAATGGACTTTTTCTATGAGATAATTGAAATTTTCTTGAATAAATTCGAGGGTTAAAGGGTTAAATATGTCACATGGTAACTGACGTCACAATCATAATGCCGTAGCCTCGTTATGAACATCGAAGTTTGTCACAAAATTGTAACGAATTGTATGTTTTTGGTAAATTTACAATTTAATGAAAATTAATTTGAAACTAATTTGAATGGCAGCAAGAGCCCCAAGTCAAATTTGTTTTAAAATATTCAACAGCTTACCTGTATAGTTTACATTGAAATGTAGATTCTGGGAATTCAGGTTTTAACCCTTTAAACATCAAATTTATTCAAGAAAATTTAAATTTTCTCATAGAAAATGTCCATTTGCAGACCAAGAGAACTGTTTTTGAAAATTTACCTTTGGAATGACTGGCTCGATAACCGAGCCAGTCATTCCAGTGGTAAATTTTCAGTCTTCAATTTGGTCTGAAAATGGACATTTCTCAAGGACACTGCAGAAGGCATTTTTGGCCGGCTTTGACCATTAAACAACGGTTAAAGTTTCAAATCAATTCCAGGAAAACTAAACAAGGCATATCAGTAAACTGATGGATGCTCCCCAAAGGCATACTCCACGGGGAAACTCTTGAAACTATGGCCCGGACAAACAGTCTCCGTAATATTCAGTGAACCATGAAAAGTAGGTCGTACAGAACTACTTTTCAAACACAACACACCTACAGTGTATCATGCTTCCATACACAAAGTTTGGTTTCGGTATCCCAAAAACTCTTCATACACTGCAAATTTTTTTCAATAAGCGGTATCCACATATCAAGTTTCATGATCAGGCATATAGAAAGAACCCTAGAAACTATAGATCTGAGAAACATTTTATGTAATGTTTAGTGAACCATGAAAGGAAGGTCAAAAGTAGATAATGCTGATCGTCTTTTCATACAGAGAACATTTCCTTATGATGTATCCACATACCAAGTGATCATGCATATAAAAGTCTTGAAACTATGACCCTGAACAACTTGTAGAGGGCAGACAGATAGAAGGATGAATGGACGGACAAAGCAGCGACTATATGCTTCTCAAAAATCTTTCGGGGAGCATACAAAGTGGGCAGAGTGTAGTTAGAAATGGGCAGGGCATATTTAGAAATGGAACCCTCTATTTGGTGTCACTCCATGTGGCTCTGAATCTAGAGGTATCATTGTTAGAAAACACAAAAAACTACTATATGTGGATGAAGTGGCATGTACAAAAGGTAATGACGAGTACCAGTATAATGTTCTAGATCTCCTACATCTCATACTGCGCTGACAAGATCGACTACATTTACAAACAAAAACTAACTTCAAAGCTACATATTGTTTTCAGTCTTTCAAGGAATCCATTCCCATCACATACTCCCTCGCTAACATCCCTAGTGACTCTAACAAGTCATAATTGCTGAGCTCAAGTCTCTGTGTCAATGGAACTTTCAACTGCATCCATCCATCGTATGACTTCATAATCAACTACATGATGTGTAGAATGACTTCACAATCAATGACGTCATGCCGTAGATAAGTACGTCACGAACGTGTAATTGAAGACGGACTATGCATTGTACGAATTGTATGTCTTTACTATTTAATAAATATCCTGGGCAGCAACAGCACTCAGTCAAATTAGTTACAAAATATTCACCAACTTACCTGTATAGTTTTCAGCAAAAAGATAGTCAGGGCATTTGGGGATCAATCGATCCCAACACGTCGAAGTAGGGGTGGAGCTTAGCTAGAGGTGGGCGGAGCATAGCTAAAACTGGAAATCTCTATTCATTTCGACAAGGACTAACACTTAACTATTTTACAGATTTAAGCACGATTATCCCTTTATTGGTCAAGCAAGTTAAAACAGCTTGTGCCATAGTCTTAGTTTCAGAATAATTAGCAGAATATTTCTTATATCATAAAAGATTTAATAAATTGGTTCCTTGAGTTGAAACGGTTAAACAGAGAAAATTAAAGAAAATAACAAGTGGATGAGCATAGGCACCTTCAGCGTGACGTCGTACTCGTATGCTACGCTCTATGTATATATATAGAAAGGTGCGAAAGGACGATTAGTCTAGGGTGTAATCATCGGCCTATCACGAAAAAGCATGGATATGTATCAACTAAATAATATACTGAACCTCAAGTGGATTAAACGAAATCTAGGATTTCTTTTTTCACGAGAGAGTTGATACTTACCTCCCTAATACTTTTGATATTGCTAAATATTGGCTTTCACTCAATAAACACTCAGATTTAAAACAGTTAGGTGCCCCTACTGGGCAGGGAGTCAGAGCGTAGTCTGGCGGATGCCAGCCCCACCACCGCGCATGCGCAGACTAGCACTTCCTCTGACTAGATTATTGGCTGACACACATGCAACTATTAAGAGCCTGAAGACCGAGCCTCTGTGGGGTGGAGAGGCCGGGTCCGTATCTAGGGAGGTAAGTATCAACTCTCTCGTGAAAAAAGAAATCCTAGATTTCGTTTATTTCACTTCAAGAGTATACTTACCTCCCTAATACTTTTGATATTGCCAGAATTCGAAAGTGAATCTGGCGGGAGGGAGGCGAGGTCAAAAGACCAGCTCATCCCTATACGCTTTTCTGCGTTTAAGGCACTTAAACTTCTGAAACTGTAAGAAAAAACAGTCAGGATTTGACTAACCATCGGATAACACCACCGATGTATGAGAGATGACCGAATGTCATATGCGCTCCCCCCCCCCTCCTTCCTGGGAGGAAGAGTCGACTGACCTCAATGTCCTATACGCTCTCTACGTACAAGTGCCATGTACTACAGGACAGAGACGAAAAAACTCAATTTTCGTAACTCTCAACAATGAACCACACAAATACACAAACCATCACCATATTAATAACGGGTAATCGTGACAATACAATCAACAACGGACAACACATGAACAAGACTGACCTTGTTGAAAACGGCTGCTGACATCATCTTCCCATTGGTAAAGACTGATGCAGGCCCCAAAAAAGTGGGTGTTTCCATAAATTAATTGTGAAATATATAAGTAATGAGGAAAAACCTCCTCAAAAAATATAAACCGAGTTATTTTTTCAAAACCGACAAGGCGAGAGGATTAGAGGTGTCACGGAGATAATGGTCTGTAAAACTTGACTCACAGTGCCACTGAGCCACCGACATAATATCATCCACAGGGACCCCATCAAATAGGGCCGTGGATGTCACTACGCCGCGGACACTGTGAGCCTTGGCCACGTCAACCTGCTTCCCGGTGGCGGATTTATGGCAAAACTGAATGCATTCCACAATCCACCTGGAAATGGTGTCCTTAGAAGCCCTGCCATGGGGCTCAATATATGACAACCATAACGCTGACTGGTCGGTGCGCCACTCCGCCGTACGTTGTCTGTACCGGCGCAGCGCCCGGACGGGACACCATGCTTTAGAATTAGGATCATATCTAGTTAAAGCAGGCAAAATAATAGGTTGACCTGGATATTTCAACGACTGATTTTTAGCCAAGAAATTAATCCTAGGTAGCAGCTTAAGGCCTTCCCCTGAAACCACAAAACGGTCATCCTCGGCTGATAAGGCATGAATTTCACTCCTACGCCTAGCCGAGGCCGCAGCAATTAAAAACACAGTCTTCAGTGTTAATAGTTTCATAGAAATGGAACTAAGTGGTTCAAAAGGCTTATCACCTAGTACTTGAAGCACTAGCGATAAACTCCAAGACGGAATCACAGGTGGATTCCTTGGTCTTAGATTGCCCATGCCTTTAATTAATACATTTAATGTATTTACTTCATCACTTCCCCTCTTAGCCAAGCAAGGAATAACAGACATTAATGCTGACTTATAACCAGCAATAGAGTTAGGCTTGAGGCTATAGGCATCATAGAGGTGACAGAGGAAATCAGCTACTACTTGAATAGATGAATCCATTGGATCAATACATCTTTTTGAGCACCATTCTGCAAATCTGTTGATTTTATAATTATATGCTCTGGAGGTTGACCCCCTCCTGGCTTTGGCCATAAACATGGCTGCTTGCTCAGAAAAGCCCTCCTTAATTCTAGATTCCTTGACAACATCCACGCAGTCAATCTGAACATTGACGGATTGTTGTGAAGGGCCTTGCCCTGGAAGATAATATCGTCCATCAGAGGCAGAGGAACCGGATTGCAGACCAGAAGGTCCAGCAGATCCGTATACCATGATCGGCTTGGCCAATCCGGGGCGATCAGAAGCACTTGGCATTCCTCTTGTCTGATTTTCTGAAGAATTTTTGGAATCAGGATTGCTGGAGGGAATGCGTATGCATACATTCTCCCCCAGCTGATAGCTAACGCATCTGTTGCGAAAGCGCTTGGATCCGGAATCGGAGAGACGTACGTCGTCATCTTCGCATTCTTCTTCGTTGCGAACAAATCGATGTTGGGTTTCCCCCAATGGTCGAACAGACGATCCGCCACACATTGATTTAGTTGCCATTCCGTGGGTAAAACACTCATCCTTCGGCTCAATGAGTCTGCTAGCAGGTTTAACCTTCCCGGAATATGAACTGCTTTCAAGGTAATCTGGTGATCCAGACACCAACAAAGCAGTTTCCATGTCATCATACAGAGACTGGGCGACTTCGTTCCGCCCTGGCGGTTTATGTAAGTCACAACTGTTGAGTTGTCTGAACGAATAAGAACAATCTTGCCCTGAACTTTCTGTAAGAAATGTTCCAGGCACAGGACTACTGCTCTTAGCTCCAGTAGATTTATATGTTCCTTTGACTGTTCCAGATTCCAAAGCCCTGATATCGTGTACTCTTCCAGGCAAGCTCCCCAGCCCTCCATCGATGCATCTGTATACACAGTCACCTGAGGGTGGGGAGGGGTTAGCAAAATCCCCGGCAAGAGATTCTCTGTATTCAACCACCATTGCAGGTGGTGAATGAGAGGCGCCAACACTGACACCTTCGAGTCCAGCGAACCTGTACTCTGGGTCCATTGTGTCATGAGAAATAACTGGATCGGCCGCCTGCATAAGGCGGCCTGAGGAATGACTGGTTCCAATGAAACCATCAACCCCAGCATTCTCAAGTAAACCCGTGCCAGGACATGACGACTGTCGCACACCGACTGAATTAACGAGATGAGTTTCTGAACTCTCTCCTGAGTAGGATAAACATATCCTGTCTCTAGATCAAAGAACATCCCCAGGTAAACAAACTTCTGGGATGGAGTCAGCTCTGATTTTGGGAAATTGATCATCCAGCCTAAGTCTGTGAGAGTTTTCAAAACAATCTCCAGATTGGCCGACAAACTTTCCCGGGTGTGCGCTTTCAACAGCCAGTCGTCTATGTACATGTGGACTGCTATGCTTCTCCTGCGGAGGTATGCTGTGATCGCAAGAACCACACGGGTGAAAACCCGAGGAGCCGTGGAAATTCCGAAGGGTAACACCCTGAATTCCCACTGTCTGCCCTGGAATGCAAATCTCAGGAAGCGACAGAAACTCCCGTGGATGGGGATGTGGAAATAAGCGTCCTTCAAATCTATCGACGCCGTCCACATCCCCCTCTCCAACCCCGCCAACACCGAGCGCACCGTTTCCATCTTGAAACTGGGCGTCTCGATGAACTTGTTCAATGGCTTGAGGTTGAGAATCGGTCTCCACCCTCCGGTGCGTTTTGTTACTAAGAACAGGGTTGAATAGAAGCCTGGACACCTTTGTGCCGGCTGAATAGCTCCTTTTTGTACGAGGGAATTTATCTCCTCCTCGATACACAACCTTTGCTCTGGCTCTCTCGGAATGGGAGTCCAGACTGGCACTAGAGACAGTCGCGACGGCGGGCCTGTCATCCACTCTGGATGATACCCGACGGAAAGCCATCGCAAGACTAAACGGTCCTGAGTTAACCGTTCCCACTCTTGCATGTGGTCGGCTAGCCGACCTCCCACCGGTCCACCTAGGGACCGCGGTGGACACAAGGCATGCAAGAGCGGCACTGTCTCCGTTGCCATACACACCGGAGTGGTTCTTACCGCGGTAAGCGTCCTGTCAGGACCGATAACCACGCCCAGATCCTCGCGCGCCCCGCCCCGCCCCGCGCGCACCCTGGTGCGCGGGCGGCTGCCTGGCTGACGGCGCCTGAGGAACCTGCGTCCCCCTCGCTGCTGGCCGAATCGCACGCGGCCGAGGCCGACGCTGCGACGGTGGCTGGCCTCTGACTTGGCCAGCACCACCTCGAGCCTGCAGGGGACGATACGCAGGGGCCGCGGCGCGAACGTTAGCACGACGCAGCACTTCAAACTGCTCGCGCAGCGCCCTCTGGTTATTCACCAGGGTGACCGTCTCCTGGAGGTGGCGACATCCCTCACCTCCAAAAAGACCAGGACCCGTCATAGGCGTACGGAGTAGCCTATTGTACAGGTCCTGAGACGGGCACAGATTGTCCAGGGCAAACGTGCGTCTTGCCCGGACACTCCTGGTCACCGCCCGAGTCATACAGTCCAGCGCCAGGTTAATACCATCCTGGATGGCTCGCTGGACCGTGACCGGGCTTGGCTGGCGCGATGCGGATGCCGTTACTACCCCCTGTAACAGCTGGGAGACGTGGGACAGAGCGGCAATCGAAGCCCTCCCACTCTCCTCCGCATCACGCAACGCGGTATTCGCCGAACGCAACGCGTTCGAGCACAAGACCCCCGTGTCAGAACGGGAGCCTGGCCGCGCATCCTCACCCAAAGCCGCGCGGTCATCCACGCTGGGCTTGGGTACCACACCGTACCGCTGGTAATCCAGGGGCACGATGCGACAACGCCTGGCCACCTCGCGAGGGGCCTTCGCGAGACGTCCACTCGAGTTAATGGACGACTCCGCCGCCTTGAACATGTCAACGACATGCTCCGCCAGCGGCAGAGAAGGCATAGCGTTAGCAGTCGGTTTCCCAGCTAACCACGGCCTGTGGTCACGCTGGCTAGGCGACTGCTCCACGGGCAGATCAGGCCTAACGCTCACCAACCACTGGCAAGCGTCAGACCAATCCTCCTCCGTGGCTAACTGCGAGCGCTCTACAAGACGGGGTCCTTCGTCTTCCTCCTGAGCGCAAGCAGTAGAGCTTGACGGCGGGTATGCTGATACACCTGGCAAGCCAGGGAAAACATGCGGGCCTGATAGCACCGGCATGACAATATCACTGGTTTGACCAGGAGCAGGCACCGTGGTAGAGCGCGGGGTATATACCGGCCCACCACGGCCCCGGCCAGCACCAGCAACACCCTCGGCAAGCCGAGGTATGCGGTACCGCTGGCCATCAGCAGCGCCCTGGGCCACCACCTGAGCCGCGGACTTTACTCCAGGGTGAGTAAAACCGTGGAAGAAGCCGCCTGTATTCCCCGCGAGGGGTGCACAAACTTCTTCATCCATGTCCACGTCGTCAGACGGCGACCCTAGCAGGTAATCCTCATCACCCTGGTCAGAAAGATTAGACCCCGGGTCAGCAAAGAGAGCTAACCCGGGCTGACCAGGAACGGTGCCATAGGAGGTACTGGCCACCGCGGCGTGCGGATACCCCTGGACTGATAAGCAGCCCACGGGTTCCAGCGACAACCGTCCACGGTCCCCTCTCGGCGCGGCAATAAGCCTGCTGCCAGGGCCGTGGAACGCCCCCTCTAATGGGGCCACCTCTGGATCGTCGAACAACGGAAGCGGTCTAAGGAAAACCGATCCAGAGGCGGGGATTACCTGCTCCGAAGCCGATGATGAGGACAGTAAAGGATTTGGTCCAGGAAGCATGCCACGAAGCAACCCTGGAACCAAATCCTTTATTGTCCTCTTCATCTCTCCCAACATCTCGGTCCGGAAGGCCTCCATATCCACCGCGGACGAGACCTTCCCCTTACCCTTCCTACTTACAACCTCTCGTTTCCGCTTCTTCTTCTTCTCCTCCTCTACCACCTTGTCCGTCGCCTGTAAGCAGCACAAGAATTCGGACATTAACTCGCCCCCCCAGTGCTTACATATGTCACAATTAACCAAGGGACCACAAGGGCTACATTGATAGCACAGATGAGGCCAGAACTTTTCATGAAGAAAACGTCCACAGGACGCGCAACCCGGTCCCTGAAACAGGGCAAAGGACAAGGAGTATGAGCAACTAGTTAAGCTTAGAAACTCAAACCAACTCAAAGAGAAGGAAAACGATCATAAAGATCAAAATACATCAGAAACCAGCATAGCGCTTGAATTGCTGATAAATACATAGCCAGGCTGATTATGACGTCATTAATCCCGTGACAGGAAAAATTCGATCCCAACAAAACATCCAAGTGCAAGGACGAATTGTATGCTGAATGGATAAGTCGACTATACAACCATCAGATACATATAGATAACTCTTTTCTGGCAAAAATGTTAATTATCTCCCTTTGTTTGTTTACAATAATTAACATCACCACATTATCAATAACTAGATACCTGACACTTTGTATAGACAAACCATCCAACGTGACGAACCGGAGAACTCCACCATCTGCACGCCTCTTAACTCTCTCCACCTCATGGGGAAGGAATTGGATCAAGAGGGCAAAGTGAGAAGACCTTTATACTAGGCCTCCAACTCACTGGACATAATTTTTCATTTGGTTAGATAACCTAACAGTGTTAGTAGGAAATGGAACCATGGTGGAGAGAAAACTAACTCTCTGCTGCTGTGATGTCACCACCTAGCGTCACACAGACCTGTGGACATAAACAGAAAGAGAAATTAGTCCTAGGTAGCACCGAGTTGACATAAACCAACTAACCAAGGCGCTTATCACGGTAAACGCGAGTCCCGGAAACACAATACACCGGGAAGAAAACTCGCTAATTTTACTAGAAGTCACCTGATTTAAAGGTCCTAAGTCCTCCTGTGGCGAAGTGTTCCCTCCCGCCATCCAAATCAGATACTATCACTCCAAAATAACACCAAACAAACAGTTTAAGAGTAAGAAAAGCTTATGTTTCAAAAAGACATGTGTGTTCTCTTTGCCAATAATCTAGCAAAGAGGAAGTGCTAGTCTGCGCATGCGCGGTGGTGGGGCTGGCATCCGCCAGACTACGCTCTGACTCCCTGCCCAGTAGGGGCACCTAACTGTTTTAAATCTGAGTGTTTATTGAGTGAAAGCCAATATTTAGCAATATCAAAAGTATTAGGGAGGTAAGTATACTCTTGAAGTGAAAACATGCATCTTCCAAACGGTGCATAAATTTAGGTCAACAGCACGCCTATAATTACACAATATATCAAATACTTGGCAGAAATGCAATATCATTTCACGTAGAACTTATACATTTTACCGACTCCATGGTTATGATAAACAACAGCGAATCTTGGAGTCGGGTAATTGAGAAATAGCATATTTGGTACCCGTTTAAACACGATCGTTTGCAGCTTGCAATAGAAATGAATGATTACAAATCTATATCCAGTAACATTGTTCCAACAGGAGTTTTTCAAAACAGAACTTATATTAGCTATATTTGTTGGAGGTTTTTGGTTGTCACTTTCCGGATTTTCTTTCTCGTTCAGGCTTCTCTGATAATTATGGTATTTAGAACGAGTTGTATATAGGACGAATTGACTGGATATTTTAACATTGATATTTGTAACTAGAGACTCGATTCCACCAAACCGGATAACTGCTCTAACGAACTTGACCATTTTGAAATTTGTAAACATTGCGCAACGAAATGGATGGGTTCTGTTGAATTGACGCGAAGGTAGTCTTACTAACATTTATATCAACCAAAAGTGGCGAATTGTTGGTTTATTGAAATAATTCACAACTTATTTATACAAATTGATGTGCATCTCATATGAAATTAAGGTAGTATTGAATACTTTATAAATAACACATTTTGTTACGTATATTAGTTTGACGGGGAGTGTCGTCGTATACACCTAAATGTTTTCGTATATTATGAAATTCTTGGTGCGTTTTTGTCCAAATGCTATACAGCGTCGGATAGATATATGTATCCTCTTTAAGCGCAACATATTATTTAGTAAATAAACTCCATTGGTTTTATGTCAGTCCAGAGGAATCGTAGTAGCATCAAAACATCAATCGTAAACGATGCAAACCCGTAGTCTTATATATATATATAAATAGGAGAGGGTACGCCGTCACGCTAAAAATGCCTATGTGGCTGAGTGAACATTTGGGCAATAAGAAAACAAGCTTTGATTTTAAGACAGCAATACTTGTGGATAGAACATACTTCACCCAACTGGGATTACTGAGCACAGAGTAGGGAACAAGGCCACATAACCAACTAAGGGTCATCTATTAAGTTAACATAATTCACCTTTCTAGAGTATCCATCTATCATCTGACGTCATATGATGTCATAATCAGCTAAGTGGCGTACAAGATTACATCATAATAATTACATCATAAATGATTCTATTAGGCCCGTCGTTAACTCTTAATAGTCTGACACATTGTGCGAATTCTATGTCTCTACTATTTAATAAACATGCCGTTGAATATTTTGAAACTAATTTGGCTGGACGCTTTTGCTGCCAACAGCGTCAAGTCAAATTAGTTTCAAAATATTCAACAGCTTGCCTGTATAGCTTTCTGGAAATTGATAGTCAGGGAGTTCAGAGATCGATCGATCCCAACATGAGCGAGGTGTGGGTGGAGCTGAGCTAGAGATGGGCATAGCTAAAAGAAAGGTCCATTACTAACCACTGGCCACAGTAAATTCTTTAGTGTGATTAGGTGAATCCGTTCCCATGTAGAACTTTGGGTGTATACTTGGAATGACATGCGACACATTTCCCATATCAGTAGAACCACCATATGCCTTGATAATCGCATCATCTGTCGAGATCTCCATACCGAGGCTCTGTGCATTCTCCTCAAACAGACTGGACATGGTATTGTTTGACAACAGGTCCATGTATGGCTTGGATGAGAACTGAATATCCACCTATGAAGAGAAAAAGGGAAATAAAATCTCTGGTGAGTCAATAAAGCTTACGAGTGGCATAGAACTGACCAATCAAAATATGCTACCTGTCTGACGTTAAATGAAAACCTGACAATTGAATATGGATGCACTATTTTTCAGATTCACAACCTTTTATGATGTTAGACTGAAAATTGGGAATTCATGAACAATTTACGGCAATGTGTTAAATATTTGAAATTACAGCAGAACCCTTCGAAACTGATCAGCCCCTACACATTGCCACCACAGCCGACACACAACCCCTCCCCATCCATCAGGACATATTTGTTTGGTTTGGAAAGGTTTCCTTTATTAGAGGTTAAAATCATATTTACACTAGCGCTTAGAAATAAGCTAACTTCCAATCACAACATCTAAAGTGCGAGTGAAATCTACACGCTCTCGCGAGTAAAATTATCAGCAGTCGTATCATAATCTTAAATCACTCACATGCTACTCGCGATACAATTTTTTAAAACAAGAATATTACCTTTTACTCGAGACTAATTCACTAGCTTACTCGCACCTTGTAACTAAGGGTGCATGTGCACCAAAGAATGAAACGTTGGGGGTTAATTGTGACTATTTTCATACCGAGAATTTATAGCGACCAATATAAAATGATCCAAAATAAAATCAGATGTATGACAAAAATTGCCTGAACACTAGAGAAAATAAAATGAGGTAATTCACTCATGTCGATGGGCAGGTGGCAAATTAAAGCTCTTATGCGATTGGATGCATTCCCCTGGACTACATAATAGACTGGAAGGCCCCCCCAAATACGAACAGATTTTGTAACATCGCGAACGTGAATATCGTAAACTAATTTGATATTATGTACACAAGATAGTGTTTCTAAGTTTGAGTACCGTAAGAATTTCACAAACCTAAACACTATGCTATATATTGAGATGTTGTGTAACGCTATATCATACACTTCTACACGACATGCAATGAGTCTTTCCACTGTATCCATCCATCATATGACATCATACTCAACTACATGACATATAGAATGACATTACAATCAATGATATCATTATGACATCATGAATGACATAGATAAGTATGTTACGAACGCATAGTTGAAGACGGACTATGCATTGTTGTACAAATTGTATGTCAATACTATTTAATAAATATCCTGTTGAATGTTTTGAAACTAATTTGACTGGGCGCTGTTGCTGCCATATGCAGCAACAGCACCCAGTGAAATTAATTACAAAATATTCAACAGCATACCCGTATAGTTTTCTGGAAATTGAGTCAGTGAGCTCAGGGATCAATCGATCACAACACGAGTGTGATGTGGGTGGAGTTTAGCTAAAACTGGAAAGGTGCATTGATTAACCCTTTAACCTTTACACACCAGAAGACAAAATTCTTTAACCCTTTAATGGTCATACCGGCCAAAACCGGCCTCAGCTATGGTCTTATGGAATGCTCATTTACAGGCCAAGAGAATACAATTTTTGAAAATTGACCACTGGAATGACTGGCACGATAACCTAGTCAGTCATTCCAGTGATAAATTTTCAAAAATTATATTCTCTTGGCCTGTAAGGGGGGACATTCAGTAAGAAAATATTTTGATTTTCTTGACTAAACTTGACCAGTAAAGGGTTAATACATGATATAAGTAATACCCTGTTGAATATTTTGAAATTAATTTGACTGGGATGTGTTGCTGCCTATATGGCCAGTCAAATTAGGTTTAAAATATTCAACAGCTTTCAATTACAGTTATCTTGATATTAAGACAGTGGCATCTCAAGGTTTAACAGATTACATGTAATTCACCTCATTGCCATGTGTTTGCAATGAACGTATCCAGTTTTAGCTATGCCCTGCCATCTCTAAGCTCCATCCACACTTCACCCGTGTTGAGATCGATCGATCCGGGTACTCTCTAACTATCAATTCCCAGAAAGCTATACAGGTAAGCTGGCAGCAACCACCAATTAAGCGCTCGTGGCGAACTTATCTACATCATTCATGATGTCATCAATTATGACATCATCCTACACGTCACATAGTTGATAATGACATCATATGATGGATGGATAAACTGGTACGGTTCATTGCTCTGCACGTCTGTCCATACATGTATGTTCAGCACTCACGTTCTGCTGGAGGGATTGTCTCAGCAAACTTAGATGGGATGTTTCCCTTTTCAATTTCGAAGAACAATCTTGATATTAGGGGCAAAAGCTCAAAAGGAAACATGACTCAATACAAATATTTTATTTCCGGATGATAAATCAAGTTTTACTGGCCAGCGAAATCTTCAAGAAACTTAGGTGGAAGGTTGTCCTTGGGCTCCCGATGACCATTCAAAAGAATGGGTGGACAAGCGCGAGAATGGAAGGATCTGGTCTGTCATTCAAGTAATTGACATCAAAATCAGATACGTCGCATGTTAGCCGATGTCACAATAATGGTGAGATAGCTCTGCCAGGAAAATTTAAATCACAAAAATTGTACGCAAATCAATTGTGGCTTTGATGAATTTACAATTTAAATAAAAACTTCGTTGAATAGTTTGAAACTATTTTGACTGGGGTGTGTGGCTGCCATTAGCTGGCCCAGTTAAATTAGCTTCAAAATATTCAACAGCTTATCTGTATATGAGATAACTTGAAATTAGATTCGCTCTTGCATAGGCTTGCGCGATTTTTTCGATTTAATCGTGAAGTGCGATTTATTTTTAAAATCACGATTTTTACGATGTACTTGAGGAAAGATCGGAAAATCGTCAAAAATTTCATGTTTTTACAAAATCTGAAGTGTGTACTTTTCCGTCGCATTATATCAGTACACGAGTACACTTATAATCGATTCACGCCTGTATTCATTGTGTGTATATCCCGCCGTGCCATGCATGTGTCGAATAATTACGAATCACAACACAAAGCGCTACAATAAACAAGCTAACAATAGCGAGGTAACACCTTTGTCATTGAGAAAACCAGCTAGTTACTCCGGCGAATCGCCATATAATTTTCTTTCTTTCGCTGCAGACCCTGAGTCTGTTGAGAAATGTCAAGTATATACAGTTTCAGAGTGTTAGGCAATCAGTGAACATAATTCTGTTTAATTCTAGAGTTAGCAATTTCAGACGGTCTAATAATTTTTTCTTTTTGTCAAATTAAAGAAAATAAAGCAACAGCATTCCAGTTTGTTTGATTTTGAACTGTGCGTTCTGTTGATTACTCTTAAATGTAAATCGTACATTCTGAAAGCAACTATAAACTGCACTATAGGACGAGTTTACGCCGTTCCACTCGTACCTACGCTACCATCCTATGTATGTGAATTGCGCAGTATCTCCCGCGCTACTAATATTAGCGTCTTCGCGTTACTCCGGTAATTACCTAAACGCGTCCTACAAAGGGAGGCTATAAGCGGAAGCATCATGTAATTTATATTTTTTTCTCGGCGACATTTTATCTCAAATTTTTATGAATTAAATAATGTTTATTAAACTATGCGCAATATTTAGGCGGTCCCAATTAATAATTTCACGCCCGCGATGATGGATATAAGATATACATTAAGCATAGACCTAGGATGGTAAGAATTCGTCGCATGAACGTCATCATGTGTTCTAATTTCGTGCTATTTTTGTATGATTTATTTAAACTTTCTAGAAACGGGACTTTTGGGAATTTGGACCTACGATTTAATCGAAAATCGCGATTTTTTTCATAAAATCGATCGCGATATTTCAAATCAAAAATCGCGCAAGCCTACTCTTGCATTCCGAAGGCAAAACGTTTCAGTGTTTCGCTAAATCTGCAAACTAGGACATTCTGCTAATTTCATATTAATTACATCACATAATATACAAACTGAAAAAAGCTGATTATGCATACATGTACATGTGAATATTTTGAAAAATTTGATTTTTCTAACGCAAGGCAAGCTTAAAAATATTACAATTGATTCCAACACATACAAAGTTAGCAGAGCTTAGCTAGACATGGGCGGGGCATAGCTAGATCCCTCTACTTGAATTTGCCAGAATACTGATGTTGCGTAGTACTTTATATGTAAATGCCATAGAACAAAGCTTTACAAATCAAGTTTTCCTATCTGCATGCCTTACCTAGCACACTTACATGTATCAGTTTAATGGTCAGGATTGACACAGGAAATCTACATTTTTTTTCACTCAATATCCATTTGCAGGGCAAGAGAAGACAATTTTTGAAAATTTCCAAATGAAATGCCTGGCTCCGTAAGTAAATGGACATTTCAAAAGACCAACGCAGAGGCCATGTTTTGGCCAGCTTGAACATTAACTCTTTCAATGACAAATCTCTGAAGAAGTAAATTCTTTATGATATAAACCTTATTCTATTGAATATTTTGAAATTAATTTGACTGGAAGACATTTCTGCAGAAGGCAGCAATAACTTCCAGTTAAATTAATCGCAAAATATTCAACAATTTTCCTGCATATGGTTGCTGTGAAAATTAGATATGGAGAATTGATCGGTGAAAGGTTAAACAGCTAAATAATGAATGACATTTATTGTGTCAACCACGTCACTCACCACTTGCCAGCTACCCCTACCCCAAAACACCCACCTACTATTGTCATTAGCAGCAACTCACCGAGCATCCTGTGGCATCAGCGGCAGATTTAAAGCAATGAAACACCTTTTCTTTGAGTATTTTCAGGTCTGGCTGATCCGGCGCACGAATCATGAACTCCATCTCAGTCAGGTCGGGGATAATGTTTGCTTTTAAACCTCCCTTGGAAATAATACCTGTAGAAAAATAGATTTGGCTTGGATTCAACCTGTGTTGTGTTGTCCCTTCAAACATTGATAAGAAATGGATTTCAAACCTAATAATCAGTTTTAATTCATTTGATCCCAGGCGCTCAGCAGGAAAGCAGCTATTTTTCCCAGGCATACTTTGACAGATAACATGAAAATAAGGTACTGTCAGCCATTCTCAGTATTTCGTCTAAGAAACAATGAAAACAAAAAATGGATTATAGGGTAGTTAAAGGCGAATTAAATGATACCAAATTCATGAATGTGTGTACAATATGTTTAATTAATTAATTATTTAATTAACAAGAGGCCCAAGGGCCTGCGACGCTCACCTGGGCCATTAGCATTTGAAACATTTTCATTTAAATATACATAACTCAAAATTTACATTTAACTGTCTGACTGCTAAGTTGTTCCAAGCGTTATATCTGTGAACTGGGCAAATATTTTGAAAACAATTTGACTGAAAGTTGTTGGTGGCTAAGCCACCACCAACTTTCAGTTAAATTGTTTTCAAAATATTAAGCAAGTCAAGAGTTTTTGCTCATTTAAATTATTGTTTGGTGGCTTGCAGCAGCGAGACAGTTAAAACACATGGCCACCGAATGGATTTTCTGGAGCCTACCACCATAGGATCATTCCAAACAAATTTGGTTGAAATCTGTCAAGCTGTTAAGGAGATGCGTTTTGACAATTTACAATAAATATTTAATAAAATCTAAGATTTTCACCCAAAAGATTGACCAATCAAAATTCTGCATACATCAACTGGAGCCTACTGACATAGGGTCATTCCACCACAATTTTTTTTAAAGCCTTGAAGCGGTTAAGGAGATGCGCTTTGACAATTTCCAGTATATTTTTCATAAAATCTAAGATTTTAACCCAAAAAACTGATGAATCGAAATTATGAATAGAAGTTCTAGAGCCTAAAACCATAGAATGTATCTAGTGAAATTTGGTTGAAATATGTCAAGCAGCTAAGGCGGAGTAGCATTTTGACTATTTCTGTTAGATTTTTCATAAAATCTATGATTTTCACGCCAAAAAATTGATCAATCAAAATTCTGAAAAGAATTTCTAGAGCCTACCACCATAGAATCCATCTAGTTAAATTTGGTTGAAATATGTCAAGCAGCTAAGGAGGAGTAGTATTTTGACCATTTCCGGTAGATTTTTCATAAAATTTATGATTTTCATACACAAAACTTATCAACCAAAATCTTGAAGAGTCTCTAGAGCCTACCACCTTAGAATCCATCTATCCAAATTTGGTTTGAAATATGCCAAGCAGCTATGCAGCGGTAGCATTTTGAAAATTTCCGGTAAATTTTTCATAAAATCTAAGATTTTCATCCAAAAAATTTATCAATCAAAATTCTGAATAGACATTCAGCCTACCATGATAGCATGCATCTAGTCCAATTTGGTTGAAATATGTCAAGCAGCTAAGGAGTAGTATTTTTACCATTTCTGGTCGATTTTTATTAAAATGTAAGACTTTCACACAAAAAATTGATCAATCAAAGTTCTGAATAGAAGCTCTAGAGCCTACCACCATAGACTGCATCTAGTCAAATTTGTCTGAAATATGTCAAGCGGCTAAGGAGTAGTATTTTTACCATTTCCTGTAGATTTTTCATAGAATCTCAGATTTTTACCCAAATAATTGATCAATCAAAATTCTGAAAACATGTTCTAGAGCCTATCACGATAGAATTCGTCTTGTTAAATTTGGTTGAAATATGTCAAGCAGCTAAGGAGGAGTAGCATTTTGACCATTTCCAGTAGATTTTTCATAAAATCTCAGATTTTGACCCAAAAAATTGATCAAATTTTGAAAAAATGTTCTAGAGCTTACCACCATAGCATGCATCTAGTCAAATTTGACTGAAATATGTCAAGCAGCTAAGGAGGAGTAGCATTTTGACCATTTCCGGTAGATTTTTCATAAAATCTTAGGTTTTCACACAAAAAATTGATCAATCAAAATTCTGGAAAAAAATGTTTGGAGGGTAGCGGCTTAAGATCATTCCAGTCAAATTTGGTTGAAATCGGTCAAACCGTTAAGACGCGATTTGACGGATGGCCAGACGACGGACGGCCGCCATGGCATAAGCTCAATTGGCCTTTCAGGCCAGGTGAGCTAAAAAAACGGCTTCAGCAGTTGTCTTGAGAAATGTCCATTTGTAGATCAAGACGACTATTTTTGATAATTTACCAACGCAATGACTGGCTCAATAACCGAGCCAGTCATTACACTGGAAAATTTTCATAAACAGTCTTCTCTTGGTCTGCAAATGAACATTTTCTATGATACAATTGAAATTTTCTTGACCAAATTTGAGTGTTAATCATCAGTTTTGCTCTGGAATGGTTGGTGAATGCAATGAGTGAGCACAGTCTGTCCAGCAATGATGACATCCACCCGTTTGCGTAGGTTCTCCATTGTCTTGTCAGGACAGTTATTCTTCAACTTGAAGAGATCTTTCTCAAATTTGTTGGTCAGGCCTATTTTCGGAGTTCAGCGTTGAGTCTGATGTGTGGCTGCGTCTACAGGGGTTGGCCAAAATGCAGACCTATGTGTACCATCATGAACTTCATCTCCAGATTAACCCTTTAACCCTAGAATTTGTTCAAGAAAATGTAAATTTTCTCATAGAATCTGTCCATTTGCAGATCATGAGAACTTTTTTTTTTAATTTACCACATGAATGACTGGCTCGGTTTTCAAGCCAGTCATTCCCGTGGTAAATTAAAAAAAATAGTCTTCTCTTGGTCTACAAATAGACATTTATCAAGACCACTGCAGAAGCCATTTTTGGCTATGAGTGTTAAAGGGTTAAAGCAGATATCGAGGTTGCAATAGTTGAGTAAATGTCTTTATCCTTGAAGCTAGGCACCTGTTTCTCTGCATCAAAAGATCCGGCACCTGCACCAAGTGCACGCTGATACTCTGAAATCCACTCCGCGTTCACCTCCATCTGTTCTGGTGCGTGGGTATGCGCTATGCCGGCCATGCACCTCCTGTGGAAAGTCAGCTCAAGGACAGAGGCCCTCGCTGCATTGTCTGGATATGACGTGACATCTGCGGCAGATATGTCATCCACTAACTCAAAACCAAAGTTTGCAGGAGTAGATTCAATTTGACATTGTAATAATGGCCCAAAATTTGGCCCGATCCCTTCAGCAGTTCTGGAGGAGTCATTTTCGTGAAAACCAGGTCATCCAAGATGGTCGCCGAACCATTTGGTCAATCAAGTCCTCTTGAACAAACTTGGCTTACCTCTTGGCCTAGATGAAGATTCCCCAAGTGGTTTAGGAGATTTTTAAAGACATTTCCTGAAATCGGCCAAAATCCAAAATGGCCGCTGGGCAAATTGCCGATCGGGTTCATTTGAACAAACTTGGATCCTTATGCCCTGATTTAATTATCCTGCCAAATATAATTGAAATCGGCCTGGTAGTTCTCAAGAAGATATTTTTAATTTCCCATTGCTTTAGCATGGGAGCTTTTGATGAGAAAATTATCCAAGATGGCCACCAAACCGTTTATCGAAAATTGCAAATTTGAGCTCAGAATACCCAAAAACATATATAGAAGCAATTTTGGCCTCAAAATCCATCAAATAAAAAAATCCAATATGTCAGCCAAACACGCTACATTTTGATTGGCACACGGCGGACATGTTTTTTGACGGAGCAACTTCCCTTGAACAAACTTTAATGCCCCTTAGTCCCTAATCATCTCCCCAAATTTTGGCCTGATCCATTCAGCGGTTCTGGAGAAGTCGTTTTCGGGAAAACTAGGTCATCCAAGATGGCTGCCAAACCATTCGGTCAATCAAGTCATCTTAAACAAGCTTGGCTTACCTCTTTGCCTAGATGAGGTTTCATAAGTTTTGAATCGATTCCCCAAGCCGTTTCGGAGAACGAGATTTTTAAAGACATTTCTAACAAGAGGCCCAAGGGGCCTGTGTTGCTCACCTGGAGCACCATTAATTTTTGTCAAAATTGTTGGTGGGTGGTTTAGCAGTCCTTTAAATGAGTTGGTGGACATTTTTGCAAGTGCAATATGGCCTCCAAACACACTACATTTTGATTGGCCCACGGCGCCCATGTTTTTTTGATGGATCAACTTCCCTTGCACAAATTTTAATGCCACAAATTTTGGCGTGATCCCTTCAGCGGTTCTGAAGGAGTCATTTTCGTGAAAACCAGGTCATCCAAGATGGTCGTCGAACTATTTCGTAAATCAAGTCCTCTTGAACAAACTTGGCTTACCTCGTGGCCTAGATGAAGATTCTGCAAGTGGTTTCGGAGAAGATTTATAGACATTTCTTGAAATTGGCCGAAATCCAAAATGGCCGCTTGGAAAATTGGCCGATCAGGTTCATTTGAACAAACTTGGATCCTTATGCCCTAAGGATGCTTCCTGCCACATATAATTGAAATCGGCCTGGTAGTTCTCGAGAAGACATTTTAAATTTCCCCATTGCTTAAGCATGGGAGCTTTTGACGAGAAAATTATGCAAGATGGCTGCCAAACCGTTTATCCGACAGTTTCGAAAATTGCAAATTTGAGCTCAGAATACCCAAAAACATATATAGAACCAATTTTGGCCTCAAAATCCATCAAATAAAAAAATCCAATATGTCCGCCAAACACGCTACATTTTGATTGGCCCACGGCGGACATGTTTTTTGACGGAGCAACTTCCCTTGAACACACTTTAATGGCCCTTAGTCCCTAATCATATCTCCCAAATTTTGTCCTGATCCATTCAGCGGTTCTGGAGGTCGTTTTCGGGAAAACTAGGTCATCCAAGATGGCTGCTGAACCATTCGGTCAATCAAGTTGTCTTGAACAAACTTGGCTTACCTCTTTGCCTAGATGAGGTTCCATAAGTTTTGAATCGATTCCCCAAGCCGTTTCGGAGAACACGGTTTTTTAAGACATTTCTAAAAATCAGCCAAAATCAAAGATGGCCACCGGCCAAACTGGCTGATCGGCTTCGTTTGAACAAAATGAAATTTCTATGCCATAAGGATGCTTCCTGCGAAATATAATTCAAATCGGCCCAGTAGTTCTCGAGAAGACATTTTAAATTTCCCATTGCTTTAGTATGTGAGCTTTTGGCGGGAAACCGTTTATCCGACAGTTTCGAAAATTGCAAATTTGAGATCAGAATACTCAAAAACCTATATAAACCGAATTTCGGCCTCAAAATCCATCAAATAAAAAATCCAATATGGTTGCCAAACACACTATATTTTGATTGGTCCACCACGGCCATGTTTTTGGACGAATCAACTTCTCTTGAACAAGCATTAATCGCCCTTAGTTCCTAATTATATATCACAAATTCGGCCTGATCGCTTCAGCGGTTCTGGGAAGTCGTTTTTGTGAAAACTAGGTCATCCAAGATGGCCGCTGAACCATTTGGTCAATCAAGTTCCCCTGAACAAACTTGATTCAGCGTTTACCCTAGATCATATTTCGTGAGTTTTGAATCGATCCCTCAAATGGTTTGGTTGGGGATTTTTAAAAACATTTCTAAAAATCGGCCGAAATCCAAGATGGTCGCCGGCCAAATTGGCCGATCAGATTTGTTTGAACAAATTTGAATCTCTATGCCTTAAGGATGCTTCATGTCAAATATAATTGAAATCGACACAGAAGTTCTCGAGAAGATAGGCGAGCCAATAAAATGACAAAATGATAAAGGTTGATCACTTTTTTCTTTGGGAAAACATTTTTTCTCTAACCAGACTGTTTATGAAATCAATAGAATTTCATTCACTTCCAGAGCATCCATCAATCAATATGACATCATAATCAGCTATCCATCAATCAATCTGACATCATAATCAGCTTTCCATCAATCAATCTGACATCATAATCAGCTATCCATCAATCAATCTGACATCATAATCAGCTTTCCATCGATCAATCTGATGCCATAATCAGCTATCCATCAAGCAATCTGTCATAATCAGCTTTCCATAGATCAATCTGATGTCATAATCAGCTATCCATCAATCAATCTGATGTCATAATCAGCTATCCATCAATCAATCTGACATCATAATCAGCTTTACATTGATCAATCTGATGTCATAATCAGTTTTCCATCGATCAATCTGATGTCATAATCAGTTTTCCATCAATCAATCTGACATCATAATCAGCTACCCATCAATCAATCTGATGTCGCAATCAGCTTTCCATCGATCAATCTGACGTCATAATCAGCTATCCATCAATCAATCTGACATCATAATCAGCTATCCATCAATCAATCTGATGTCATAATCAGCTATCCATCAATCAATCTGACATCATAATCAGCTACCCATCAATCAATCTGATGTCATAATCAGCTTTCCATCGATCAATCTGATGTCATAATCAGCTATCCATCAATCAATCTGACATCATAATCAGCTATCCATCAATCAATCTGACATCATAATTAGCTTTCCATCGATCAATCTGATGTCATAATCAGCTACATGTATCCATCCATCAATCTGATGTCATAATCAGCTTTCCATCGATCAATCTGATGTCATAATCAGCTATCCATCAATCAATCTGATGTCATAATCAGCTATCCATCAATCAATCTGACATAATCAGCTTTCCATTGATCAATCTGATGTCATAATCAGCTTTCCATCGATCAATCTGATGTCATAATCAGCTATCCATCAATCAATATGATGTCATAATCAGCTATCCATCCATCAATCAATCTGACATCATAATCAGCTTTCCATCGATCAATCTGATGTCATAATCAGCTATCCATCGATCAATATGACATCATAATCAGCTTTCCATCCATCAATCTGATGTCATAATCAGCTATCCATCTGACGTCATAATCAGCTATCCATCGATCAAATTGACGTCATAATCAGCTTTCCATCCATCAAATTGACATCATAATCAGCTTTTCATCGATCAATCTGATGTCATAATCAGTTCCAAGTAAGTGGCATGTAGGATGACGTCATAATCATTACATCATAAATGATTCTATTGGTCCCATTTTTTCACTCTTAATAGTCTGACATGTACGAATTGGATGTCTCTACTATTTAATAAAGATGGCAGCAACACCAACAAGTCAAATTAGTTTCAAACTATTCAACAGCTTACCTGTATAGTTTTCTGGAAATTGATAGTCAGGGTGTTCGGAGATCGATCGATCCCAAGACTAGCGAGGTGTGGGTGGAGCTTAGCTAGAGATATTGGCGGGGCATAGCTAAAAATGGAAAGGTCCATTTCATTCACTCTCGGATAGAATGCCCCCAATATAAATCAAACAACGATTTTCGATTTTATATATCGGAAAGAATAATGCTGTGTTTGAATTCTGGGAATTCATGTTTCAACGTTTCACATTGATTCTAAAACATTTAAAAAATAGGCAGGAGTATAGCTAAAATGGGCGTGGCATAGCTAGAAATCAACCCATCCATTATTACCATGAACTCTCCACGTGGGTTTCATTTGCTGTCTCAGATTGGACACACTTTGATATGCCGTCACAGCAGCATCAAGGGCGTTAACTCCATGCCAGGGAAAACTAGAGGCATGTGATGGCTTCCCATGAAATGTAACTGTCGCGCTAAAACAAAATCAGATATGAGAATAATTACATGTATATATAATAACATTTGTATTAACCCTTCACCAATCGAATTTGCTCATGAAAATCTCAATTTTTCTCATCGAAAATGTCCATTTGCAGCTCAAGAAGACTATTTTTAAAATTTTACCACTGGAATGACTGGCTCGGTCATCGAGCCATTCATTCCAGTGGTAAATTTTCAAAAATGTCTTCTGTTGGTCTGCAAATGGACATTTCTCAAGACCACTGCAGAAGGCATTTTTGGCTGATATGAGTGTTAAAGGGGTAAAGGAAGTGAAAAGGGAACTATCAAATGAAGTTATCTGAGTAATTTCATATAATATTAAATACACCATCATCGGTAAAAAAACGAAAATGAATCCGAGTAATTTGAAAGCATTTAGTGCATTTTGTAACTCTAGTAGTTCTTAGCTTGCAAGCAATTATTAGTGACATCGCTGGTCCTACATGCTCTGTGTCAACTGCATGTAATACTTGATTATACCGAAAGCACACATGAGTATAGCATTATCTATAGGCGCCGATATAGAGCGATTATCGCACTACTATTAATTCACTATTGATCCTTTTGAAAACATTATATTTGAAAGCCACTCTTTCTGGTGGAAGCAACGAGTTTCTGTCAAAAAGATTTCAAAATACTCCGCTTGTTTACAGGGTCGCTGAATATTTTGAAATTCGTGTGACTGAAAATAGATCATCGCTGGTTTTAAAATTAGACAGTATTTTACTATATGAAGTAGTGGCTAATCAGCTTAACGTGAACATAACATATTATATGACCGGCTGTAGAGGATATTATGTATTCCCTCGGCATACACCAGAGTGGATATGGCCAGGCGTGACACAAATTGTTTTTTCACTGGTGGCTATAGGTTGATTATTATATAACGTCATCATTCAAGAACATTTGTTAATTCCTGGGTCTTTTCATTTAATAAATGGTCCAAGGGCCACACTGCTCACCTGGGAAAGATTGAACTGCAACGAGGTGAAAGTCCGTATAATATTAATCTACGCAACGATTTCCATATTATGATATAGTTTTTAAATGAGGAATCCAGTTTTAACTATGCCCCGCCCATCTCTAGATAAGCTCCTCTCATGCTCTGACTGTGTTGGGATCGATTGATCCCCGCAACCTCTGAACCTTAATGTCCTGAAAATTATACAGGCAAGCTGTTGGATATTTTGGAACTAATTTGACTGGGTGCTGTTGCTGCCAACAGCATGTTTATTAAATAGTAAATACATACAATTCATACCTGACAGACTATTAAGCTCTTCAGACAGGCTAAATCGAATCTGACATTCATGACGTATATGTAATTGATTATGACATCAGCCAACACGTCACGTAGTTGATTATGATGTTATATGACTGACTGAGAATGAAGGAAATGTAAATTTCCCTTTCTCCGAGATCTAACAATACTCACCATTCTGTTACTTCTGATATACAGCTGGCCTTGACAGCGACTCTAGGATTATAGACTTAGAAAGCTTTACCGACTCCTGGGAACCGGGTACTCGGCTCCCAACTGCCGAGTACCCGTTTACCATAGAGCTCATATTGTTTGCATAGCCACCAAACAAGAGAAAACTATGGCTTGCCTCCATGGGGCTGGGAGGCTGGGTCCGTAACAGAATGGTGAGTATTGTTAGATCTCGGAGAAGGGGAAATTGACATTTCCTTCATTCTCCTTCGATCAATACTCACCATTCTGTTACTTCTGATATACACCAGATTTGATCAGTAACCTGGTGGGAAGGGGCAAGCCATACATGCTAATTTTGCCCCTTGGAGAAAGATTTTAGACTTCAAACTTGACTAACGGAGACCTAAAAGGACCGTCAAGTTCACGGAACCGAATCACATTCGCATCATCGCCCGCCCCCCCACACCACCCTTTTTCCTCCTAAGAAAAGGGAGAGAACTCACGAACATGTATCTCGCCTGAAACACAAATATGCCAAGAGGGTTAACTGCTCCCTGCATATTCCATGTATTAGCCTGGGAATGAGCATGAATATATAAGATGAATGAACATGATACACATCCATAATACAAAAAACTCTCACTATTGAATTACCTTATGATAATTGGACTCCAGACGTACCGCCTCCAACCATTCACTGGTTCGGCCATCAGTGACACAATCTGGTTGTCATCCTCTCGCTTGACCATGCCTGCTTTAGGTTCTTTTCTTACCAAAGTGAAAAAAGGGTGAAGAGCAGTGTGGTCACTAACTATCGTTTCAAAACACCTAAAGCGAGTGGATTGGCTGAGTCTGACACATCCCTCATATAGTAAACCGTAAATGAGGACTCACAGTGCCATTGTGCAACGGCCATGATGTCGTCTAACGGAACACCATTGTAAAGGGCGGTCGAGGCGGCTGTTCCTCTGACATCGTGTGCCCTTACGCCTGGTGCCCAGTCGCCATCTCGTGAGTAGTCTGAATGCATTCGCCCACCCAACGAGAGATAGTATCCATGGATGCGGCGCCATAAGGCTTTTTATGGCAGATCCACAGATGTCTATCGTTCGACCGTAACGAGTCAGTCCGTTTCTTGTACTTAGTCAAAGCACGGACCAGGCACCAGACACTGGCATCACGATCAAACCTAGTTAACTTCGGTATAATGATCGGTTTGCCGGGATATCTCAAAGATTGGTTTTTTGACATAAACTCTGCTCTTGGCAGAAGACGCAGACCCTCTCCAGAAACAATAAATCGGTCCCTCTCTGCCGAAAGCGCATGGATCTCACTGCGCCTTCTAGCTGAGGAAGCTGCCAATAGAAAGACCGCCTTTAGAGTCAAATGCTTTAGACTAGCCGAACGCAACGGTTCGAAAGGGTGCTTGGCCAGTACATTAAGCACTAAAGATAGACTCCAGGCTGGAATGACTACCGGTTGTCTCGGTCGGAGATTGCTCATTCCCTTCAACATCAGATTTAACTGGGCCACCTCTGGACTATCCCTGTTGGCTAGACAAGGGATAACTGATGCCAAAGCTGACTTGTATCCAGCAACTGTGACGGGAGCTAGTCCTGAAAAGAACAGCTCACAGAGAAAGTCTGCTATTTGCTGAATAGTGGATTGAAAGGTATCAATACCCTTTTCTTCACACCAGTCTGCAAATCTGTTAACCTTGTTGTTATATGACTTGAAGGTTGACCTCCTTCTCGCAGCCGCGATGAAATCAGCAGCCTGTCGAGAAAAGCCTTCCGACGTGGAACGTTGTTTGATAACATCCACGCAGTCAATTTGAACATTTCGGGACGCTCGTGTAGGAAGCGTCCCTTGGCCTGGGAGATTATGTTCGGAATCTCGGGCAACTGCACAGGATTTTCTACCAACAGATCTAGAAGAACCGTGAACCACGCCCTGCTCGGCCAATACGGCGCTATTAGCAGGACCAGACACGGTTCCTCCCTGACCTTCACCAATACCTTCAGTAGAAGAATGGTGGGTGGGTACGCGTAAGCGTGCATACCTCTCCAGCTTATCGCCAGAGCGTCTGTATCGACGGCATTTGGATCTGGAATCGGCGAGACATACGTCATGATTTGAGCATTTTCCTTTGTGGCGAACAAGTCCACGTTGGGTTTGCACCAATGCTCGAAGATCCGTCGCAGAACTGGAGGGTTGAGGGACCATTCTGTTGGCAGAATTCTCTGTCTGCGAGACAAAGCATCCGCCAGGATGTTTAAACGGCCAGGAATGTGAGCTGCTTTCAAAACAACCGAGTAATTCCTGCACCATTGAATCAAGTGCCACACTCTGATACACAGAGTGGGCGACCTGGTCCCGCCTTGGCGATTTATATATGATACTACTGTCGAATTGTCCAACCGTATCAATATCACCTTGCCCCTGATCATCGGAAGGAACTCTTCCAATGCCAGTTCCACTGCCATCATTTCCAACAGATTGATATGCAGCTGACTCTCCGGGAGAGTCCATGTGCCCGAGACCTGGTGTTCTCCCAGGCAGGCACCCCACCCCTCCAGCGATGCATCCGTGTACACGGACAGCTGGGGGTGGGGTAGGTGCAGCGAAACCCCTACTAGGAGATTCTGACGCTGTCATCGCAAGGACCACTCTTGTGAAAACCCTCGGAGCTGTCGACAGGCCAAATGGGAGAACAATAAACTCCCATACTTGATTCTGAAACGCAAATCTCAGAAACCTGTGACAACTCCTGTTCATCGGAATGTGGAAATATGCATCTTTCAGATCGATCGATACACACCACATTCCTTTCCTCAATCCCGCCATTACCGACCTCGGTGTTTCCATCTGGAACCGAGGCGTATGGATAAACCAATTTAATGGCCTGAGATTGAGTATGGGTATCCATCCCCGTGCTCTTGGGGACAAGGAACATGTTTGAATAGAAGCCTGGAGTGTTTCGGTTTGCTGGTTTTATTGCTCCCTTCAGAAGCAAACCCGACACTTCCTTTTGAACGGCTTCTAACTTGTCTGGCTCCCTTGGTACGGGTGTCCAGACAGGTGCCAAAGACAGATTTTGTGGTGGAAAGTCCCACCACTCCGGCATGTAACCATGGGATAACCATCCCAGGACGAGACTGTCTGACGTCACACCTCGCCAGGCCTCGACGAAACGCATGAGCCTTCCACCCACCATAGACGCCTCGACGTCTAACGGGGTTGTCCGGCTCGTAGTCCGCTCCCCCCTCTTTCTTAACGAGAGAGAGAGAGAGAACCATTTCGTTCTAGGCACGACGGGTATAATTGGCACCGATGTTCCTGTCGCACAGACGTGGTCCAGACGGATATGAAGGGAGCTCTCGTACCCTCAGGTATGATCCGGCCCCTTCTGTCCGCCCTTTGAGGACTTACCCGTACCCTTCCCCTTGCCCTTCCCGCCTCTAGGGTGGGCAGGAGCAACCTTGGGTAGGGTAGGCGCCTCTACAACCTTCCTGGCTTTCTTCGCCGGCAGCGGCTGAGAAAAACCAGCTGAAGCAGAAGTCGCAACAGGCTTAGCTTTCGCCTTGCCCTTATGCTTCTTCTGCTTCTTTGAAGGTTGTCCCGCTAGCGGTTTCCCTACAGCCCCTAGTGCGTGCGCTTGCCGCACTAGCTCTAGCTGCAGGTTGACCGCTAACCGATTCTGCGCGATACTGGCTGTATCCTCTAAGATGGCCCGCGCCTGGCCACCGAAGATGCTAGGCCCTGTCAGGGGAGTCCCAAGAAGACGCTCCCTGACTGCCGTAGCCGGACGCATATGGTCAGTGACCATTTGCCTCCTGGATTTAGTCACTCGCGCTTGCACCCTTGCCAATGCGTCCATAGACAGCACCAGGCCGTCATTTACGCACGAAAGCACCACAGGTGGCACAGGGTGGCCTGCCCCCGCTTCAGCCCACACCGACTGAAGGAGACGATATGAGTGGTTGACAGCGCTCATAGCTGCCCTCACACCCTCATCGCATAGGGACAGGACTTCCTCTTGGTGTACCTGAGCCTTGTCCACAAGTGCCGGACCGGGGCCACCCGCCCCGGCACTCTGAACGCCCAGTACCCATCGGTCATCCTCAGTGACCGACGGGACTACACCATATCTGTCGTATTCCCCCCGCGGAATACGACATCTTGCCCGCACCTCCCTGGAGGCTGCAGGGAGCTGACCCTTGGTCATAAGTTGTTTGCTATAAATAGCCTCCAACAATTCTATGAACCGTGGATCCAGTCCCACAGACTGGATCCGGGCCGCGGGCAAAATCCCCGTCCTGATGGACGCAACCGACGGACGGGGCGCATCTTCATAGGCCGTGGCCGAAACCACAGACGGGTCAACCCTGGCTAGCCACGCCAGAGCCTCTGTCCAATCTATCTCCGATGAAGACACACCCGCAAACACGTTACCCCGGCAAGGAGCCACGGCTGGCTGACACGCCAGGCACTCCGGTACCACACGGTTCCGCCGCCACCCCATGAAACACTCCGGTCCATGGGGTAGGTCCGCATGGAGAACCGTACGGACCCGTAGCAGTCGCGGAACCGTAGCCAGACACGGGCGCCAAGGGCACCCCACGTCTGACTGCCGGACCAGGTGAGATAGGTGAGTACCATGCCCGGCCCGGCCGACCCGTTACCGTGTCGGCTGGTGCCAAACCAACCGTCACGGAACCGGTGCCCGGTACCAGATTAGCCTCAGCCACAGGCGGTGCCGCTGCCCTGGCTTGCGCCAAGCCAGACAAATGGAGGCCGGTTCCGTCCAGGACGGAATCGACCTCCATATTCTCCACCTGCGGCATCACAGGCCGCAGCAACCTCTCCTCCTCGGCCTCGTCTTCAGACTCCGAAGAGTCGTCACTAGACGAGGAAACCGTGGAGCTGTCCGCCAGGACGGCTCCCACACTTGACGGACCGGCCACCGCTACTGGACCACCCGGAGCTGGCCGCAGAGAAACAGAACCCGTCTGGCCGGAGCCAGACAGGACTACCAGGGGTCCGTACAAGACGGGCCCCTCGGAAACCAGTCCAGAACCCTGTCCGAGGACAGGGTCCATACCAGGCATGGGGAGAAACTGCCCCCCCCCCCCAACCTTTGGTAGCAGGGACGACACCAGTGTGGGCAGAACGCTATGCAGAAAAACCCTGCATAGCCGGACCAAACCACGCCGGCGGTGCCATCTCCAGCTGGGGACGTGGAGCACCCCCACCGGCCGAACTGGGCGCTCCACGATTTACTCTCGGACCGCCTGACCCCGCGTCAGACCCAGCCAAGTCCTTCTGGGCAAGGAACTTAACCATCATATCCACGGACCACACTGCGCACACATTACACCTATGGTCTAGGTTACAGGGGGAACATCTAAAACAGACATGGTCCTTGAATATGACTCGTACAAATTTATGGCACTCGTCACATGATGGCGGGGTTGGCTTGGCCTATAAAATAAGCACAAACCTACAATTACAAGCGGAACGAGACCCTGATGGAAGGCAGACAATTAATTTTCAAATAATTTGACTCATAAATTAACCGTATCCCTCCCGCACCCCACCCCGCCACGTTACAACAAAGATCGCATTGATTATGACGACAAGAACGAAGCGGGCATTAAACACACCCATATTAGATCCTCCAGGATGTGTAACGGCTCCAGGAATCATATCGCATAGCATTTGGGGTATATTTACCAATCAATATAAATTATATTCCCTAACGAAAGCCAAACGATGTGTGAAGAAAACAACAAAATATATAACAAACTGCTGTATCACATGGTAAAACGGCAGACCACGCATCTATTCAAGAATTTTGAAACCACCGATCATTGCAAACCGATCGTGATCGCACGTAAACTTGAACATTCTAAAGTTTCCGGTACCATTTTTAGTACGCAGCACCCAGAACGAGATGCGCGAATTAATGAAAATTTTTCTTCACATAAACATCCGAGCGACCGGGTGTGACGTCACCCGCTCGGATCCTACGGAGAACGACGTCAGCCGATATTCGTGTTAGAAATACCGTAGCAAACACCTATTTTCATATCTGCCGATCGCCTGTTGGGGTTTAAAGAAGGCGATCGTCTGGCATATATCGTTGTTAGCACACGTCCCAGATTCTCTGGGGTCAGAAATTGGGACATGCGACACAGCGAAATTTAGAGACCTAAGTCTTTTAACTATGGATAATAAAGAATGATACAACCTGGTTATCATCGGCGGTATTCTCCATAGTATCCAGTTAAATCCTTCAAGAACGCACAAACTATCACTTTACAGACAAAGACTTAGATTTCTTTAACAAAAGACACTAAAATTCTCTCCCTGCAGAAAGCATGTATTGCTCTTGTTGCTATGCAAACAAGAATGAGCTCTATGGTAAACGGGTACTCGGCAGTTGGGAGCCGAGTACCCGGTTCCCAGGAGTCGGTAAAGCTTTCTAAGTCTATAATCCTAGAGCCGCTGTCAAGGCCAGCTGTATATCAGAAGTAACAGAATGGTGAGTATTGATCGAAGGAGAAATGGGATTCATGAATTAATTAGTCATATCTCCTGGAGAGTCAATGCACAGAAACTCGCTTTAACCCTTTAGTGGTCAAGCCGGACAAAACTGGCCGCTGCAGTGGTCATGAGGAATGTCGATCCGCAAGCCAAGAGAATAGTATTTTTGAAGATTTACCACTGGAGCCAGTCATTCCAGTGGTAAATTTTCAAAAAATAATCTAAGTAAATATTTTGATTTTCTTGACCAAATCTTACCAAAGAGTGAACGATTTCATACCGAAACATCCCTCTGTAGTGGTTTTGAGGACTGTCCATTTGCAGGCCAAAAGATGACTATTTTTGAAAATTTATGACTGGAATGACTGACTTGGTACCTTGATAAATTCTCAAGAATAGTCTTCTCTTGGCTTGCAAACGGACATTAAATTTCAAATACCGTGATTTCTCGACTAAAGGCCGACTTCGAATATAGAACGCTGTTCCAAATGTGACCAAAATCCACCCAAAAACTCTTGTATTCAAGTATAAGACGCTGTTAAATTTAGAAAAATGTACCTTTAAAAAATCGAAAATTGGTATCAAAAACTACCATCACTCAGCGCTATGTTTAATGTATGACTAAAAATTATCATGGTGGAAGAGAAATTTATTAAATAGGACCCCCTAAATATTGTTTATCTTCAATAAAGATCGTTTATTACATCAAAATCAATCTATTTTTGGCATAAAATGTCTCCTTGAAAATATAGAAATCACGTGACAGAAACAGAATGTAATGGCTCTTTTGCGTTTGGAGGTGCTGTGTAATCTTAAGCGCTAACGGGAGTTGGTTATCAAACAGGTACGGGAACATTCAGTTCCTATTGCGCAATGATGATATGTAGCAATTTCCGAGTCCAGAATAGTTATACCCGCGTACTCACTCTAATTAGAATAAAGATCTTTTGCGATTGGAGGCGAATCACGTGATTTATACATATATCCTTTCTCGACGCCATTTTATGTCAAATTCTGGATTAATTTAATGATATTTATTCAAGAATAAGCAATAGGCACCCCAATTTAATAATTTCACTTCCGCTTGGTGTTTTTGGAGTATATATTAAACATAGTTGTCAGGCGGCGCAAATTGTCTAGGGTAGCATTTAGTTCAATTTGGATTTTTAAGAAAAACCTTGACCCAAAAATGTGCTCAAGGAATGTTCTCAATTATAGGATGCAACCCCCTTCCCAGAACATGTAATTTGACCAAAAAACTGCGTCCTTTAGTCAAATTTTTATGGTATATAGATTTTCTTGACCAAATTTAGCCACTAAAGGGTTAAAGATGACAATGAGGTGGCTATTGGAGTTCTAGTCTGCAGAGTTGAAAGGTGTATTACTCAGCGCTTCTCATAACTAGGTCCTTTTGAGGGTATACACCCATAAGATGCAACTTGGGACCCCAAAAGGTTATGGCAGCGGGTCCCCTGCGACCATGAAAATTTTGTTGACGGTTAAATACAAATTACTTTTTTTAGGGTTTTGTACAAACATACCCGCAAAATATCTAGTATTGAACCCCATTTCCCCCCACCCCTTAATTCATAGGCATGACCCCTTAGTAGTCTCTACTTTTAGCATAGGTGAGAAAATATGCATGGGATTCATAAATTTCCATTCGGGACCGCCCAGATATTAGGGGAAACCTAGTTTTCTAAGTGTGGGGTCCCTGGCTGGGACCACCAAAGTTTATATGCCATGAGAAACACTGTTATTACTTATAGACATTCAGAGGCAGCATGATGTTTCTAAATACAAGACAAGTTCAGATCACCTACATGTGTATCTAACTCTCACCACAATAGCTAATCTATACAAGCATTCCAGTCAAGCTACATAGCTGAAAACAATTTGTCTTTTACAGATTTTAAGCTTTCAAGTATTATTGCTTTGAGTGATCACAATCGATATTTTAGAATAATCGTGATTACTCGAGTACAAATTACCCAGCCATACTAACAAAACCATATTATTGATGAATGATGCAATGTTGTTTAGAAATGTCCATTTGCAGGCCAAGAGAAAACTACTTTTGAAAATGTATCACTTAAATGCCTGGCTCGATACTCAAGCCAGTCATTCCAGTGATAAGTTTTCAAAAACAGTCTTCTCTTGGCCTCTAAATGGACATACATTCGCTGAACAAAATGTAAATTTTCTTGACCTATCGCATTAAAGAGTAATTAAAAGGTAGATTTTGAAATATTTACGCAGTTGAAATTATTCACGATTAATCGATTTTTTAATTTTTAATCATATAAATTCACGATTTAAAAAAAATATCCCGATTTTCGATTTAATCATGCATGCCTACTTTAAAGGTTAAATAACTATGATTAGATGATTGGACTTAGCTAAAGAGGTAATCCAGAAAGCAAACTTTTGTGAGTTTTAATTTGTGTTCATGAGACAGAACTATGATGAAATGAATATGAACAAATTGTTCTGAAACACAATACCAATCAAACTGTTGGCAAGAGATATTTACATATCAAAACTGAGATACATGCGGATACATGTATTCAAGGATTCTCATAAGGGTTTTTTTAGGGTATACACCTCAAAAATGCAACTTGGGATCCTCAAAAGTAGTGGCAGTGGGTCCCATGTGACCTCTGAAAATCTTGTATGATTATTAAACATTAATAAGTTGTATGGATTTTAGCTTGGGACCACCAACATATCTTGGAAAAATTGAAGATGGTCAGCAAAAAAACTTACGAATCAAATTCTCATTTGATATGTTGAAGCCTACCCCTATAAGATTGTTCTAATCCATTGAAATCTGGCTATTGATTAAGGAGCAGCGTTTTAAATGATTTTGGAAGTTTTTTGAAAATCCAAGATGGTCGCCAAAAAAATTGACCAATCATAATTCTGAATAGAAAGCCTAGAGGGTACCACAGTGGGATCATTCCAGTTAAAGTTGACTAAAATCCACCAAGCGTTTAAGATGCGCTTTGACAATTTCTAGTAAATTTCTCATAAAATCTAACCTTTCACACACAAAATTGACGAAGCTAACTTCTGAATAGAAGACCTAGAGCTTCCCATGATAGAGTCCTTTTAGTAAAATTTGGTAGAAATCTGTCAAGTACCAGGTATTTAAGGAGAAGCGCTTTGACAATTTCCCGTAAATTTTTCATAAAATTTAAGATTTTCACAAAAAGATATATCAAGCAAAATTATCAAAAGAAGTTCTGGAGTCCGGCAAAATAGAATCGCTCTAGCCAAATTTTGTTGAAATCCATCAAACGGTAGAAGATGTATTATGTTATTTTTCATAAAATCTAAGATTTTCACCCCAAAAATTGACCAATCAAAATACTGAATAGAAGTTCTGAAGATTAGCATGATATGGTCCATCTAGCCAAACTTTGTAAAAATCTGTCAATCAGCTAAGGAGAAGTTTTGACAATTTCCAGGAAATTCGTTATAAAAAAGATTTTCACCCACAAAAATTGACTAATCAAAATTCTGAATAGAATTCTGGAGCTTGTCAACATAGGATCTTTCCAGGCAAATTTGGTTGAAATTGGCCAAACTGTTAAGTAGAGGCGATTTGACGGACGGACAGATACCATAGCCCCCATCATGCCAGGTGAGCTAACAACAATATGACAAAAGCAAAACAGAAAACGAACGATCAGTTTAACTAGAATTGTTTGATTTTTGTTTTACTTTTCTCTCATCTTTGTCTAGCCATTGCTGTGTTTCTGTTCTCTGTATGCCATAAGACAATCAAAATTATTTTGACCTGTAGATGAATAAGCAAAAATGTACCTTTCCAGTTTTAGCCATGCCCTGCTCATCACTAGCTAAGTTCCATCCACACCTTGCCTGTGTTGGGATCGATCGATCCCTGAACACCGACTCAATTTCCAGAAAACTATACAGGTAAGCTGATGAATAGTTTGAAACTAATTTGACTGGGTGCTGTTGCTGCCTATGGCAGAAACAGTGCCCAGTCAAACTAATTTCAAAATATTCAACAGAATGTTTATTAAATGGCAGACAGTATACAATTCGTACAATGTGTCAGACTATTAAGAGCTTAAGACAGACTAAATTGAGTCATTTATGCTGTAATTGATTATGACATCATATTACATCCTATGATGGATGGATAAACTGGAAAGGTGCATTCCTATATGGCTAATCAAATACATGTACATACCACATCTAGTAATGATCAGTGTCTATATTACGAACACCAACATCTTAACCATCCAATGTTCTACTTACAAATCTATAGCCAGCACAAGAGGCCTGCTGATAGTGCGGGGTGCCGGGTGCGCCATCATCACAACATCTAAGCCTCGAAATGCACCCGCATTCAACATGTCAATCTTGCCCCCAGCAGCCTCCTCAGCTGGCGTACCCAAAACACTTAACTGCAACAGTAACAACGGCAAAGAATGGCACTTAGTTTAGGAGTATGTATATAGATACAGGATACTTACTTCTGTTGGGCTAGATATCGTGGTCGGCTGATTGAAGCTCTGGATGGGTGTGCCATCATGGCTACATTGAAGCCCTGGAATGCCCCTGCTTTTATAAGGTCTATCTTACCCCCAGGCCCTTCCTCAGCTGGTGTACCCAGAACAGATAACTGCAATGAAAACAGTAATGAAAGCGTACGCCTGTCTAGCACCGCTTGCATAATTAATGTGTTAGTACTCATGTAATAGCAGTTAGAGCATAGCAGTTAGAGAATCACCCCACATCATTTAAGTGTACAGCAGGTACATGAAACAAGAGGCCCATGGGAATTATTGGCCACTGGTACAACTGAACAAGATTGGCATATGTGCTCAGGACCACATGGACACGCTTCCAACCAAGTTTTGAGAAGATTGCACAAGTAGAACCACAGTTATTGAAGAATGTGGAAAAATGTCTATTTTTGAAAACTGTTGCTAAAAGCTGTTGTTTTAGACACCAAAATGGGCATACCTGCTAGGGAGCGCCCAGGCATACTTCCCTTCAAATTTGGAGAAGATCCCTCCAGTAAAACCAGATTTATTCAAAACTGTCTTAACAACAACAAACACTTGATGCTCGCATATATCTATGCATCCAGTGACGTGGGTAAAATTCCATTGATTTACCTTTTAAAATGATTTTTCCGTTTCAAATTACTAATTCCATGAAGTCCGTTTGTCTTGGTATTGCAGAAAACCACTGCCCCTACACTGACATTCACCTTGTGATCGAGTCATGCTATCTTATTATACGGAAAAATGTGTCCGAATGTAGGCCATGTATTTATGCGTAACCGAACATGAGACTTAAACCTCTAAGTTGATCTCAATGCAAAATGCTAGTTTTGATAAAAACTTGACACAGTGACCTTGACCTTTGACATTTATAGTACAAGGATTCTGTGAAAAAATAATGAATGTTTAATCAAAATTCTCCTGGTACTAGCTTTAACCCTTACCACACTGATGTCAATATTCTATCTTTTATTGTGTCAATATCAAAGAAACTGGTGTACATTTTTCAACAATTTTGGTGGAAGATGTTGCTGTCTATGACAGCACCATTTCCCACCAAATTTGTTGACAAATGAACACCAGTTCATCTTTTAATTTAATTTGAAAAATTAAAATTTTTGACACCAGAGTGCTAAAGGTTAAGACTGAACCACAAAGCCTCACTGACTGGTATTAACCTGCAGTACACTGACTAATGGAACACCAAGTCTCACCGAAAAACAAATTGTCCAAACATAAGCAAAGTTCAAAGCCTGATCTAAATCTAAATTGGAGGTGTTTTCTGATTAAATTGTCATTTGAAAAACCTTAACCAGAGCATAATAAGCATAACCTGGATTCAAATCAAGTCCAAATGCTGTAAAAGTATGGAAAAACTTCGAAAATCAATTTTTGTTAATGTGGACTAGTCCTAAGCATCGTCTAGAACAAGTCTCTGAAGTTTTATTCAAATTCAATAACACCTTCTTGCCTAAATTCTCATTTGATACAACCTTAAGCACCGCATGATATACATTTATGCTAACAAGCAACAACCAGAAAGATTTAAAGGATAACTAAGCCCATCTATTGATAGCTATTCAGGTGATGTAATATGCCACTCATAAAGTATGCAGGTAGGTTTAAGCTTTTTATCATGCCGCTAAAGGAAGATATTCAGGCTTTAGTAGCCAAATATTGGTATGTTTTTAAACCATATGATGGCTGTCATGATTTACTATTCAACCAACCAAAAAACCCTAGTATGTCTGCCTCGCTCTTTACACTCGGGCCATAGAGGTGCCAGCCATAGTTTGACAATGTGGTGTAAAAACAACCATACACGTAAGCTGTTGAATATTTTGAACTTCCAGTCAGATTAGATCCAAAATAGTCAACAAGATGAGTATTACATAATAAAGAATGTAATGCATTGGCACTTACATGTACATGACACCATACACTATCGCTGGAGGAGACAAAATGGCGGCGATCACTGTTCAACATTCACGTGATATTAGAAAACAGATAATTGCGATACAGATAAGGGAATGTCACAGGATATGAATGATATGGAATCTATAAACCATAATCTATCAGTGCAATACAACATTTGAAATGAGATTAGCATCCCTTTAATGTCGATTGGTAACTGTATTGCTATATAAATGTCTGCTTACAAGCTACAGTTAACAACCCAATAAACAATTTTTTGGCAAGATGGGGCAGGCCAGCTGTTAGAACGTGTCTGGCTCCCACTTACATATGATCCTGTGGGACATGGAAATGACTGAGCCAGACAATAAGCTACCCCTCCCTACCTCATCAAATTGGTGTCACTAGGAGTAAAAAACCCATTAACCAAAAGATATGTTGTGGTTAATGTACTGGAGGTATTACAGGTCAGGCAGAAAGACTTAGGAAACATCCAACTTGGCGTGGGTAGACCATCGGAATAAATGTTCCAGAATCTGGGAAGCATGTGCATCTCCACGCCGTACCTATACGGATATATATCGCAGACCCACGAGATCCGGAAGAATGCATGGGTTTTTTCAACTCGGCGTGGGTGCAGCATTGAGAGAGGACTGTTGAACGGTTCGAGAAACTAAATGCCTCTCGGACGAATACCTATCTCAATGGAATCCCACGATATCCGGAAGAATGCCTGGGCTCATAATCAATCTATGTATGTACGGTATGTGCTACACAATCCATGGGATGCATAGAACAATGAGGTTAGTTACTCCTACAAGATCTGTTGAATGGTGTAGAGCATTTGGAGTTGAAGTTTAAGCGTTAATGTAAAATGCATTAAAGCTTACAGAGGCCACCGTACGCAAATCATCGCTAAAATAATCAAAGATCAGCCGTTGTAAAACTATGGAAAAATGTTGAAAACCAATTTCTTTTTGATGTGGACTAGACCTAAGCATTGTATAGAACAAATCTGGGAAGTGAAATTTTATTCAAAACGGAGAGCCCTTGTTGATATAATTGTCATTTGAAAAAACCATAACCACAGCATATAACCTGGATGCAAATAAGTCCTAAAATAATTAAAGTGCAAACACTGAAAATATTGCAGCAAAAATCCTTAACTTGAAGTCATGAAATTGTCTAAGTTCAAATATTGGAGAGAAAAAATGGAAAAGATTTGAAGTGACTACACCGCCATAGTCACATACCCATGCAGCTACAAAAGTTTCCTCGTCATTTCAATATCCTCTCTGATATATATATATATATCTGATTCTGTGTTAATTACAACAATTTCATTTTTTGTGCGCCGCCTCTAAATTGTAACAACAACGGAGGCGGCGCAAATAGCTCTAATACAGGCACACCGCCATATTCATCTCCTTTTGTTTTCAATCTCTCCACCGTCCCACTGGACAATAAATAATCAACAGTATGGTTGTCTTGACATATAGTTGCTAGGGCTTCAGTGTTAAAAATATGACCCAATAAGAATAGAGCTAATCCTTTTATAAATAGAACGTAGCAAATTGCCTTGAAATTATTTTTAAAATTCTTTTTCACACACTTCACACATGTTATCCTCAGTTTTAATCAGCCTGGTTTTAAAGAAGATGGAAAGGAAATCTTTAGAATATTTTGAAAATAATTTAGCTGATTGTGCTGTGGTCTTAGGCAACAACAATTTTCAGTCTTATGGTTTTCAAAATATTCATTGATGTTCTCTGTTTTATGTCACACACATTATCAATGCATATATAGAATGAAATGAGCTTTGCTTCCAGTCTGGCCTTTGCTTGCTGATACATCCCAATTCCTTACCAATGTATAGTACTGTACTGCTCTCTAACTGAATCCTACCGTCCGAGTCTTGTATAGCAGATTTAATTCTCAAACTCTTACCCATAGTAGAATGGGCAATTATCAAGTTTCACAGCAAGCTAGGTGGAGCTGGTCAAGTTACAACACCACCTTCATTACCAGTGGCTTGCAGGACCCATACCAGAGTCTTAACCCTTTTCCCAGTGAATTTAATATTCAAATCATTCATTTAGTTTGGGAAGGTGGGTGGCAGCCATTTCTTGCCTGTCATATGATTCAAATTTGTAGAAGAAAGGATCATGTAGATGTTGAAATAGTGTTGTTTTCTTAGACAGCAGCCGCCTATAAGCATTGCTTTCAGTATGAAGACAAGTTGTCATGTGAAAAGGAATGAAACTTAGGAATCTGAAATTTCAGAAACTTGCAAATAAAGTAAAAGCTTTGAATATTTTTGGGTATAATTTGAATACAAGCATTTCCAAAAAACAACGGAGTCAGATAGTTTTAGCACATCTACATGTAAATAAATAAAATAAATAAATCCTGCTATCACATTCAATCGCGAATATTTAAAAACCTTGTGTCAAAGGTAATAAACATATCCCAGTCCACTGGAATGACTAGCTTGCTTATAAAGCCAGTCATTTCCGTGGTAAACCTTAAAAAATAGTCTTCTCTTGGCTTGTAAATGAGCAATACTCAAGACCAATGCAGAACAGTTTGGGCTGGCTTGACCATTAAATGGTTAACTGTGAGTCTGAGTAAGAAACTTGTTTAGGCAGTTTAAATCTCACCTCTTATTAGTACATGTAATGAATAAAAGGCAATTATTTCCTTTCAATGTAACCTAGGTAGAGCTGGTCAGGTATTAACAACACCTCCATTGTACTAGCTTGTGGGACTCATACCAGAGTCTTAACCATTTTCATCATGAATTTTATATTCATAGCATTGATTTAGATGGCAGTTAATTATCCATTTTAATAATGATGTTTAAAGATTAATTGGAAGAGAAATACTGGTGTACATTTTGGAAATATTATTACTTTGGTTAGACAGCAGCAGTATACAGCAACATTGGTTTTCAAATTAAATAAAGATCGGCAATATCTTTAGCAACAATTTGAATGCAAGTTTTTAAATGAGAGTCTTAAGAATAATCAGCAAGGATCTAAATAACTAAACAAAAACAAACCTTGTTTAATGTTATTCCATTAATGTCTAAACTGTAACCCTTTCACCGATGAATTCCTCATTTCTCATTTTGAAGGCACCCCTACAGAAAAACTGGAATATTTTGAAATTAATTCTTCTAGTCAAATGAATTTCAAAATATACAACGGAATAAGTTTTATATCGTAAAGAATTGACTTTTTCAGGGATTTGTCGGTGAAGGGATTAATAAACCTGGTTTCAAAGGTAATATATATGAAATTAATAAGTATTTAAAAAATAATTTGACTGGGCATGTCATAGTCATTGGCAGCAACAACTCTCATTCAAATTGTTTTCAAAATAATCACATGATTTTGTATCAATATGTATTCTCTATACTCTCCCCTAGGAATTGCAATTTTGCTACTACAATTTTCAAATTCAGTTATACAAAAACCCACAATCATGAACGCCTCACCAGCAAAGCAAGATTTACGTCTTATTTTGTGGGCTATGATGCTATGACAATGAGTATGTTACATGTAGTATGCTAAAGCATCTAAGTGTCTATTTGTGACACAGTGGGAAGGGAATAGGCCTTGAGAACATTGCCATACATCAGGAAAGTGCGATCTCAGCAAACTTAAATTGGATATTAAAATATTGACATGTTTACGTGTATTTAAACGTGGAAAACAAAGGTTATCTACCATTTTGAATTTGATATAATTTTGCATTAACCATTCAGGATGCTGGTTGACTAACTTGACTAGCTAGTTTACTATTTCAACTAAGTTTGGCTGGGATCTAATCAAATATATTTAACTATGGTTAACCCGTCCAACTTGACACTAGCTATGGTATGCAATTAATTTCATCCACAAATATGTCAAAAATTAGATACTGATATCATAGATATTTTCCTTAAATAATATTTCCATTCATAAAATGATACTTGTTTCATTTTGCACCCGTAGTTTGGTATCTATGATTGTCTGGGCTTATGTAAGTTTGAGGGTCTGGCTGTCCATCATTAGAGTTGCATCTGTACCATACTTTGTCTTCTATAAAACATGTAAGAAGTATTTGAGAAGTATTTCAAATACTTACCCTACGTATTTGTATTTGTATTTAAATACTTTGCAAAAAACAAGTATTTGTATTTGTATTTGAAGAATTCCAAAGTATTTGTATTTGTATTTAAATACTTTTGAAAGTATTTGACCCCAGCCCTGCCGTCTAGTCATTATAAAAAGGGCAGACAAGGGCCAAGCCACTGTCATCCAAGATAGGGGTAACTATATAGCAGAAGCACACCGCCAATTAGCAGATACACTCTTCTATCTAAGTGTCAACTAATCTCACAGAACACCACACCAAACTTGTAGAAAAACGTCTGGACCAACCAATAAGGGACCACGAGATGGATAAACAAACAGCCACCAGACTGATACCGGATCCAGCCATCACCGCCACATTTTACCTCCTGCAAAAAATCCATAAACCCAAAAAAGATGGGCTTATACAAGGCAGACCAATCATCAGCGGTGTAGGCTGTCCAACTGAACTAATTAGTAGTTTTGTAGACGAATGCAGAAAAGTACATATCACTAAGATCAAATCATACGTAAAAGATACGACAAACTTCATAAACTTAGTGGAAGCCTTCGGTAAGACCGAAGAACAAACTCTTTTGGTAACCATGGATGTCACTTCGTTATACACCAACATCGCTAACAAAGAGGGACTACGTGCAGTCGCCAAATTTTGCCAGACACATGGCTTACTGGGCACTCTGCCTATAAGAGGCCTCATAAACCTTCTCAAATTGGTACCAGAATGCAACAATTTTGAGTTCCATGGCAAACACTAGCTTCAAGCAGGCGGCACTGCCATGGGTAGTAAAGCTGCATGCTCCTTCGCATGCATCTTCATGGCAGACTTAGACTAAATTACTGGACACCGCCACGTACCAACCAGCACTTTACGTCAGCTACATAGATGACATCTTTATGATATGGGAACATGGAAAACTCGCTTTGGATGATTTTGTTACACACATGAATTCGTCACACGAATCCATCAAATTCACCATGGAATGGTCTGAAAAACATGTTTCCTTCCTTCTTAGACACTTTAGTCATTCAAACAGAAGTGTACAAGATCATCTTCAACCTGACTCGGCACAGCCCACCTCCTGCAAAGATGCCAGCCCATATGACCAATTTTTAAGACTTAGACGCATCTGCACCCGTATAGAGGACTATGACCACAACAGTCTCCTCTTACAGGGCCACTTTGAGAAAAGAGGATACCCTATAGATATCCTAACGACATCAAGAGCGAAAGCCAGGCACAAACCCAGGCACACCTTACTACACCCAGCACACCATCCAACACAGCTCAGTAAAATACAAAGACCTATCTTCGTCTGTGAATTCACTCGCAAAGGTATCTTTCTAAAAAATACCATCAACAAGTACTGGCCAGTCTTGGAAGCTAGCAACAGGTGCAGGTTGGTCTTCCCTGAAAAACCACTATTTGGATTCAGGAAAAATATGACTATCAAAGACACGATAGTTAGAGTCAAACTTCAACCCCTTATAGCACTGCCAAGGGAATCACACAGGAACCAATTCATGCGGTGCCCAACGAAAAATTGCAACATCTGCAATCACATGGACAAGACAGTTCTTCACTAGCACCCATACAAAGCTTTCCTACACCACCAAAATCATTGGCAACTGTCAAACCAGAAACATCGTTTATCTCATAACCTGGGACGTCTGCCACAAACAATGTGGGCGAGACGCTATGCACGTTCAAAACACGCATACAAGAACACCTCCGTTCTATAACCAACCTCTACAGGAGCGAAAGATACGACACACCAGTATCAAGACATTTCAACAAGAAACACGACTCCAGAAATGACATGCGTTTCAGAGTCATCCAGGTTTTAACATCAGACCCAGATGACATTACTTCCGCCATTTGGAGGAGACGTAAAGTAGGCTTGCGCGATTATTGTTTTCAGTAATCACGATCGATTATTTAATAATAATCGCGATTACTCGATTAATCAGCTTGAGCCCAAATTACCCAGTTATAACAGCAAAAAAGAATATCAATGACGAAAGCTGCAATGTTGTTGACAAAGGTCTATTTGCAGGTCGAGATTATTTTTGAAAATGTATCACTGGAATGACTGGCTTAAGAATGCAGTGATACATTTTCAAAAATAATCTCGTGACCCGCAAATGGGCATGCATTCGTTGAGCAAAATGTAAATTTCCGTGACCGATCGCAACAAAGAATAATTAAAAGGTAGGTTATGAAATATTTTATGCTGTAGAATTATTCACGATTATTCGATTATTTAATTTTTAATCATATAAATTCACGATTTGAAAAATAATCGCGATTTTCGATTTAATCGCGTAATCACGCAAGTCTAACGTAAAGAAAGCCATTGGATTCATCAGATCCATACCATAGAGCCAATAGGCATCAACATCTCAGGCTAAAAATGGCTTCCACTTGCCTGACATAAGACATACAACCGCCACAAACGTCAGCGTGTAGTTATTTCCCCTCTAAGTATTGCATTGAAAAAAGATGTACAGTTTTATTCAAATCGGATAACCCCTTGTTACGTAAATTCTCATTTTAAAAGGTTTGAAAAGGTTTAACCACAATATATCACCTGGGTACAAATAAGCCCTAAAATAATCAAAGTCCAAACAACAAAACAATATGGAAAAAATTGAAAATCAATTTCTTTTTTTTATGTGGAATAGTCCTAAGTATTGTATAGACCAAATCTGTGAAGTTTTATTTAAATCGGGTAAGCCCTTGCTGATGTAAATGCTGTTTGAAAAAACTTAACCACAGCATAATGCGTATAACTTGATTAGAAATCAGCCCTAAAATAATCAAAGCACCGATAAAATATGGGGAAAGTTTGAAGAAAATCAATTTCTTTATTACATGTATGTGGACAAGTCCTAAGCATCGTAAAGAACAAATCAGTGAAGTTTTATTTAAATGGATAACCCCCCTGGTGATATTAATGTCGTTTGAAAAACGCTTAATAAAGAGCGGACCCCAACACATCGCCATTTTCTCACCCTTTCTCAAAATTTCACCTCACTTCATGAAGGCGAGATAAGAAACAGTTTTTCCCAAGAACACAATGCCCTTGACTTTTGACCCAGAATGACTTTGTGTCATGCCCTCTCCTTATAAGGAAATGTGTCCAAGAAAACATGAGATATGAACTGCTAAGCTGAGGACAAAAAATGTTGATGTTGAAAAATCCTAAAGTTTAACCTTGACCTTTGACCCCGACAGCATTGTTGTTGTTATGTTCGGATATTCCTCCTCTTGATAGGAGCACCATCTAGGCCAACATCTTAGCTGTCCAGTGCGGTCCATTATGTATTATAGTGTGCTATTTACAGTTTTAGATATGGGGCCATCAGCCGCTTGAGCTGTTGACCGAGACGTAGATACAGTACAGTATTTTAACTTATTTTAGTGCAAGTCCACACCGCTCAGCCTTATCTGCCATCAGGTAATAGCCATCATCTGCACGCTTTAGACCTGACCGTACATGTCTGACAACTGACTCCTATCAGAGCATATTCACAACTGAGCTCCCGATACAGGGTTTGACACTCAGAGTGAGTTCTTTTATGTCCCCATGGCACATACACCACACGAGACAAGACTGACGGCTTTACATCCCCTCTGAAGGACAGGGTACTGTGCGGGTTTTGCACCTATCCACATGCCCGAGTGCGGGATCGAACCTATACCATTTTTTAATTCGATTCTCATGGCAGAGGTGAACGTTCTAGACAGCTAAGCCATGCAGCCTCGTGGTGTGGTGTCCAAGGTTGGGTGCAGTATACCCAAGGAAAGATGAGATATCAACTGCTAAGCTACGCTCAATGCAAAATGTTAATATTGAACAAAAAGGTTTTTACCAATGTGACAGTGACCTTTAATTTCCAATGATGCACTATAAAAGTCGCCTAGCAAAGCTGGTCCATATTCAGCCATGTGCCAAGGATGGCAGACGACATAACAGCACAGACAGCCTTGGAATTTGTTCTACTGGGGGACAGTAAAAATAAAGCTAGGAGAAGACGTCATATAAATATGCTAAACATGCTGTGAGGTGACCTCAAGAAAACATGACTCGGTACAGTCAGATCAAGAATGGACCTGAGGAAGCTAAAGACTTTAGCTGAGGACAAGAAACAGTGGTCAAAAGCGAAGAAGGACTGATTGCAGCTATGGGATGTTTCCACTACCACAGGCACAGAATACAGCAATCATATGTACAGTGACCATGACCGTTTGATGGCAAGGTCATTATGTGATGTCCTCTCATTATACAGAATCCTGTGGTCAAGTTTGGGTCGAGTATGATTAACAAAAGCTGAGATATAAACTGCTAAGTCAACTTAAATGACATTGCCCTTTGACCTTTTGACCACAACCTCATTATGTGATGCCCTGTTATTATAAAGAAGCATGTGTCCAGGTTTGGGTCCAGTATGATTAACCAGCAAAACACAAAAAGTTAATGTTGAAAAAAGCAATGGTTTTACCAAGGAGATAGTGACCCTGACCATTTGATACAAAGGTTATTGTTTTGAAGCATGTGTCCAAGTTTGGGTCCAGTATGATTATCCAAACATGAGATATGAATAGATAAGTTGAGCTAAACGCAAATTGGATGATGCCACCACTGCCATTGCTGCCGCCAGATGACACATTAGCCCATTTTAGTTCATAAAGTCGAACCAAAAATAAGAAGTAAGATCAATTCTATTAAGACTTCATTTGTCTTTTCTGATAAAAAGTACTTGTAGGACAGGGCTCTAAAGGTAGGACAAAGTAGGATCAATGTGTGCACAGTGCACATATTAGTTCAGATATGCATCTGTTTAAATATGTATTCAGTTCTGGACCAAGGTCACAATGACCTTGAGCATTGTCACTATGCAGCCTCCTGAATCACATGGCTAAGTTCAGTTTAGACATGACTGACTGACCCTGATGTGGCGACGTGTTTTAAAAATAATCAACAGGCAAAGGCATTTATCTGTATATTTTATATCCCATAGTATGTAGTGACAGCATCTTCACGTTGTAATTTCCAAAATAAACACTTCCATCAATAACACAGATTAAATAGAGAGCTGAAAATAGGAGTGACAGCATTAACAAGAGCAATCAAAGATAATAGACATGCGTCCGTTTGTTTCTCACATTTTCCACAGTTTTCAGATTTTCTGTATTGTTTAGATCACGGCCAAAGTTGTGGAATCCTAGGGCACACTCACTCTTTCTTGCTTTAAAATGTGAGTGACATCAGACAAGTAGTTTCAGATATCCATAGATCCAGAATTTAATCTCATCCCGATTCAGAGTTTTCAAATGCAGATCATGTGCCAAAGTCTAGAAATCATCTTGCACCCTAAGTTCCTTGTTTGTGTTAAATTTGAGCAAAATAAGATCAGTAGCTCCTGAGCTAACCACTGGTTGGATAGACAGACTGACACATGCACGCACACAGACCTGATTATACGCTTCCTCTTACGGGGCAACAGACATAAGCCTGGGTAACTATGTGTAACTAATAAAAGACGATGAAGAATGCCAATGAATTGGTAATAATTTGCTAATTAGCCAAATGCTAATAGAATTGAGATCTGGCTAATACAAAGCAGGAATGGCTAAATATATGGCTAATGATTAAAATCAGTCTTTTAGGCTACATAATTTCTAAAGTAGATAATCATTAAAATTTATTTTGAAGAACATCTTAAGATAAATATTTATGTAACTAATACTTATATTATGTTTTTCTTGTGACCAAATAAACCCTGAAATCTTAATATATCTTGGATCAAAAACACACATATAGGCAACCAGCTGTTGGGTACTGTATTTTGAAACTAATCTGACTGCCAACAACTTCCACGCAAATTAGTTTCAAAACAGTGAACATAATCTTGTATCTGGTATGTAGCGTTGACAGGGCCATCTTTCAACGCTACATATCAGATACAAGATTATGTTGAATATTTAAGGATTACCTGGCATGCCTGGTGGTGATGGTCCATAGATATTGGAAATCATTGGTTAAAATCGTTAAGATTTGACTAAAGAAGAGGGTAGTTGTCTAATCTATTGGATAATAATTTGTGAAATCCAGGCCTGTCCCTGACACATAAATAAAAAACATTCAGCACCAATGGAAGGAGAGTGGAAAATAAGTCACCATAAATGATAAAGACAGATGAGTGTTAAAGGGTTAAGACTGACTACAATCACAACACTGGGTAATAAACAAAAAATTAACCCTTTCACAGCTGAATTCCTTGTATTTAATTTTCAAGGTACATCAAAACTGTCGGATACTTTGAAACTAATTTGACTGGATGCTATTGCTGCATAAGGCAGCATTATCTTTCAGTCAAATTAATTTCAAAATATTAAATGGAACAAGGTTTATATATTGTAAAGAATATACTTTTTCCGGGATTTGTCAGTGAAAGCGTTAATACATAGAAACCAATGTAGATAGTGTGTAGCATTCCACTTGCCCGTGCACCTAACATTGAGGGCAAACTATGCAGACGAGTTGCTGTATGTAGCATTAAAGTTAATTTGATTGGTGAATATCCTTTAACAGTCTCCAGTCAAATTAATCTCAAACTATTGAACAATATATCATAAATGGAGGGATCCATTTCTAGCTATGCCCCGACCATTTCTAGCTAAGCTCCACCCACTTTTAACTTATGGTGTAATCAATTTATATAACTTGAACAATGAATTCTCACAATACTAATTTCTAGGTAATTATACAGCTAAGCTGTTGAATATTTTGAAACAAATTTGACCGAGAGCTGTTACCGCCTATGGCAGAAATAGCTCCAAGTCAAATTAGTTTCAAAATATTTAACAGAATATTTATTAACCCTTTTACACTGATATCGGCCAAAAATGGCTTATGCAGTGGTCTTGAGAAATGTCCATTTGTAGACCAAGAGATGACTATTTTTGAAAATTTACCACTGGAATGACTGGCTTGATAACAGAGCCAGTCATCCCAGCGGTAAATTTTCAAAATTAGTTTTCGCTTGGTTTGCAGACAAACATTTTCTTTGACGAAATTTAAATTTTTTTGGAATAAATTCGAGGGTTAAAGGGATAAATTCTACGTTCTTTAACCCGTTACTTACTAACTTTTTGAAAAAGATTAAAATATTTACTTATTAAATGTCCATTTGTAGTCCAGGAGAAAACCACTTTTGGAAATTTACCACTGGAATGACTGGCTCGGTTAACGAGCCAGTCATTCCAGTGGTAAATTTCCAAAAGTAGTCTTCTCTTGGCCTGCAAATGGGCATTCCTCAAGACCACTACAGAGGCCGGTTCTGGCCGGCTTCGTCGTGAAAGGGTTAAAGACACGATTCGTACAGCTTAGTGTCATACTTTTCGATATTCATGTTGGGAGTTATGTCATTTTTCTTGACATAAGCTAACATGTGACGCATTTGATTATGACATCATAGACATGAGTGACAGGTAGATCGGATGGATCTCTCTATTGTGGAAGGTATTTTTATCTGTAGGGTAGAAATGGTTAACGTACCGTATACAAGATGCCAAATGGGCCTGTATCGCTCACCTGGAACATTGGCATTTCAACTAAACTTACCTAATCAATCGATGTCACTTCCAATGACTTTCAGTCAAATGGTTTAGTTTTCGAGATACTGACTCTGAACTGTTTTTTTGCATTCATGATTTTACACAATGTTTAAGCGAAAATAGATGATATCAGTGCTAACTACAGCTGGTCTCTTAACTGTCTCACTGCTGCAAGCCAGTGCAGCCAATAATTTCAATTTTCAAAAACTTGACTTGTTGAATATTTTGAAAACAATTCGACTGAAAATTGTTGGTGGCTTAGCAACCAACAACTTTCAGTCCAATTGTTTTCAAAATATGTATCAGGTTCAGAGATATAACCTTTGGAATATGTTGTCTGCAAAAACTCAGCAGTCAGACGGTTACTAGCGGTTTAAATAGAATTGAAGAAAATGGTCTCTAAAGGCATGTAGGTGGTCTTTATAGCAGGTTATTCCCCCACCACCACACAATCCATTTAACACATGCGCATCTGGCTGAATCACCAAGTTAGCAGCAGGGGTAGGGTGAGCTGGAGTTGATTTAGAAAATAATTTGACTGAAAGTCCTTGCTGCCTAAGGCAGCAATAACTTTCATTGCTGCCTATGCCAGCAACAACTTTCAATCAAATACATTTCAAAATATTTTTACGAGCATAGATGTCAGAGCACATAATATATATCTTAAATATTTCAGCAGTATTGGAAAGGTTAATCTGTTAATTGGAGTTTAATATCTACTTTGGCAATAAAATCTGACATGGTGATAAATCACTGGACGGTGGGAACAAACCTGTATTTTCCCCATGAAAGTGAGACTGCAAATATTTAAGGGGTGATAACTCTGGCATTTGACGTCCTATCAGTTTCATTTTCACAACACAGATATTAGATGCCGGCATTAACATAGTGACCAAGTTTGGTGTCAATCTGTCAAGAAACAACACAAGAATTCCACAGAATTAAATGTCTCGCCTGTCGCATGTTTGTCACAGTGACCTTAACCTTTGTGGGCTCAAACACAAAAACTTAATGTTGAAAGAACAGAGTTCTGTATCAAGGTCACAGTGACCTTGACCGTGTGACCGCAACGTCACCATGCTGCTTCCTAACAATATATGTAACCATGTATCCAAGTTTAGTTGCAATAGGCTTAACCAATACTGAAATATAAGCCGAGCTTTGAAAAAACAGTTGTACAAAGGTCACAGTGACCTTGACCTTTGACCTTGTGACGTCATTATCATGATGATGGTGCTTAACTACATAGGCACCCACTTTACCAAGTTTAGTTGTAATAGGCTTAATCAATCCTGAAATATAACTGTATAAGTTTTGCTAAACGCAAAAAATTAACGTTGAAAAAACAGTTTTTACCAAGGTCACAGTGACCTTGACCGTGTGACCTCATCATCATCATGATGGTTCCTAACTACATAGGCAACCACTCTACCAAGTTTAGTTGCAATAGGCTTAACCATTCCTGAAATATAAGCTGATTAGTTTTGCTAAATGCAAAAACGTAACGTAAAATATTAACAAAGATTATACTGTGACCTTTGACCCCATAACCTTGACGTCATGACCGCTTTATCGATGGGCTGCTTCCATTAAATGTATATCACCAAGTTTGGTTCCAATTGGGTTAGGCATTGCTGGGATATAAGGCAATAACCTTTGTTTAACGTAAAAACTTAACATAAAATATTAACAAAGATTATACCGTGACCTATGACCCCCATAACCTTGACCTCATGATGTCTGCATCAGCATGCTGCTTCCGTTAAATGTAAATCACCATGTACCCAAGTTTGGTTCCAATTGGATACGGCATTGTTGAGATATAAGGCAATAACTTTTGTTTAATGCAAAAACGTAACATAAAATATTAACAAAGATTATACCGTGACCTATGACCCCCATAACCTTGACCTCATGATGTCTGCATCAGTATGCTGCTTCCGTTAAATATAAATCCATCAAATAAAAAAATTGGATATGGCAGCCAAACACGCTAAAATTTGATTGGTCCACGGCAGCCATGTTTTTTACCTATCAACTTCCTACGAACAAACTTTAATGGCCCGTAGTCCATAATCATATCCCCAAAATTTCAGCCCGACCCATTCAGCGGTTCTGCAGAAGTTGTTTTCACGAAAACTAGGTCATCCAAGATGGCCGCCAAACCATTTGGCCAATCAAGTTACTTCGAACAAACTTGGCTCAGCTCTTGCACTATATCATATTTCGTGAGCTTTGAATCGTTCCACCATGGGGTTTCGGAGATTTTTAAAGACAGTTCTTAAAATTGGCCAAAATGCAAGATGGCCACCGGCCAAATTGGCCGATCGGCTTTGTTTGAACAAACTTGGATCCCTATGCCCTAAGGATACTTCCTGCCAAATATAATTGAAATCGGCCCAGTGGTTCTTGAGAACAAGTCGTTTAAAAAAAAAGTTTGATGGACGGACGGGCGCCGGACGGTCGCCATGGCATAAGCTCACTTGGCCATTCTGGCCAGGTGCGCTAATAACATATACATGGTGTGACATTTGTGAAGTATCAAACGTTAAAATAAATAGATAACGTACACAGAATTATCACCCCTTTAACTCTCACAAACCAGATATAGCAAATTCTTTATGATCTTGAATATTTTGAAACAAATTTGACTGGAAGCTGTTGCTGCCTATGGCAGCAACAACTTTCAGTAAAATTTGTTTCAAAATATTCAACAAATTTCCGGTACAGTTCCCTTGGAATTGAGACACTGGAATTTAAATGGTTAACGTCTACACGACGAGCCATATATTTTTGCACATATCACACACGGCGGTCGCATATTGTTTGGATTGTTACAGTATGATTGACCACTGGTTATCAAAAGTAGGAGCATTGTTCGTCTGCAATAACAGAAAATTAACGGAATTCATAGAATTGGTAATTTGAAATGGAAAGATTATATTCAAATGGAAACCAGCTAGGAAAATTATGTTTTTCTGTAAAACATTTTGTAAATTGAAATGGAAACATTAAACATTTTCTTTAAATCATTATGTACACATGCCACCGAAGGTCAGTGTGAGCATCGTAGTTGGTGGTTTCTGTGTGTGTTATCCTCTGTATAAATCAGACACGTCTAAAGCCGTGTTCTCACTGGAGAGTTAATCGGGAATAATACCATACCTCAGTATTGCGGTACGCGGGTTAAGTCTCGAGTGAGAACGCAGCCTAAGTCCATGAATTATGTGTCCATTGAAAAATGTTAACCCTTTCACAGATGAATTCCCCATATACATGTATGTGAGTGCATCTCATTTTCAAGGCAACCATACAGGAAAACTGTTGAACATTTTGAAATTAAATCGATTGGAAGCTGTTATTTCCCTAGGCAGCAATGGCTTCCAGTCAAATAAATTTCAAAATATTCAACAGAATAAGATTTATATCGCACTGAACATACTTTTTCTGGAATTTATCAATGAAAGTGGTAACGTTGCTCTTCTAAATAATTCCTGAACACCATTTGGATCGCGATGTCGAACCATCGTCCGCTTTGCTACGGGCTGGACAAAATGGGATAGATTACAGTACATGTACATGCAGGACCAACTCACAATAACAACATTGGCTAGGAAATCAACATACTGTCCCCGCGTTGATCGTGCCTTGACTGACAGCTGTGTCCAAGGCGGCTTTAATTCCCAAACTCGTTGCCACGCCTACTTCCGCGATGAGGTTGTGACCACACCCATGCCCGATACCTGGTAATGCATCATACTCACACAGTACAGCTAAGTGTGGGCCTTTTCCTTCACCAAATTGAGTCCTGTTAAGAACAGTAAAATCAAAGTTTTAGCATAAAATGCTACATGTAGTATACTACCGGTAGTCAATTGAATTAACAGTAACCCGCTAGCCCAAGGTGAGTAGAAATTGACCAGGGCTAGTACTATTTGTGATTGAGGAGTGCATTGGGCTAGTAACAATTTGCTATCTCTGCCTGCGTACGTCTTAAGAAATGTCCATTTGCAGACCAAGAAGACTATTTTTGCAAATTTACCAATGGAATGACTGGCTTGATGATTCATCAAGTCATTCTTGTGGTCAATTTGCAAAAATTGTCTTCTGGGCATTTCTATGAAAATATGGACAAAGGTTTGAAATGTTTCAACGTTTGAAGACTACATTTTATGAAAACTGATTTTATTAGTTGTAGGTGTTACAATTTACAAAGTTTCATTTATTAGGTATATCAATAATTAGTTGCCTAATTTTCTTGTGCATTTGGATTGTCTATACTGATACTATATCTTGACACCTTGGTCTAACAGATTTTCATAAGTAAAATTCCCACATCTATTTTATTCAGGAAATGGTAATAAATTATGATAGTGTAGTCATGTAACGCATAGTAAATTATATTTTCTTCCTGTTGTTGATATCTAACAAAATGATACCAACTATATCTATGTCTGGTCTACATATGGTATGGTGTTGAGAACTGAACTTTGTTAACGCGAGTCACATGTAACATGAGTCACAGAAAATAGGGTACATGGTAACGGGAGTCACAATCAACTTTCCTGCAAAAAAGTCTTAAATGATTAGACAATGTAGATATGGCAAGAGTATTGGATAGGGCAGAAAAATAAGTCAAAACAGTAAAAGGTTTAAATGCCATTTAAACCTTTTAGTGTATTGACTTATTTTTCTGCCCTATCCAATACTCTTGCCATATTAATGCTGAGCGGCATTTTATGGACATTGTTTTCAGCACATGTCTAATGCGGAGTAGTCTTGCTATGAAATGTGGTTTTATAAATTATTCGGAGTGAATGTAAATTCTATACTCAAACTATATGTCTATCTTGACACCTTGGTCTCTTAGATTTTCATAGGTAAAATTCCAATATCTATCCTAGTTTATGATGTACAAATAACTTGAAGAAATCTCTTTGCCATTTCACACGGCAAAGGCCCTGTGGATGCCTGCCATAAGTGGTGCTGTAAAGTGCACAGTATTCAATTGAGTCAGAAACAGAAAGACAAGATCCATCCTGTGGCGAGCATCACAGTGACTTTGATGCAAGTAGCATTAAAGTTATTGAAATAAAATATTTGAAAATTGATACAATTAATAAAGCATTGGCTCTAGCTAAGATCTTGGAAGCTTCCACCGCAATCCTGCGGATAGCTAGAGTGTATTACATGAAGCAAGAGATGGAGAAGTCAGTTCACTTCATCTTGACATGCGATGTCAAAGCTGATTAGGATAAGGATATTCTAAGCATTTCTATAGTAGACTGGTGCACTGTTGATTATGGCGGTATCATTTATCTAGGAGAGATTAATGATTAAGGCAATTGATGACTGATGATCATCAGGTTTTTGTCATGGTACCAGCGGGGAATCTTTGGAAATGCCCCACTTTTCCAGATGAGATATTCTCCTCACAGAAAAAGCTGGTTAAAAGACTGAAGCCACCCCTCATTATAAACCAACGTGGACATTTTGGCTTTCTCAATTACTAACTTATAAGTGACACTGCAGGAGGATTTTCATACAAAGTACAACTCTTAAGGAATTTGAATCTTTTCACTACATGAAGAATGCCTAATAAATTATTTTATGTTAGTGGATATCGTGTAACGTGAGTGACGCTGCTTATATATTTTTACTCGTTGTTTGCAGAATTTCAGTTCACTCACAATAATTTTACAAACCTCATTTATTATCAAGACTACTGATTGTATTTATTATTTTCTTTCATGTTTTGTCTTAGGAGAAATTACAATGGAAACAAATAGGACTTTTATGTTGTCCTTTTACTGTAACGCGAACCACGCTGCAATTAAATTTAATCAAAGCCATGATTGTAATCACATATGATTATTTATTATATCATTTTATAGCTTATGCCAATGTGTTCCAGCACACACCAGATAGGAGGCTAAAACTAATATTGTTCATTGTCATTGTTTGAATTTAATTTCTGAATTGGAATAAAATGTAATGTGAGTCACCGTGGAATGAAGGAAATTTAAATTTCCCTTTCTCCGAGATCTAACAATACTCACCATTCTATTACTTCTGATATACAGCTGGCCTTGATAGCTGGCTCTAGGACTATAGACTTAGAAAGCTTTACCGACTCCTTGGAACCGGGTACTCGGCTCCCAACTAAGAAAAGGGAGAGAACTCACGCACATGTATCTCGCCTTAAACACAAATATGCCAAGAGGGTTAACTGCTCTTTGCATATACAAATGTATTAGCCTGGGAATGAGCATGAATATATAAGATGAATGAACATGATATATAGACATAATACAAAAAACTCTCAATCTTGAATTACCTGATGATAAATGGATTCCAGACGTAGCGCCTCCAACCATTCACTTGTCCGGCCATCAGTGACACAATCTGGTTGACATCCTCTCGCTCGACCATGTCTGCTTCTTAATTCTTTCTTACAAAAGTCAAAAAGGGAGAAGAGCAGTGTGGTCGCTTAACTATCGTTTCAAAACAGCTAAAGCGAGTGGATTGGCCGAGTCTGACATATCCCTCATATAGTAATCCGTGAATGAGGACTCACAGTGCCATTGTGCAACGGCCATGATGTCCTCTAACGGAACACCATTGTAAATGGCGGTCGAGGCGGCTATTCCTCTAACATCGTGTGCGCTTGCGCATTGCACCTGCTGCCCAGTCGCCATCTCATGGGTAGTCTGAATGCATTCGACTACCCACCGAGAGATAGAATCCATGGATGCAGCACCATATGGCTTCTTATGACAGATCCACAGATGTCTATCGTTCGACCGTAACGAGTCTGTCCATTTTCTGTACTTAGTCAAAGCACGGACCGGGCACCAGACACTGGCATCACGATCAAACCTTGTTAGTTTCGGTATAATGATCGGTTTGCCGGGATATCTCAAAGATTGATTCTTTGACATAAACTCTGCTCTTGGCAGAAGACGCAGACCCTCTCCGGAGACAATAAATCGGTCCCTCTCTGCTGAAAGTGCTTGGATCTCACTGCGCCTTCTAGCTGAGGAAGCTGCCAATAGAGACCGCCTTCAGCGTCAAATGCTTTAGACTAGCCAAACGCACCGGTTCGAAAGGGTGCTTGGCCAGTACATTAAGCACTAAAGATAGACTCCAGTCTGCTATTTGCTGAATAGTGGATTGAAAGGTATCAATACCCTTTTCTTCACACCAGTCTGCAAATCTGTTAACCTTGTTGTTATATGACTTGAAGGTTGACCTCCTTCTCGCAGCTGCGATGAAATCAGCAGCTTGTCGAGAAAAGCCTTCCGACGTGGAACATTGTTTGATATAATCCACGCAGTCAATTTGAAAATTTCGGGACGCTCGTGTAGGAAGCGTCCCTTGGCCTGGGAGATTATGTTCGGAATCTCGGGTAACTGCACTCGGTTTTCCATCAGCAGATCTATAAGATCCGTGAACCGCGCGCTGCTGGGCCAAAACGGCGCTATTAGCAGGACCAGGCACGGTTCCTCCCCGATCTTCACCAATACCTTCGGCAGAAGAATGGTGGGTGAGTACGCGTAAGCGTGCATCCCACTCCAGCTTATAGCCAGAGCGTCTGTATCGACAGCATTTGGATCTGGAATCGGCGAGACATAAGTCATGATTTGAGAATTTTCCCTTGTGGTGAACAAGTCCACGTTTGGTTTGCCCCAATGCTCGAAGATCCTTCGTAGAACTGGAGGGTTGAGGGACCATTCTGTTGGCAGAATTCTGTCTGCGAGACAAAGCATCCGCCAGAATGTTCAATCGCCCAGGAATGTGAGCTGCTTTCAAAACAACCGAGTAATTCCTGCACCATTGAATCAAGTGCCACACTTTGATACACAATGTGGGTGACTTGGTCCCGTCTTGGCGATTTATGTATGATACTACCATCGAATTGTCCGACTGTATCAATATCACCTTGCCCCTGATCATTGGAAGGAAATTCTTCCAATGCCAGTTCCACTGCCATCATTTCCAACAGATTGATATGCAGCTGGCTCTCCTGGAGAGTCCATGTGCCTGAGACCTGGTGTTCTCCCAGGCAGCCCCCCCCCCCCCCTCCAGCGATGCATCCGTGTACACGGACAGCTGGGGGTGGGGTAGGTGCAGCGAAACCCCTAATAGGAGATTCTGACGCTTTTTCCACCATACAAGATGCGACATTATTGGCTCCAATACTGGCACCAGTTTTGACAGGGGTTCTGTTCTCTGTTTCCACAGAGACATCAGATACAACTGGATAGGTCTTCGCATTAGAGCAGCTTACGGGATCACCTGCTCCATGGAGACCATCATGCCCAGCATCTGAAGAAACCGCCTCGCCTCAATGTGGTTTCCCAATCGAAAACTCTTGAGGATGGCTAACAGAGACACCACTCTGGGCTCTGACGGGTAAACCCTGCCCTCCTCGAGATCGAATCGCATCCCTAAATAATCGAAATGTTGAGTGGGTGTCAACTCGGATTTCTCCTTGTTGACTAACCAGCCTAGATCTGAAAGTAACTTCAGAGTCAGAGCAGTATCCACCTCTAACCTGGCTGATGTGTCTGCTTTAATCAGCCAATCGTCTATGTAGGTGTGTAGCGCCACGTTATCTTTTCTGAGAAACGCTGTCACCGCAAGGACCACTCTTGTGAAAACCCTTGGAGCTGTCGACAGGCCGAATGGGAGGACTATAAACTCCCATACTTGATTCTGAAACGCAAATCTCTGAAACCTGTGACAACTCCTGTTCATTGGAATGTGGAAATATGCATCTTTCAGATCGATCGACACACACCATATTCCCTTCCTCAATCCTGCCATTACCGACCTCAGAGTTTCCCTCTGGAACCGAGGCGTATGGATAAACCAATTTAATGGCCTGAGATTGAGTATGGGTCTCCATCCCCCTGTGCTCTTGGGAACAAGGAACATATTTGAATAGAAGCCTTGAGTGTTCTGGTTTAATTGCTCCCTTCAGAAGCAAACCTGACACGTCGTTTTGAATGGCTTCTAACTTGTCTGGTTCCCTTGGTACGGGTGTCCAGACAGGTGCCAAAGACTGTCTGACATCACACCTCGCCAAGCCTCGACGAAACGCATGAGCCTTCCACCCACTATAGATGCTGCGACGCTTAATGGGGTTGTCCGGCTCGCGGTCCGCTCCCCCACCCCCTCTCTTAATGAGAGAGAGAACCATTTCGGTCTTGGCTCGGCTGGTCTAACTGGCACCGCTGTTCCTGTTGCACAGGTGCGGTCCAGGCGGATACGAAGGGAGCTCTCGTACCCTCAGGTACGATCCGCTCCCTTCTTTCCGACTTACCCTTCCCGCCTCTCAGGCGATCAGGAGCAACATTGGGGAGGGTAGGAGCCTCCACAACCTTCTTGGCTTTCTTCGCCGGAGGCGGCTGAGAAAAGCCAGACGAAGCAGCAGCCGCACTAGGCTTAGCTTTCGCCTTGCCTTTATGCTTATTCTGCTTCTTGGAAGGTTGCATGGTCAGCGGCTTTCCTACAGCCCCCAGTGCGTGCCCCTAGTGCGTGCGCTTGCCGCACCAGCTCTAGCTGTAGATTCTGGGCAATGCTAGCCGTGTCCTCTAAGATGGCCCGTGCCTGGCCACCGAAGATGCTAGGGCCTGTCAGGGGCGTCCCAAGAAGACGCTCCCTGACGGCCGTAGCCGGATGCATATGGTCAAGAACCATTTGCCTCCTGGACTTCGTAACACGTGCCTGCACCCTTGCCAGTGCGTCCATAGACAGCACCAGGCCGTCATTGACGCACGAAAGCGCCACGGGTGGCACAGGGTGGCCTGCCCCCGCTTCAGCCCATACCGACTGAAGAAGGCGATAAGAATGGTTGACAGCAATCATAGCTGCCCTCACACCCTCATCGCAAAGGGACAGGACTTCCTTGTGGTGTCCCTGGGATTTGTCCACCAGTTCCGGGGCGGGGCCACCCGCTCCAACACTCTGGACACCCAGAACCCATCGGTCATCCTCGGTAACCGATGGTACAACACCATACCTGTTGTATTCCCCCTGTGGAATACGACACCTCGCCCGCACCTCCCTGGAGGCCACAAGGAGCTGGCCCTTGGTCATGAGTTGCTTACTATAAATAGCCTCTAGCAACTCAATAAACCGTGGCTGCGGGCAAGATCCCCATCCTGATCAATGCCACCGATGGACGGGGTGCATCCTCCTCGGCCGTGGTTGAAACCACAGATGGGTCTACACTGGCTAGCCAAGCCAGAGCCTCAGACCAGTCTATTTCCGAGGACACACCCGTGAACACGTCACCCATTGACATGTTTACGGACCTACCAGCCACGGCCTCCCGGCTAAGAGCCACGGCTGACACGCCAGGAACTCTGGTACCATACAGTTCCGCCGCCACCCCATGGAACACACCAGTCCATGGAGTAGGCCCGCACGGAAAACCGCAGGCCGCAGCAACCTCTCCTCCTCGGCCTCCTCATCTTCAGACCCCGAAGAGTCGTCACTAGACGAGGAAACCGTGGAGCCGCCCATGCCTGATGGACCGGCCACCGCAACTGGACCACCCGGAGGTGGCCGCAGAGACAGAACCCGTCAGGCCGGAGCCCGACGGGACTGCCAGGGGGCCGTACGAGACGGCTTACTCGGTGACCAGTCCAGAACCAAACATGGGGAGAGACTGCCCTACAACTTTCGGCAGCAGGGACGACACCAGCAGAAAGCCCTGCATAGCCGGACCAAACCACGCTGGCGGTGCCATCTCCGCCACCTCCAGCTGTAGAGGTGGAGCGCCCCCAAGGGCCGAAACGGACGCTCCACGATTTAATTTTGGTCCGCCTGACCCCGCGTCAGACCCAGCCAAGTCCTTCTGGGCAAGGAACTTCATCATCATATCAACGGACCACACTGCACATATATTACACCTATTGTCAAGGTTACATAACGTACACCGAAAGCAGACATGGTCCTTAAACAGGACCCGGACGAACTTGTGGCACTCGTCACATGATGGCAGGGCTGGCTTGGCCTATAAATAAGCATAAACCTACAATAAGCAAGCGGAATGAGACAAAGATGGAAGGCAGACAATTAATTTTCAAATATATTGACCATAAATTAACTGTAACCCTCCCGCAATGTTACAGCAAAGATCGTATTGATTATGACGACAAGAACGAAGCGGGCATTAATACACCCATAGACTGATCCTCAAGGATGTATCACAGAACCAGGAATCATATCGCATAGCATTCGGGGTATATTTACCAATAAATATAAATTATACTCCTAACGAAAGCCAAAACGATATGTGAAGAAACAAAATGTAAACAAACTGCTGTAGCACACGGTAAAACCGCAGACCACACATCTTAATCAGGAATTTTGAAACCACCGATCATTGCAAACAGATCGTGATAACACGCAAAAACTTGAAAATTCTGTTTTCTGGTACCATTTTAGTACGCAGCACCTAGAATAAGATGCACGAATTAATGAAAAATTTTCTTCACATAAACATCCGAGCAACACGGGTGCGACATCACCTGCTCGGATCTTACGGAGAATGACGTCAGCCGATATTCGTGTTAAAAATACCGTAAAAAACACCTATTTTCATATCTGCCGATCGCCTGTTGGGGTTTAAAGAAGGCGATCATCCGGCATATTTCGTTGTTAACACACGTCCCAGATTCTTAGGGGTTAGAAATTGGAACATGCGACACAGACGAAATTTTAGAGACATAAGTCTTTTAACTATGGAATAATAAGGAGATATACAACCTGGTTACCATCGGCGGTATCCATATTAATCCAAATATCCTTGTAGAAACGCACTAGCTATCACAATTAACCACAGACAAAAAGACTTAGATTAAACTCTTAAGATCTTTCCAACTGCAAAAAGCATGTATTTCTCTTGTTGCTATGCAAACAAGAATGAGCTCTATGGTAGACGGGTACTCGGCAGTTGGGAGCCGAGTACCCGGTTCCAAGGAGTCGGTAAAGCTTTCTAAGTCTATAGTCCTAGAGCCAGCTGTCAGGGCCAGCTGTATATCAGAAGTAATAGAATGGTGAGTATTGATCGAAGGAGAAATGCTCTTCTATTGGTCAGCAAATCTACATTTTCTTGACCCAACCTGCCCATTAACCGTTTAAGCCTTATACTTGTTCAAGAAAGTTTCAATTTTCTCAAAGAAAATGTCAATTTGCTGTCATTCCAGTGGTAAATTTTCAAAAATAGTCTTCTTGTGATCTACAAATTGACATTTCTCAAGACCACTGTAAAAGCCATTTTTGTCTGATATGAGTGTTAAAGGGTTAAAATTACACCAGTTTTCACACAAACCATCATTGAATAACATAATATGTGCAATGACATTAGAGCATGATTCTGTAATATAACTAAGGGCCAACAAAGGCAATCGTCCTAACTGCATGAGTAAAAAGTTAGCAGAGCTAGTAAAATCTAGCGCTCTCTCCTACTGGCTGGTTACTCAAAAGATAATTTTAACGCTTGAATGTGTTTTAAAAGAATGCTCTAACTACAATCCAAAAACCTCACTTTTCAAGGGAAATAACTAGTGACTATGAACATACATGTAAGTTTTGAGATAACGTACAAAGGTCAGGGCTTTCACTAATTTCTAACAACATCTTCCACCAAACAACATCCTTCTAGCAAAATCTTCCACCAAAATTGTTTAAAAATGTACACCAGTTTCTTTGATATTGACACGGTAAAAGATAGACTATTGACATCGGACTGGTAATGGGTAAAATCATTGTTTACATGTCCTGGTGTTAGGGCAAAAAAGTAGGAAGTCCAAGACTTTTTTTATACCTGTTTTGGAAGTCCAAACATGATCTTTGGGAGTATTGTACTCCCGGACAACCAGTGGTGGAAGCCCAGATGAAGGTGCAATTTGAAATGAATACAGACAGGATTTCTTGAACTTATTCTCCGGAAAACAATTTTCGATGACTTCAGACTTTGTGGTACATGTAGATAACGGATGTGGACCGAATTGGGTGTAATACAAAATCTCTAGCTACAATGTAATGTCTTATTACTAGGAATCTACCTACATCTACCAAATTTGAAGTGAATCTAGGTCTTAAGAATTTAATTCTCAAATTTGTTCAAGAAAGTTTCAGTTTTCTCATAGAAAATATCAATCTGCAGAACAGGAGGACATTTTGAAAATTTACCCCTGGAATGACTGGCTCAGCTTTAGAGCTATTCATTCCAGTGATAAAATTTCAAAAATAGTCTTCTCTTGGTCTGCAAATTCTCAGACCACTGCAGAAGCCATTTTTGGCTGATATGAGTGTTAAAGGGTTAATTGCGTACATGCAATTTGGCTGTACTGCCTCCTCCCATGGACTCATTAATGGACACTCATTCAAACAGAGTTCACAATCAGTTGTCGTCTCCTTCTCTGAGGCACTAATTCCTACTGGAGCCACAATCAGTTGTCCAGTCTCGTTTTATCCATCGTACTAACATACGCCCACTCACATCGCTTCGCTTTTCGAGGCCGTACTTGCAAACGTGTGATTTCTCTTATGTTGTCCGGCGGTTTTCAGGTAGCCAATCAGGTTTCTGCCTGCCTCAATCTCGCTATAAATCTAAAAACAGGCATAGCTTTGTGCCAATATCGATTGAGAGCTTGCGAGACACGAATGTCAATCTGTGATGTCAATCTATGTGATTGACAGTATATTAGGAAGATGATATAATAACTGAGCAATTTTATTAGGGGGTAGTTGCCTGACCTCATTTATGAAGTTTCGCCAACTTAACGTAGACATCAAAAACGTGCAAGCACGGGACTTGATACGAGTTGAGTATCAGGCATGGCGAGACCGTGCAATAGGACGATGCGTTTTCTCAGGCACTCATTCATACTAAATACACAATCTCCATCTACCAGCCACTCATTCTTACTCCAATACCTCTAATTTTAGTATGGATAAGAGACTACTAGGGAGGGAAGCACAGATATCAGTTTGGGACCCACCCCTGTCCTATAACATGCAAAATTTAGATGCCATGTGAAACATTGTCCCCTATTTTAATTGTCATATACAGTACCGTGTAAAAGTCTTAGGCCACCCAAGAAAATTGTAATTCAAAACAATTTTCTGATCAGCTAGTATTTATATTTCATAGGAAAAGTATAATTTCATTTTCTAATTCATTAACAAATGATATAATAAAATCTTTAACAAATAATATAACAAATAATAGCTAGGCAATCATAATCAAAGACATACATGTATATTAGTATTTTGTGTGGCCTCCCTTGACATGCTTAACTGCTGCAACTCGCTTTGGTAGACTTTCCTGCAATTTTCTCAAGTAATCCTGTGGCATGTTATTCCATGCGTCTTGTAGAACGTTCCAGAGCTCTTCTTTGGACTTTGGTTGCTTCTTGTTCTTTTCTCTGTCTAAATGTTCCCATGCTGCTTCAATTATATTAAGATCAGGGCTCTGGGGTGGCCATTCTAACACTGTCAGAGTACCGTCTGCTGTTTTTTGCTCCAAGTACCTTTTAATTATGTTGGTAGTATGTTTGGGATCGTTATCATGTTGAAATGTAAAGTTGCTACCAATAAGTCGCTTTCCGGATGGCACAGCATGAGGTATCAGAATCTGTCTATATCTCTCAGCATTCATAATTCCATCAATTTTCACCAGATCTCCTACTCCATCTGCTGACATGCATCCCCAAACCATCACAGCGCCACCTCCGTGTTTTACAGAAGGTTGTAGACAAGCATCAATGTACTTTTCATCAACCCTTCTCCTGACATACTGGCGTCTATTTGAACCGAACATTTCAAAATTTTGATTCATCACTCCACAGGACATTCCGCCTCTGGTCTGCTGTCCAATTGGCATGTCTTTTAGCACACTGTAGTCTCTTTTGCTTGTTCCCAGTCCTTAAGTATGGCTTCTTGGCAGCAACACGCCCAACAAGACCATTTTTGATAAGACTTCGTCTCACAGTCGAAGCATGTACTTTGGTGTTACTCGACTCTGCCAGATCTTCAGCAAGTGCCTGGCTAGATTTCCTTCTGTCCCTCAAGGAAGTGACTTTCAAATAATGTTCATCAGCTACGGAGAGTTTCCTCGGTCTTCCACTGCGTTTTTTGTCTACAACTGATCGAGATGCTTTGAATTTCTTAATAACACCTTGAATAGCACATCGAGAAAATCCAGTTTGGCGGGATATAGCTCTCTGTGAATTACCTTCTTCATGCAAAATTACAATTTTATGCCGGTCATATTATGTCAGTTTTGTCATTATACCAGAATTGAGCTTCTTTCACTTTATCTAATACTGGTTATTCCCTATATAACACTAATATTCACTCATTCATATCACTGCACATTTGGTACTAAGTATTACTAAGTTCTAACTAGAATGCACTCAACAGTGGTTTTAAAACTGCATATAGACTAGCTCTATTGATATGCAAATGAGGCCACTCGTTACCGGGGACTACAAAACAGCTTACAGGTAGAAAATGTACAGGTATTACAGGGTGGTTTAACAAAACAAAATGAAAAATAGCATTTAATGCTGCAATGCATTCTAAGGGAGCAACCAAAACATTTATTTATTTCTGAAATCTTTTAACAGCCTGTATTATTTTAAAATTAAGGTTTCATTTTGATTATTACATACTAATTTTACAAGCAATTTTAATATCTACTGCCTAGAAATTACATTTCAACAACAATTGTAGGGTGGCCTAAGACTTTTGCACAGTACTGTATATATGTCGGATTAACTACTCTAAGAATAATTTATCCTAATTATATTACTGTGCTCGGAAAGCGGTTGGAAGCAGGTAATTCCTATCAACATCTGGAAATCCATGATCTTCAAGGAATTTCGTCAGATTATCATGAGCCTCGAACTCTTCATACGTCAGCTCCGGTGTGCACCATATCAGTTGACTAATATCATTGAGCGGACCAGCCAATGCGTCAATACGATCACATGCTATCTTTTTAAGCTCAGCCATAGTCGCAAAAGAATCTAAAATTGCAAGAAAACAAATCGTAGCAATTAGGTAACACTTTAATGCCCAAGCCAGTCTTTGCAGTGGTCTTGGGGCATATATCCAGTTTCAGGCCAAACGAAGACTACTTTTTGAGATTTTACCACTGAAATGACTGGCTCGATAATCGAGCCAGTCATTCCAGTGGTAAATTTTCAAAAAGTCTTCTCTTGGCCTGCAAATTAATATTCACTGAGCAAGTTATTTGGGTTTTTCTTGACCAATCCTGATCATTAGCTGGCTACATGTACATACCTGAAATGTGAAATCAACAACAGGTGCCTAGATAAGTAGCTCATAGTAAAGGTATATAATTATCATCATTAAATCGATAACAACCTAAATATACCTATACAATTCAATCACTCACCTGCTAAATACTTCCCACTCATCATATACCTCAGGAAAAAAATTCAACCTGTCCTTTACACCTCAATATTAACAAGAGGCCTGAAGGGCCTGTATCGCTCACCTGGAATTATTGGCCACTGGCACAAATGAACCAAACGAGATCACCACTGGAAAAATTTACCAATCTGATTTCTGTGAAGGTTTAGCCAAGTTTTATTCAAATTGGCCCTGTGGTAAATAAGTAGACTTTTATACAACTCTTTCAGAAAATCCAAGATGGTGACCGAACACGCTAAATTTTAATTGATCAACGGTGGCCATCTTTTCTTTTTTACATATCAACTTTCACTGGACAAACATTAATGGCCTTTACTCCCTAATCATATCTATGAAATTTCAGCCTGATCGGTTTAGCAGTTCTGGAGAATAAGTTGCTTTCAGGAAAACTAGATCATCCAAGATGGCCACTGATAGATTTGGCCAATCAAGTTTACTTGAACAAATTTGGTTCAGCTGCTACTCCTTGTGATGTTTCATGAGTTTCTAATAATCAACCAAAATTCAAGATGGCCGCCAGCCAAATTGGCTGATCATCTTCCTTTGAACAAACTTGTATCTCTATGCCCTAACGATGCTTCCTGCCATATATAGTTGAAATCGGGCCAGAGGTTCTCGAGAAGACATTTTAAACTTCCCATTGTTTTAGTATGGGTGTTTTTGGTGGGAAAAAGGTCCAAGATGACCGCCAAACCATTTATCCAACAGTTTCGAAAGTGGAAATTTGAAATTAGCATACTCAAAAAGATATAAAATCAATTTCTGGTTCAAAAGCCAAAAAAACATTTTGATTGGTCCATGGTGGCCATATTTTTTTAAGTATCAACTTCCCGTGAACAAACTTTACTGGCCCTTATTGCCTAACTGGAGGCACCTGCTTTAACCTAAGCAGCAGCAGCTTTCAGGCTGGCTAGTCCTAACATGTCCAGCCATTGCATAAATAAGGGGAATTAAGTGAACGGGGCAGAGGCGTCGAAAGTGTCAAATCTAAACCTTTTTCTCACCTAGCAGCCAGATCTCATATTTACTCTGTACCTGTTGTGGACAATTACTGCCGGTATGAGTTAATCCCGGCCATCCTATCTATCCCAATCCTGGGTCAATGCCCTTTATTTATTTCAGATTCTGATCTAATACTCCTCATAAAATAACTAAGTCACACTTACCAACAACTTCTCACCCCAAATAATACTCGGACTTTGTTGAGCACAGCAACCCCCCCCCCCCCCAACTGTACCGTATAAAAAAAGAAATAACTGTATCTACAATCAAAAATCCTAGTTGCAATCTAAAAGACCCTTATCTAGGCTTGTGCAATTATCGTGTTGAGTGATCGCGATCGATTATTAAAAAATAATCGTGATTGCTCGATTAATCAGCGTGGATACAACTTGCCAAGACATAACAACAAAAGAATGTCAATGACGAAGATTGCAATGGTGTTTAGAAACGTCCATTTGCAGGGCAAGAGAAATCGAGTCAGGAATTCCAGTAATACATTTAATACAGGTAAATAGGAAACACATCCATCTGACAGGTTTTTGATGTTCAAGAACTTTAGGGAAGTCTTTGACTGCGCGTCAGCATTAAGTTTAACTAATCAAGATCAACTCGATTTTGTGGCAAAACAAAAACCCATAGTAAACTGGCTACATCCTTATTCTTACCCCTCACAAAAAGTGGTAATTCGTGTTTATTTCTGTTATTTAATTTTACTGCTTTCCATGTATGATGAAAAAAGCATCATACATGTAGAAGTATTGCCTTACTTATTAAAATGTTGTAGACATTGAAGACATTATAAATAACTTTATCTAACGCGTAAAATTATATAGATAACATGTATGTGTAATGAGGAAAAATCAACAGAAAATGAGACAGGGAACCAGGCTAAAATACATATACCATGCTACTGAGAATGCTTCGTTTCCGGTTGCGAGCCTTTTTTTTATTCCGGTTTCGGCTTATGATATAGCTTTTGTGGTTTCTTCATGGGCCCCCATTGCATTATGGGATATGGTTCTTCATTATGCGTAAGGTCCCCTAGTTTGTTTTAGGGCAACCTACTGCACATTTTCAGTGTCCAAAATTTGTGTCATGTTGTTATCACAAAAAAGCGTACATTTACATAGAATGTAAAACGATTAAAGAGTCTGACTAAGACCAGAAAAAAGCTTTATTTATCCCTATTTATGCATCTGTATATGCAATATGAGGTTTGATTGACTGTCTCCTTTATTTTTAACCCTCATGGCTGTGAAGTCGTTGTTGTCAATGTCGTATGTATTTAGCGCTGATAGTAGGAAATTTAAGGCCCGGTACCATGCCATTCGCACCCGGATGGAATGTACATTCATGTATTTACTCGCAGACATGCATCAATTCCTGTTTTTTGGAGCTCATGTCTGGATAAACAGGGTTTTAAAATTCTAGCTGACGATAGTTCATTATGATGTCATAGTTACTATCAACTTGTTTGTCTTTCCCCAAAATAGAGAAGAGCACTGCGATACGTCGGTGCAAATTTTATAAGGTCATTGGACTGGTGCAACTATTTAATGGTGCAGGCCCTGGTAAAAGATGCAACAATGCTGGCGGATATCATTGACAATGGGTGGCCATCTTCATTGTTGTGAAAATTGTGGACTGGATTTACCAGAATGCCATCCATGCATGATGAAAAATTAGCTTCAAATGTACTATATATACGACGAGAATTGGCAAATCCAAATTAGACAAGCAGAAATACAAACTCCGAGAAAGTAGCTAGGCTATCGAAAGTACCACAAAGGAAAAGGAGATTGGAGTCACCATTGATGACAAATTAACCTTTGATTTTCATATCAACGAGAAAATTAACAAAGCCACCTCCATGATGGGACTCATTAGAAGATCAATGGAATTTCTTGACATAGCCAGCTTCAACATGGTATATACAGCACTTGTGCATCCCCACCTCGAGTATGCCAACCAAATATGGAGCCATATCTCCGAAGACAAATTATAGCTCTGGAAAAGGCCCAGCAGAGGGCGGAACACACATACGAATAGACTTAAACTGATAAACCTGCCAACACTTGCATATTGTCGACTAAGAGGTGACATGATCGAACTCCACAAGATACTAACAAACAAATACGACCCAGAGGCAGTGCGCCTAAGCATCCCATTAGTCACCAACAGTACAACCAGAGGCCATTCCATGAAAATCTTCAAAAAGCGTTCAACACTGAACATCGGCAAGAACTTCTTCACTAACAGAGTTGTAGACATTTCGAATGACTTACCAGAAGCAGTTATCATTTATAAAGAAATTCAAGACAAAACAGACAGTAAAATAATACAGGATAATCTTGACTCCATGACCGACTGGGCTTCTACATGACTACTAAAATTCCATCCAAACAAATGTCGTTTTGGAAATAAAAAGCAAACAAAATGTTGAAAACAGATATTATCGCCTATGCGGAGAGGATGGTCTCCCAATACCACTTGAATCTGTTGAGTTTGAAAAAGATATAGGCATATTTATAGACAGACAACTTAACTTTCGAAAACATATACAGGAACAGGTAAATAAAGCCAACAGGATAATGGGAATAATTCGCAGAACCTACACATACCTAAATAATGACAATTTCACCTTGCTGTACAAAGCATTAGTACGCCCTCACGTATCATATGCTAACAGTGTCTGGTGCCCATACAAAGAAAAAGATATCAATACTACTATCGAAAATGTTCAAAGGAGGGCAACCAGACAGATTCCGTCATTGAAGGGACTGAGCTACCCTGACAGGGTAGAGACTAAATCTCACAACTCTAAAATATAGACGACACCGGGGAGATATGATTGAATTATATAAAATCATACACGGTTATTACGACACACATCTAACAAAACATCCTTTCATATTAAACAATTCAATAGCAAGAGGACACACATACAGACTAAAGAAACATCGCTTTTCACATGATTTCGGAAAACGTTACTTTAGCAATAGAATAATTGATGCCTGGAATTCACTATCTGATCACATTGTAACATCGGAAAATTTAAACATATTCAAGATCAGATTAGACACATACTGGGCAAACCAAGAAATAAGATTTTACTATCAAAGCAGCCTAACTCTATAGCAGCCTAAACACAAAACGGAACATAGAGGCTTTTTAGCCTGTGTTCTGCAAATCAATCTTATCTTATCAGTGCCAGTACCACCCAAGCATTTGAACGTAGACTGGACATATACTGGAAGGACCAACCAATCAGATTTAACATAGACAAGACATTCACAACTCAAAGCGCATGCGACATAGCAAATATAGAAGACCCGGAGCTGACAGAAGAGGGTATATAACTCTAGTCAGAAGAGGACCTGTAAGTAAAATGCTGTTTATGCCTAGAGATAGGGTGGAGATCCGGAAAAATTCCTTTTCATTTAGAGTGGTGAAAACCTGGAACAGCTTGCCATCACACCTTGTTACCGGGCCAGGCTTGATAAATATTCGAGGAATCAGCCACTGATGCATAATTATTCTGCGCCACTGGAGACCTGAAGTCACAGCAGTGTACATCAGTATGAAGATGAAGATCTGACCATAGAGGAATAAGTCTGCGGTCAGAAACAACATAAGTAAACATAAGTAATGATGATGAATGATGTTGATTATAAGAACGAAAACTGGTAATAGATGTTATTTACATTACATTTGGACAGATTTAGTATCAAGTTAATTATTTGTTAATTATTTACTGAAGGTTAATTTTCGAAACTTTGCTGGAATAATCCAAACACTTAACAATTTATTCATATGTTGGATAACATCTGATTTTAAAATGACCTCTAACGAACGATAAGCACTTTTACCGGGACGTCGTACCGCACATAGATACAACAGCTATCAACTGCAGCTGACACCGCCCAGACGCTCTAGACGCAGACATCCGGTTGGCAGTACCCAGACGCTTGCCTCGTTTTCAGGCTGTTTATACTTGAGATTCTTTACGACCGTTGCGCACGCTGTGTAAGCTGATATGTCTACTATGTTATTATAGCAAAGGACGCTATGATTTATACAAGAGAGTTTGAGATAATTACGCCAAAAACAATTTGATTGAAAGTTATGTTATTTCTAGCTGTTATAACGTACGATGCTACTATTAGTAGAAGAAAGGCTGAGCTAAATATGTGGACAACAATTTGATCGAAAGTTGTTGCTGCTGTGTGGGCAGCAACGTCTTTAAGTCAAATTGTTTTCAAAATATTCACCACAATGTAGGCTATATTGTATATGCACGGGTGGAATCTCTCGGATGTGTCCTAGTGGGTTGAGTGGGGCGGATGTGGCGAAAATTTTAATATCTAGATGCTGTAATCCGCACAAAAAGGATGAACATGGATGACCTATTCAATTTTAGTTATATTTCATAAATTTAGCTCTAGCCTATCTGACCAAGCCATTGTCGCCACAGGATGTTTCGATGTTTATATAATCCTAAATGCCAACTCACCCCACCACCACCCCACCCCCTCACATAATCTAACAATATAACCTGCACAAATTGTCTCCTACAAATTTCGAGTGGTTAGTTAAATTTGAAATTTTTCCAGCGATTTGGATATTAAATTTAATGAATTAAAACTTTATTATTTCATAGCTATACACCCTCACCCTTTAAGTGGAAGAGGGCATTGCGTGCGTGCGTGCGTGCGTGCGTGCGTGCGTGCGTGCGTGCGCGTGTAGGCTAATGCATGTGTGCGTGAGTGTGTGTGTGTGCGCGTGTGTGTGTGTGTGTGTGTGTGTGTGTGTGTGTGTGTGTGTGTGTGTGTGTGTGTGTGTGTGTGTGTGTGTGTGTGTGTGTGTGTGTTTGGAGTTGTATCTAAAAAACTACTGGTCAGAATTTACTAAAATCTTAACACGATGAAGGAACTGAACTTGCCGTGCAAGACGATTTCTAGGATTTCCAAATTCCAGGCCATTATCGAGATAAAGGAACTAGATCGGAAAATATTCTGGATCTGTGCATATCTTACCTGGCCGGATTTAGGACCGCTGATGCTCTATATAACTATGACAATGGATGGGCCCCCGAGAAAATTAAAAAATTAGGTTCTCTAAGACGACATTTGCCGAATGTCTGAGAGTTAATTAACGTATAGCACTATGGGGCCATATCAGTATACGGTCATTGACATTGTCATTGTAACTTACACTAATTTCAACCTGGCAAGGTGATGAAATTCTATTGATTATAAATTACCAGGCAAACAACGTCTGATTAGAATCTTGCATTTTCTTTTCAAATAGAGATAATCTATGGATATTTATATATATTTTGAAAATAACTTGCTGCCTTCTAATCAAAAGCTGTTGGCTGGTAGTTTAAGTGTGTGTTGTGTTGCACTTTATTATAACATGGAACTTGAGATTGCTATATTCACATATACATACGAGGATTTGTAAAATCATACCTCAACCCAAAATGACAGGGTCTGGGCACTGACATGCTGTCTCCCTGGCGCCATGTGATGTTATATCTTTACAAAAGTTGATTTTATTAACAGTGTGTGTTGTGTTGCACTTTATTATAACATGAAACTTGAGATTGCTATATTCACATATACAAACGAGGATTTGTAAAATCATACCTCAACCCAAAATGGCAGGGTCTGGGCACTGACATGCTGTCTCCCTGGCGCCATGTTATGTTATGTCTTTACAAAAGTTGATTTTATTAACAATGTGTGTTGTGTTGCACTTTATTTTAACAAGAAACAGGGGATTGCTATGTTCACATATACATACGAGGATTTGTAATATCATAATACAGCCCAAAATGGACAGGGTCTGGGCACCGACATGCTGTCTCTCTGACGCCATGTCACTGTATATCTCTGCAAAATTTGATTTTATTAACTGTGTTTGTTGTGTTGCACTCGATTATAGCTTAAAACAAGGGATTGCTACATTCACCTATACGTACGAGGATTTGTAAAAGCATGTAATAGCCCAAAATGACAAGGTCTGGGCACTGACATGCTGTCTCCCTGACGTCATGTAATGGTATATCTTTAGAAAATGTTATTTTCTTAACAGTCTCTAGCGTGTTTCACTTGTTAATAACATTAAACGGGGGATTGCTACATTCGGTTATATATACGAGGATTTGTTAAATCATACCTCAACCCAAAATGGCAGGGTCTGGGCACTGACATGCTGTCTCCCTGGCGCCATGCGATTGTATATCTTTACAAAAGTTGATTTTATTGACAGTGTGTGTTGTGTTGCACTTTATTTTAACAAGAAATAGGGGATTGCTATGTTCACATATACGTACGAGGATTTGTAATATCATTCCACAGCCCAAAATGGACTGGGTCTTGGCACTGACATGCTGTCTCTCTGACGCCATGTCACTGTATATCTCTGCAAAATTTGATTTTATTAACTGTGTTTGTTGTGTTGCACTCGATTATAGCTTAAAACAAGAGATTGCCATATTCACCTATATATACGAGGATTTGTAAAAACATGTCATAGCCCACAATGACATGGTCTGGGCAGTGACAACAAGAAACAGGGGATTGCTATGTTCCCATATACATACGAGGATTTGTAATATCATAATACAGCCCTAAATGGACAGGGTCTAGGCACCGACATGCTGTCTCTCTGACGCCATGTCACTGTATATCTTTGCAAAATTTGATTTTATTAACTGTATTTGTTGTGTTGCACTCGATTATAGCTTAAAACAAGGGATTGCTACAATCACCTATACGTACGAGGATTTGTAAAAAAGACATGTCATAGCCCAAAATTACATGGTCTGGGCACTGACACGCTGTCTCCCTGGCGCCATGTGATGTTATATCTTTACAAACAATGATTTTATTAACAGTGTGTGTTGTGTTGCACTTTATTATAACATGAAACTTGAGATTGCTATATTCACATATACATACGAGGATTTGTAAAATCATACTTCAACCCAAAAGGGCAGGGTCTGGGCACTGACATGCTGTCTCCCTGGCGCCATGTGATGTTATATCTTTACAAAAGTTGATTTTCTTAACAGTGTGTGTTGTGTTGCACTTTATTTTAACAAGAAACAGGGCATTGCTATGTTCACATATACATACGAGGATTTGTAAAATCATACCACAGCCCAAAATAGACACGGTTTGGGCACTGACATGCTGTCTCCCTGGTGCCATGTGATTATATATCGTTGTGAGATTTGATTTTGTTAACAGTGTGTGTTGTGTTATACTCGATTATAATATGAAACAGGGGATTTCTATATTCACATATACATACGAGGATTTGTAAAAACATACCTGTACCCAAAATGAACAGGGTCTGGGCACTGACATGTTGTCTCTCTGACGCCATGTCACTGTATATCTCTGCAAAATTCGATTTTATTAACTGTGTTTGTTGTGTTGCACTCAATTATAGCTTAAAACAAGAGATTGCCATATTCACCTATATATACGAGGATTTGTAAAAACATGCTTAGCCCAAAATGACTTGGTCTGGGCAGTGACACGCTGTCTCCCTCGCGTGATTTGATGTTATATCGTTACAAAAGTAGATTTTCTTAACAGTGTGTGTTGTGTTGCACTTTATTTTAACAAAAAACAGGGGATTGCCATGTTCACATATAAGTACGAGGATTTGTAATATCATACCACAGCCCAAAATGGACAGGGTCTGGGCACTGAAATGCTGTCTCCCTGGTGCCATGTGATTATATATCTTTGTGAGATTTTATTTTATTAACTGTGTTTGTTGTGTTGCACTCGATTATAGCTTAAAACAAGGGATTGCTACATTCACCTATACGTACGAGGATTTGTAAAAGCATGTGCATGCGTGGGTGTGTGTGTGTGTGCGTGTGTGCGTGTGTGCGTGTGTGCGCGTGTGTGCGTGTGCGTGTGCGTGTGCGTGCGCGTGCGCGTGCGCGTGCGCGTGCGCGTGCGCGTGCGCGTGTGTTGTGTTGCACTCGATTATAGCATGATGCAGGCGATTGTTACATTCTCCACAGCCCAAAATGACACCGTCTGGGCACTGACATGCTGTGCCCCTGACGCCATGTAATGGTATATCTTTATATCTCCCTGGGGCCATGTGATTGTATGTCTGTGCGAAATCTGAATTTATTAACAGTGTGTGTTGTGTTGCACTCGATTATAGCATGAAACAGGGGATTGCTACATTCACCTATCCGTACAAGGCTTTGTAAGAACAGACCACGGCCAAAATGTACAGGATCTGGGCACTGACATGCTGTCTCCATGCCGCCATGTAAGTATGTATTTTTTTTAATTTTCTTAATAGTCTATGGCGTGTTGCACTCGATTATAACATGAAATATGTGATGGTTACATTCTCTTTTATGCAATGTTCTGTAAAAACAATTGTCGCCAAAATTGGTCAGGTGGGCTCAGTGCACATACTCGGCCAAGGCATTTGTTTGACTGACATGACCATGCACGCTACTTACTGTTCTTCAAGGGAAATTATCCCTCGCAGGCTAGCATGGACGCTTACATAATCCGACTACAACAGCTTATAAGTTATACCTATAATACGAAATTTAAATCGTTTATTGTCCAGCATCAATATAGTACGCATGCATTTTGATTTCTAGCCACAACCATGAAACTCTCGCTGATATGCGTGACCAAAGCAAATCGTGTGACTGGATGTAGACCTTGTCTCTGAAACCAACGGCTTTCAGGCAAATTATTTTAAAACTAGACAGTATTTTACCGGTAGGACGTAGTGGCTAATCAGCTTAGCGTGAATATAAATGAGCTTATATGACCGGCTGTAGGGGGGATTATTTATTCGCTCGGCGTACACCAGAGCACATGGGTCCAGCTGCGTCACTAATTGGTTCCCGCCAGAATGACATAAATGGTATTTAGCTGCTTTTTCTCTAATTATTCTGATTTGTTTCTGTTTTTCACTGGTGGCTATGGGTTGAGTATTATATAAAGCTGTCATTCAAGATCATATGCTAGTTCCCTGATCCTTTCTTTTAAATTAGGCCATAGTATACTGTCCACTTGATTTTTCGAAACCAGACACAAAAGTGTATTTTAAATATGTAATTAATACCGTGAAAATGTTGCAAAATACAAACACCAAACACAAATTTTTAGAAAATTAGATGACGTCCGTGAGGTTGTGGTTGTCTCTTTAATCCCAGTTCCCAGTTCCTTATTCAGACGTGAGGTTGTCTCCTTAATCCCAGTTCCCAATTCCTTATTCAGACGTGAAGTAGTCTCCTTAATCCCATTTCCCAGTTCCTTATTCAGACGTGAATTTGGCTCCTTAATCCCAGTTCCCAGTTCCTTATTCAGACGTGAAGTTGGCTCCTTATTCCCAGTTCCCAGTTCCTTATTCAGACGTGAAGTTGGTTCCTTATTCCCAGTTCCCAATTCCTTATTCAGGCGTGAAGTTGTCTCCTTATTCCCAGTTCCCAGTTCCTTATTCATACGTGAAGTTGGCTCCTTATTCCCAGTTCCCAGTTCCTTATTCAGACGTGAGTTGGCTCCTTATTCCCAATTCCCAGTTCCTTACTCAGACGTGAAGTTGGCTCCTTATTTCCCAGTTCCTTATTCAGACGTGAAGTTGGCTCCTTGTTCCCAGTTCCCAGTTCCTTATTCAGATGTGAAGTTGGCTCCTTATTCCCAGTTCCCAGTTCCTTATTCAGAGGTGAAGTTGGCTCCTTATTCCCAGTTCCCAATACCTTATTCAGGCGTGAAGTTGTCTCCTTATTCCCAGTTCCCAGTTCCTTATTCAGACGTGAAGTTGGCTCCTTATTCCCAGTTCCCAGTTCCTTATTCAGACGTGAGTTGGCTCCTTATTCCCAGTTCCCAGTTCCTTACTCAGACGTGAAGTTGGCTCCTTATTTCCCAGTTCCTTATTCAGATGTGAAGTTGGCTCCTTGTTCCCAGTTCCTTATTCAGACGTGAAGTTGGCTCCTTATTCCCAGTTCCTTATTCTGGCTAAAGCCTATGTAACTCCTAGTCAAGCCTGGTCAAGCCTGGATATGGCCTAGGTAAGGCATACGTAATGGCTAATAAAGCCTAGCCAAGGCTTGAATAAGGCCTATCAGGCCTAAGCAGAGCTAACGTCAAGGTAAGGTTAGGTTTATGTAAGTCCTACCCAAGCCTAGCTGTGGCCTATGTAAGGGATAGCCAAGCTCTGATAATGCCTAGCTAAGAACTAAGAAGTATGTAAGCCTAGTTAAACCTGGTTATGGCCAAGCTCAGGTCTAGGTACGGCGAGTCATGTATAGCTAACACCTAACCAGGCCTAATTGAGGCCTAATAATCACTATGTAAGTCTAGCTAAGGCCTAGGTAATACATAGCCAAGCTTGGCTAAGATCTAGCCATAGCCAAGACTAGGCATGGCCAAGATTAGCTAAGGTCTACACAAGCCTAGCTAAGGCCTAGCCAAGCCGTATCTTAGCTTAGATCAGACTAGCCTAGCTTAGCACTTAGATTAGATTAGCTTAGACTAACATAGCATAAAATAGCTTAGGTTAGACAAACATAGTTTTTGCTAGCTTTAAATAACTTAGTATAGCTTAGCTTAGACTAGACTAACATAGCTTAGCTTTGCATAGATACCATAGCTTACCTTAGATTATCTTAGCCGACTATAGATAGGCTTAGCATAGGTTACCTTAGAGTAGACTACCTTAGACTAGCATAAATTAGCATATCTTTGCTTAGGCTTAGGCTATCATAGATTAGCTTCCTAGCTTAGACTATCTGAGATTAGCCTTTAATAGCGTAGCATAGCTTAGATTAGACTATCCTAGCTTGGCTTAGCCTATCATAACTTAGCCTTACCTAGACTAGCTTAGCTTAGCTGAACATAGCTTAGCTCAGCGTAGACTAGCACAGCTTAGCATAACTTAGATTATATTATCTTAGCTTAGACTAGGTTAGCTTAGTGTAGACCAGCATAGCCTAGCTTAGACCAGCATAACATAGCTTAGACTAGCAAAGCTTAGCATATCTTAGCTTAGCATAAAATATATTATGATAGATTAGCTTCGCTTAAACACATATAGCATAAGATAGCTTAGACAAGCATAGCTTTTAATAGCTTTGAGTAGCTTAGCGTAGATTAGCTTAGCTTAGACTAGCATAGTTTAATGTAGAGTAGCATAGCTTAGCATAACATACCTTAGCTTAGATTAGCATAGCTTAGCGTAGACTGGCACAGCTTTGCTTACCTTAGTATGGGATAGCTTAGCTTAGACGAGTATATCTTAGCTTAGCCTAGTCGAGTGTAGCTTAGCTTAGCCAAGTATAGCATAGTTTAGCGGATTTTAGCTTAGCACAGTATAGTGTAGATTAGTCCATTTTAGCTAAGTTTAGCTCAGGATAGAGTTGCGTATCACAGTACAGCTTAGCTTAGATTAGTATAGCTAGCCATAGACTAGTAGAACAGCTTAGCCTATACTAGTATAGCATAGCTTAGCTTAGACTAGTCTAGCATAGCTTAACCTGGATTAGTATAGCATAACTTAGCATGTTCTAGTATCGCATAGCTTAGCCTAGACTAATAAAAAGGATAAGGCCTGGGTAATGGGGCATAGATCAGCCTAGCTAGACTAGATCGGCCTAGACTAGACCAGATCGGCCTAGATTAGACTAGATTGGCCTAGTATAGATTGGCCTAGACTAGATTGACCTAGACTGGATCGGCCTAGACTAGACTAGATTGACCTAGACTGGATTGGCCTAGACAAGACTAGATAGGGCATAGACTAGACTAGATAGGGCATAGACTAGACTAGATAGGGCATAGACTAGACTAGATTGGCCTAGACAAGACTAGATAGGGCATAGACTAGACTAGATAGGGCATAGACTAGACTAGATTGGCCTAGAATAGACTGGCCTAGATCAGCCTAGACTAGACTAGATCGGCCTAGATTAGACTAGATTGGCCTAGACTAGACTAGATTGGCCTAGACTTGATTGACCTAGAGTAGATCGGCCTAGATTAGACTAGATCGGCCTAGACTAGATTGACCTAGACTGGATTGGCCTAGACTAGATTGGCCTAGGCTAGATTGAACTTGGCTAGATTGGCCTAGACCAGACTGGATTGGCCTGGACTGGACTAGATTTGACTAGACTAGATTGGCATAGATTAGACTAGATTGGCATAGACTAGACTTTATCGGCATAGATTAGACTAGATCGACCTAGACTAGATTGGCCTAGACAAGACTAGATAGGGCATAGACTAGACTAGATAGGGCATAGACTAGACTAGATAGGGCATAGAATAGACTAGACTGGCCTAGAGAGATCAGCCTAGACTAGACTAGATCGGCCTAGATTAGACTAGATTGGCCTAGACTAGACTAGATTGGCCTAGACTTGATTGACCTAGAGTAGATCGGCCTAGCCTAGACTAGATCGGCCCAGGCTAGACTAGATCGGCCTAGATTAGACTAGATTGGCCTAGACTAGATTGAACTTGGCTAGATTAGCCTAGACCAGGCTGGATTGGCCTAGACTGGACTAGATTTGACTAGACTAGATTGGCATAGATTAGACTAGATTGGCATAGACTAGACTTTATCGGCATAGATTAGACTAGATCGACCTAGACTAGATTGGCCTAGACAAGACTAGATAGGGCATAGACTAGACTAGATAGGGCATAGACTAGACTAGATAGGGCATAGAATAGACTAGACTGGCCTAGATCAGCCTAGACTAGACTAGATCGGCCTAGATTAGACTAGATTGGCCTAGACTAGACTAGATTGGCCTAGACTTGATTGACCTAGAGTAGATCGGCCTAGATTAGACTAGATCGGCCTAGACTAGACTAGATTGACCTAGACTGGATTGGCCTAGACTAGATTGGCCTAGGCTAGATTGAACTTGGCTAGATTGGCCTAGACCAGACTGGATTGGCCTGGACTGGACTAGATTTGACTAGACTAGATTGGCATAGATTAGACTAGATTGGCATAGACTAGACTTTATCGGCATAGATTAGACTAGATCGACCTAGACTAGACTAGATTGGCCTAGACAAGACTAGATAGGGCATAGACTAGACTAGATAGGGCATAGACTAGACTAGATAGGGCATAGACTAGAATAGATTGGCCTAGCCTAGAATAGAATAGATTGGCCTAGACTAGACTGGCCTAGACTAGACTAGTTTCATAATCATATTGAAATTAATCATTGTTAGCTCACCTGGCCAAAGGGCCAAGTGAGCTTATATCGTTGGAACTAATTATCTATCTTTAATATTTTCTCTTTTTGTATTTTCAGATACTCCCACTGCTTACCTATACTTGTACGTGCAAAGCTATCAAATCTCTGCCTACCTGTATGCGGAAAGTTGCTTGTTAAATTTACTGGATTAATTAATTCTTCTATTTTAAGAGTTATTCTCAAATTTGTCTTTAGTAATTGATGTTACAGTAAATACTGCATTAATTAATTGGTCTACTCTATTTTAAGAGACTTATTCTCAAGATTTTCACGAGTAATTGATATTTGTTTATTATTTAATACTTCTGCATTAATTCATTCTTAATCTATCTTTAAAGACTTATTCTTAAACTTTTCACTAGTACCGGTAATTAATATCATTTAATAATACTACACTAATTTCTTATAACCTATTTTGAGACTTATTCTAGAAATTTTCAATAGTAATTGCTAGTAAATACTGCATTAATTAATTTGCATATTCTATTTTAAGAGATTTATTCTCAGAATTGCAACTAGTAATTAATATTAAAGTGTTTATAAATATTGTTTATTTAAAGTGTTTATAAATATTGTGTTATTACTTCCACTAATTTAGCCTTGATAAGGCGAGAAGCATATTTTATATCTTTACAGGCTGTTAGTAAGACTAAGAGACTGATGATGGCAACCAGGTTTGCAATTGTTGGGACCTCAATCGTGAAGCACCAGCAGAAGTATCTGTCATCGGCATTCAGTGTCGAGTCCTATCCGGGGAAAGATATCAAGTTCATCAGAGACGTCATGAATGGTGTGAATGTCGAAGCAGATGTTCTTTATATCCATGCTGGGAGCAATGATGTGTCAAATGGCAGCAGCATTTACATGTGCATGATGCGGTATGGAGAGTTTACCTCTGACCTGCGTAAGGCAAGTACAAAGTTACTAATTAAGATTAAACCAGATAATTACATAACCAAATTTCAAAAAGATTACCTTTTTCTATTTCTTGTGTATTCATGTTGTGACGTTCATACGGGAAATATTACAGTTTTTTTCCCACCGTGTGATGATTTATCACCCATGACACATTTTATTGCCAAATAAGATAAAAACTATTAACTTTTGTCCTCCAGTACCTAAATATTTAAGATATGTATTATGTGCTCTGACATCTATACTGTTGAATTTTTTGAAATGTATTTGATTGAAAGATGTTGCTACCTAAGGCAGCAATGAATTTCAGTCAAATTATTTTCTAAATAAACTCCAGCTCACCTGGACACCCCTCCCCTTCCGCTAACATTTCATTCAGCCAGATGTACATGTTATAAATTCTGGACCAGCAGCAGCTCATTGGTTTTCAAATTTATCTGAATTCAAGTTGGGGACGTGGCTCGCCTTTGATTCTGTGATCAAATATTTATATCCGTCCCCGGGCCATCTGACTTCTCGAAGATTCTTATATTCGTGCCAAAGTGTTTCTCTCTGGTCTTGTTGCATCACTCTAGCTATAATACTTGTATCGACAAACAGCAACTTCAAACTTACAATACTGTGAATTTATTCTCTGTAACAATCATAACTGTACTCTGACTAAAACTTCTAACTAATATCTAACATTTATGTTTATACTATAAAAAGTGGACCGAAAACTGAACCAAAGTGATCTAAAATGTGATCTCCAAAAGTAGAACCCGTTTGCACAAGACATGCAAATATATAGCACGCTCATCAACCCTCGCCTCTGCCAATCCTGACCTGGCATGCCATCATTCCTAACCCTGTGGTAGAAATCACTGATGTCATCTTGTGACCGATCCGTGCACTCGAGCGCCATTCTGACCTTTAACGGCCATACTGATTCAAGACTAATTTGTGTAGTGTTCGTATCACGATAACATCAATGGTCTCTACCATCAGTAAATGTCCAGCCATTATGTTGACTGACCTTTGTTGTACGCCTACAAAGGCAACCATCGTAATGGCTGTGACCATGGCTTCACTCTATAGCCCTTCTCATGCTGAATTCAAAATCAGAATGCAGAGTAATCTTTTATATCCAAAAATCTGCACTTTGAATAATTCAGATTTTACAATGTGTTAAATGGATAGTTTGCGAGTACTCTCAGTTAAACCTGCTATAAAGACCACCTGCATTAACCATTTCACCGATGAATTCCCTATATCGCATTTTAAAGGCATCCATACAGAAAAACTTGAATATTTTGAAATCAATTTGACTGCAAGTCATTGCTGCCTACGGTACAATGGCTTCAAGTAAAGTTAATTTCGAAATATTCAATAAAATAACTACTTTTCCAGGATTTATGGGTGAAAGGATTAAAGGACCGCCTGCCTTTAGAGACCATTTTCTTCATTTACTAAATCCAATTAAGCAATGTATTTGAAACTTTATTAAGAAACCAGCTGCTGTAAGAGACTGCCTTCTGATTCTCCCATTGGGTGGTGTCTTAATACAAGTTTGACTGTATGTCATCAATTCCTATTGTTAGCACTGATGGCATCTATTTTCACTTAAATATTGTTCAAAAGCACCTTTGTAAAAGCAGTCCACAGATTGTTGTCAATATCTCGAAAATTAAACCATTTGACTGAAAGTCATTGGAAGTGGCACTAATTGATGTAAAACTCAATAAAGATTGATTGAAATGCCAATGTTCCAGGTGAGCGATACAGGCCTCTTGTTGTTATTATTATTACTATTATTATTATTTATTATTATTATTATTATTATTATTATTATTATTATTATTATTATTGTAGGTCAACCCGCATCTACACATCGTTCTTTCATCAATTCTTCCGCGCAGAGAAAGCCGCCTGGAAGGGGAGTCATTTGGCCTTCCAGTATGTGACTACATCAGACATGAGCGATTTAATTCTGAACTTCACTCGCTGGCATATAGATTTCCTCTCGTCTCAATCATGGAACATCCAGAATTTACATGGGGCTGATTGAGTCAGGATGGTGTCCATCTAAGCCGCTCAGGCAACCAGGAATTTGCAACATCATTTCAAGATCATAGCAAGAATATTGTAACAGCAGCAGTCCAGAGCCAGGTAACATATATTATAATTATTATTACTCATGCCGCCGAAGGTCGGTGTGACTATTGCTGTTGGTGCCATCTGTTTGTCCAAATAATGTGCGGTCAGAATTACATGTAGATAAACGTTAAAGTTTTTCAATGGACAGTGGACATTTAATTCATCAAAGACTTATCCGATCCCAACAAAACTTTACAGATGTGTTCTATTTGCAGCAAGATTAAAATTATTTAAAGGGTTTTTTCATACTTTTACATTGTTTGGACTCAGTACATGTATATTTCTGTGTGGTTTGTCTCCTTTTCAAGAATTATAAGAATGTTAGTTTTTCAATAGATATTTGATGCATCAAGGGGTATATATACTATTTTAAGAAATCCTTATTTCATGACACTAGGGGAACTTACTCTTCCCTGTACAGCTAGTCACCTATGCACAATTACCTCCCTTATCAAAATCCTGGTCACATTTAGGAGAAGAGACTGTAAGTGATATAACATATAACAATTGAATTTGTTCAAGAAAATTAAAATTTTGTCATAAAAAATGTTAATTTGCAGACTAAGAGAAGACTATTTATGGAAATTTACCACTAGAATGACTGGCTCGGTTATCGAGCCAGTCATTCCAGTGGTATATTGTCAAAGTATTCTCTTGGTCTGCAAATGGTCATTTCTGACTTGAGGAATATTGTGAAAACAATTTGACTGAAAGTGGCTTAGCCACCAACAACTTTTAGTCAAATTGAGGAAAAAATAACAGGCCCATAATTATCAATCCTGCAATATGTCATCTGCAAAGACTCGGCAGTCAGGTGGTTAACATAATTCATGTACACTGTTGTGCCTAGGGCGAGCCATGGGGCCATTTGCCTACCTGACAATACACATGTCCCCTTAGATTTAACATCTCTCTATTTACTTATAATAGAAAGTGGGCTAAAAAATCTCAAATTGTCCCATTGAATCTTGGACCTAGGAACAACACTGATGTAGAATAATTCCTAGTGTAACATATAATATCATAAATGTTTTTTCTCAGGAGTTTGTGATCTATTATGTCATATGTGCTTAATTATAGTGATTTAATGCATATGTCTTATGTGCTTAATTATTTGTTTGTTACATGTACCAGAATATAGTATTGGCTAAAACACCATTTAGCCAGGAAAAGTTTACAATCAGTGTAATGCCATTGACACTTGTGTCATATTTTTGTTACGTCACTGACACTACATAACAGAAATATTATAGTGCCATTGGCCCCAAAGAATGAAGTTTTACTAGTCTTTTTGACCTGGATTTCTAAAAATGGCTGCCATTATTCAGCGGAGATTCATTAGTTATTTGTCCCCATATATCCGGTGCATATTACATTTATGTTAAAGATGGTACTATACTAACCTACACTGTTTATATGTTTTCATTTTTCAGCCTCTTCATTTGTCAATGACTGTCTATGCGATCTTGTTCCGGCCACAGATAAGCCTCTCTTTAGTGAAATCCTAAGGTCTGGGTTGATGAGTATGCGTAATATGTCTTCTGCTACGCTCAGCCCTTCTGCGTCTACAAAAAAGCACCTCCGTAAGAAGGCTTATCGACAAATAGCAATGAAAGCAAGGCGTCGCCAATCTCGCCGGCACTTGAGTCAACATTCTACATGTACAAAGCAAACAGGTTTCCTCAAACCAAAGATTTGGGTATCCCAGGTAAGTGTTGAAATAATGTTGTTATAATATGTTCTTCTGCGTTATTGAAAATGCATACATGTATGCATCGCTACATTAAGTTTCTGTGTTTCGTTTTGCATGTCGTCATTGCTTTCAGGATTGTTTAACCATTTAGAGGTCATACATGGTCTTGTGGAATGTTTATTTACTGGTAAAGAGAATACAATTTTTGAATTTACCAATGGAATGACTGGCTCGATAACCGAGCCAGTCATTCCAGTGATATATTTTCAAAAATTATATTCTCTCAACCTATAAATGGACATTAAATAAGAAGTTATTACAATTTTTTTGACCAAATTTGACCATTAAAGGGTTAATGAACTAACTTGGATACATTGTTACCAATGCAAGATGAGCGGGTCGTGGTTTGATTTTTTATTAAGGTCAATTGTCAGGGTGATGTTGAACTTGTTACAAGAACTAATATCTGATCCTTACCTCAAGTGTTGTGTGCATACGCCATATAACACCCCATTTTACTTGAGGTGATGAATTTAGTGGTTACAGTCAAATGTCAATATCATACTAAATTTCTGGTGACTGACTAATGGTGTATATTTGTAATATACAACAAGATGCTCATGATTTTATTTATACCATCAGTCAGTCACCAGACCTTAATGTAACTAAACCAAACCTATTTGTCTTAACAAGTGAATTTGATCTGAGCTCAGATATTTATGAAAATCATTGCTCTGATATTTAGGTATGAAATGAAGAGGCGCTTAATTCCACAGAATTCTTGTTATTGTCCTTACATTTCTTTCAGTCTTGTGTTAACAGAGTGTCAAACCTCTCTAAATCTTACTTATCAATTAACTGCTTAATGGTCGAGACTTTTCAAGAAAATGAAGACCATTTTATCAATTTGCTAGTGGAATTTATAAAAATAGCATGTCAGTTGGTTGCCAAATTTCATGTACATGCTGTCTTTTGAGGGCTCTTGTTTATAATTTGAAATGAACACTGATTAGAGTACAGGTATCACATTTATGATATTTTGCTGCAGCCAACGGATGATACTTTTGAGACATATTTAAGTCTACAGTTTGGTGAGCTTGAGGCCAGATTGCATCCTACATGCTTCATCACTGGGCGAAAGGTATAATAATAATAATAATAATAATAATAATAATAATAATAATAATAATAATAATGTAATGTCATGTCACAACTATATGTAATATGAGTGTGACATCACTCAATGTTAATTGAAAATGGTAATAGCAGAGACTGGTGTACATTTTTATCCCGCCGGTCTCGGAAGATGACGGTATATAATGATGAATATATCCATCCATCTGTCTGTCCCCGTCTTGTCAATGCAACTCCTATAGTTTAGTTGCGGTTCTTTTAAAACTTGATAAGTGTTATCATTACGACCTGAGGATGTACACGTGCTATTTTCGTGGCCGGGACATCTTTCTTTACAGAGTTATCTCCATTTAAAAATCTTGATGCCAGAATAACTGCATTGCCAATCATTTCCTGTCAACGCAACTTCTACAGTTTAGCTACAATTCTATTAAAACGTGTAAGTGTTATCATTACCATGTGCCAATCTAAAAATAGAGGCGTGGCTTCTTCGAGAATATACCTCTAATGTATTGACTGGCCATCTTATTACGTCATCACACCAACTAGACTGTTAGACAGACTCCACTTCGGAGACCAGACAGATTGGGACCCATTCTATCTCTGTAGCGGACACTAAATGCAACAATGTGGATCGTGTTGATTTTGGTAGACATTAAAATCGACTTGATCCACCCAGTAATTTGTGTGATATCAACATCCATGCAACGTCATCAAATTCCTGACCGCATTTTGTGTGCAACAGATTGTGCGACAGATTTGAATTTTATGACGAATTCCGAGGGACTATTTTTCTGTTAATTACTTGTCATACAGACTAGTATAGGCTTTATATCATCTCGTTTTACGTGAATTAGTATTGTCTGGTATGAAGAGAGTAGCACTTGTGTCCTTTTAAGTTTCAGTTCTCTCTACAACCATATTCTGGTGGAAATCATTACGCTAATGGCTACTCAATACATACGAGATACTTTTCCAGGCATAATCATGGAATGAAATTGAACACCAGTTCAACTTTTAATTTAATTTGAACATGTAAAGTCCTAACATTCGAGTGGTATGGGCTAATGTTCTAACAGTTTATATGTTGTTATTTTCAGGTGCGTTGTTCAGACAAGGTGAAGCGAAAGCCACAAAAATCCCGAAGGACGACGCAAAATTCCCAGACATTGCAGGTATATATATATTTGTGGTCAGTGTTATAATTCGATCCTGTAATCTCACCAGCTTCACAATGCTCCTACTTGTCCTATCTTCTGGCCACTGCTGCTATTTCAGCAATCCTAGTATATCAATTTCAAGGAACTCCTACAGAATTGGTTTTTGTCTCGCCTGCGAAGCTGGAAGCGAGACATAGGTACCACTTTTCCCACAACGGCATCATCGTTAAAGTTTATGTTAAGTTTTTTTAAATGACTATTTACACACTAAAGAGTTGTCGGATTTACATACATGTAAAGCTCAACAGATTTGTTCTATACAATGATTAGAACTACACTGTGTCAAAATGAAATAGATTTTCTAAATTTTTCCAGATTTTTACGCAGTTTGGACAAATGACAATTTACTCTCTATAGAGTTATCAGATTTCCATAAAACTTCACAGATTTGTGCTATGCAATCATTAGGACTAGTGTGTATAAAAAAGAAATAGATTAAAAAAGAAATGTCCTCCTTTTTTCTGTTTTTGAACTTAGATAATTTTATGCCTTCAGGTTAAGGATTTTTGATGTGGTTACAAATTTTTCAAACAACATTTTTATCAACAAGGGGTTATCCGATTTCCATTTTTTATTTCAGGATTGGTCAATCCTATTAGAACTAAGCTTGGATACATGGTTACCTATAATGTTAGGAAGCAACATGATAACATCGAGGTCACACGGTCAACGGTCAAGGTAACAGGCGAGACATTTTATTCCACAGAATTCTTGTTAGTATTTTAAAAAATAATTTGGTTGGAAGTCATTGCTTCCTGAAGCAGCATTGAATTCCAGTCAAATTATTTTGAGATACCTGTGACAGCATAAGTAATCTCGATTTCAAGTTCATTGGAATCGTTATGATGGTAATAATCAGAGAACAGAAAAGCTAATGGGATACCTGGCATATTGATCAGCGGCAGCAACATCTGATTTTGGTTAAGTTTTCATGCATCATTGATAAGGCCTCTTAAATGTTTCTAGACAACAGTCGCAGGCAAAAATAATTGCAATGCAGACGAGCAGTTGATTGTATCACCAAGAGTTGACATCAGATGCTGTCAATAGATTAACCAATGTTTTCCTGAATACAGATCTATCATATATTTTGTGTCCTAAGGTTGCTACCACGGACTGTCACTTCTGCACATATATATTAGTATCAGATCATGAACTACTCGACCACATCATTGCGGAATGTGCAACCCTTGGAGAAGAGCAGGTATATTAAACACAATTTACTGGAATTGTTTATTTTAACCTTTGATGGTCATGCCAGTCAGAACCCGCCTCTACAGTGATCTTGACTAATATTCATTTACAGGCCAAGAGGAAAAGTTTAAAAAATTTATAACTGGAATGATTGGCTCAGTAACCGAGCCAGTCATTCTAGTGGTAAATTTGCAAAAATACATGTAGTCTTCTGTAGGCCTGTAAATGGACATTCACTATGTAACCCCAATTCTTTTTACCAATCTTGACCATTAAAGGGTTAATTAGTTTTACCTCCCTCTCTCTCTCTCTCTCTCTCTCTCTCTCTCTCTCTCTCTCTCTCTCTCTCTCTCTCTCTCTCTCTCTCTCTCTCTCAAAAGAAAAAATACTTCTAAGAGGGATAGCGATTATTACCATTAACTAAACAAAGTGAGAGAACACTGTGGGGACGGTCTCCACACAAAGTGGGGACCTAGTGAGAGAGTCCCCACAAATGTGAGAAACACTGTGGGGACATACTCTCTGATTGGCAGTTCATGCAGTAGCAGCAGTATGTGGATGGGAGATTACACCGCCGCCTAGTCTGTGCACGTGAGTGTTTATCATATCACGTGTTCGTATGCCTCATGCAACATTTTTTTAACATGAGAGTGTGAGATAATCTTGTGGGGACATTTCATTTTTTTATGTTTCATGCTTATACCGATCGTTTGAGCTACCATAATTGTGGGGACAGGGCATTGTCCCCACAATCCAGGCATGTCCCCAGAGTGTAGGGCCTAGACGTGAAAATGTTCGTGGAATTATGGTAAAACAAGTTTCTCTCTCTTTCTCTCGCTCTCTCTCTCTCTCTCTCTCTCTCTCTCTCTCTCTCTCTCTCTCTCTCTCTCTCATAGCATCGCCATAATTAAGCTATTATGCTTTCGTTAAAGGAAAGGACCAGGGAATATACACATTCTGTTGAATGATAACTCACTATGGCAGGAACCAATTTGGTGATGATGTTGGTGTATGCTGAGGGAATAAATATTAATATCCTCTACATCTGGGCATATAATCTTTTATATTCTTACAGGTAAAATACTGTCAAATTTAAAAGAATTTGACTGAAAGCCGTTGCGACAGGACCTACTGTCAGTCCCACGAATTTCAAAATATTGACTAGGTATCATGTTGCAACACTTGAAACCAGAAGTGTATGTTGAAAACATTTTGCCCCTAAACTTCCACCAGCAATGTCACTAAAAATTCCCAAGTTAAGCACTGCTAGAGTTAGTAAAGACTTTTTTCAAATTATTCCGTTTTACCAAACGTAGTGTATTTAAAATTGCATGAAATTATCAATAAACGTCATTTAATAGTTCCCTTTTCCCTTCTTTTAAAGTTATATAATCATTGCTTGTGTTTACTTGTGTCTACAGGTGATGAGAGAAGCAGAGAAGACAGGTTCAACTTCTTCAACAGGGGTTCATTACAACAGGCATAACAAGGTTAGTTCATTGCTGTTGTGTACCAGTGTTAAATAAGTCTTGCATAGACTCATCCAGAGTACTCACGATTATAGGCTTTCTGCTATACGTTTGCTTAAAGGAAGTGGAAAATGAACTCTTAAATGATGTTGACTGGTAACCTCATATAATAATTAAAATACCAACAGTCATAAAAAATGTGCTTCTGGACGTTAACTCCATTACCGTTCAGTGGATCTATTTGAAACTTCACAGTATAACTGGACTAGGTCTGAGGCAGAAATCTATCCAAATCGACAATCCAAAATCCAATATGGCTATCAACAGTCATACTGATTACTCTATTACTGTTTATCAGATCTCTGTTTGCATATATTTTTGATGGAGTTACGTCCCCTTTTGACTTATGAAATGCGAAAAATATCAGTTTTCTGTTGCTTTATTATAGGGAGTTATAGAGCAGGTTTGAGTTTCAGACATTTCCGTAAATTTTCCATGGTGTTACGCCCCCTTTCGACTTATGAAATACAGGAAGGTTTTATACTTCAATTAGAGTAATATAATAATTGCCTATGTTTGCTTTTTTCTACAGGTGACAGCGCTAACGGAAAAGACAACGTCCACTTCTTCACTGCAGGTTCGTCACAGCAAGGTTAGTTCATTACTGCTGGTAATTGTGTATCTGTGTCAAAGATCAGTGTTTTTCGCCGTTTGAACATTGATTTATTTTAGGGCTAATTTGTATGCAGGCTATATGGCCAGGTATAGGTTTTGGCTGCTTTAAGTTTTTTCAAAAGACGTTTACTCACACAAGGGGTTGTCCGATTTGAATAAACTTGACAAATTTATTCTATCCGATAGTTAGGACTAGTCCACATCAAAATGAAATTGATTTTCAAATTTTCCCCAGATGTTTTCGTCATTTGAACTTTGATCAGTCTAGGGCTGATTTGTATCCATGTTTTAAGTATGCTTAGCCACAGCATAATACATATGAAAATCGACCATAAAAGTTCAAACGGCGAAAAAATATGGAAAACATTTGAAAATAGATTTCTTTTTCATGTGGGCTAGTCCTAAGCACTGTATAGAACAAATCTGTCACATTTTATTCAAAATTGGATAATCCCTTGTGGATGAAAATGTTGTTTGAAAAAAGCCTAACCACAGCGTAATGAGTATAACCTGGATGGATACAAATCAGGCCTAACATAATCAAAGTTCAGACCAAAATAATATGGAACAAATTTGAAAATCAATTTCTTTTTCATGTGGACTACCCCTCAGGCAAAACATCGTAGACACCTGTGATGGGTTTTTTAAATCGCACCTTAATTGTAGGTGCAAATGTCATTTAAAAAAAGCTTAACCTAAGCAAAACCCATAACCCGGACCCAGAAAATATTCAAACATGAAAAAAGTATGGGAACATTTTTTAAATCAATATAAATCTCTATCTCAGCTTTTCATGAAGTGAACAAGAGGTATCAGAAGATACTAAATATCTCGCCTTATTAAGTTGCCACAGGACCCGGTCTTCCATGGACTACATATTCTGAGAAACAATAATGTCCAAGCAATGTACATATATACAACAAGAGCTTTAGAAGATAGCAAATAGCTTACCTGTATATTAATTGAACATCACAGGATATGATGATTTTACAGTTCCTCATCAGCTAGACGCGCACTATGGCCCCTAGCTAAGATTATATTAATATTATTTGCGTGCTCTTTAGGTTGCTTTACATAATTTTAAAATGATGAAATTCTGTAAACCAACCTATAAAGCATGCACTTTCAGTATTAGGCAGCTGATCATGGCCCTTTGACTTCTTGTTTTAGAATTTCATCTGTACATATCATCGAAGTGCAAATTAATAATCTGATACACATAGTAACGTGTATGTGGGCTGAATATAACTTGTTAACTTTAAAAAAAAAATTTGATACTGAAAGTCAATGGATTTCAAGTAGCAGTTTGGATAATTGCAGTCTGAAAACTAGAATTCCGGTGGATGAAATTAAATTATTTTTTCAATGCATTATGTTGACTAAGGAAATGATTTAATTTACAAGATGCACAACTATCAGACAACTTTTTCACTGGTGAAACAGATGCATATCCAGATGTTGAAAAACTTGAGGATGTGGATGTTGTTTTCTCTCAAAAGAGTGTCCAATCTTTAGTTAAAGAAATAACAGACGAACATAACTATGATGCTGTTAATTCATGTAAATCTCTGATATTTGAACTACAAGCAAAATCTTGCTTGCTCTTTAAAAAACATTTAAAGTCATGTCTGCATAGCTCTTTGCTACCTCTCTATAAAGAAGAACACACTATTTGTAATCTGGAATTTGGTGTATGTTCTTGTATGCATTTTGTCACGAGAGGACAGCCGTATTTTTGCAAACATTTATATGCGTGTTTTGCCAAAGCCAAGGGCATACAATTACCAACAGAACTTGTTCAAGCTTACCTGAAGCAGGTGCCTACTTTTACACTTCCAGATATTAAAGAAAATTCAAGTCATTCTAATCTCACCCGAATTCATCAGTTACTTAATGTATCTCATTCTGCTTCAGAAAAGGAACTAGAAGCTGCCAATAATGGAACCATCGTAATACTACTGCATGATAAGCCTATTCCATTGTCCTTATTCCTGGTAGACAAGCTAAGAGAGCACCTCATTATGGCGGCTATTGAAAGAAAGATGGTAGCATTAAAGAAAGTTCATATTCTTTAGTTGAAGATGCATGCGGTCAGGTAATAGAAGATCCATATAGACCAAAAGTTCAGTTTCCTGAAAATTCCAAAGGTTGCTTTGGAGGACGTAAGAGAGGTCGTGTTACAAGTCGAGGTCTTAATTTTGCACAATTGGTCCATAATGCAATGAAAACTGCAAGCATAAAATTGAAAGAAAGTTTCAGAGAAAATGATGGAAATGTGCAAACAGAAGATACTGATTTGGCTGACATTATAGATATTGAAATTGAACAACAAATTCCTGAAAAGAAACCTAAACTAAGCTCACAAAAATTAGCGCAAAGCAGGGTTGGCTTGATTTAAATCAATTGATTTATATCATGATTTAAATCATGATTTAAATCACTCGATTTTTATCGAAAAAATCGTGATTTAAATCAGTTTTGCAAAAATAGAGGAATTTTCAAGTAATTAATACAATTAACAGTAATTTTGTTAAATTAAAGTAACATAATTATTTTACTGCTTCCATGGCACTTGAACATCAACACAAAATAGAATTATACACTTAATTGCTCATATTTGTCATCAGCAAGACTAGACCCAGTGCACGAGTCCACATCTACAATCTACATACTTGAGGTTCATGTACACAGTACATCACACATGTGTACAAAGTATGATCATTAAGTATGTGTAAGCTGTAAAGAAGAGGAGAATTCCATGTGCGTACATGTCACTACATGACCATTAAAGCAATAGTGTACATGAAAAGTCATGTATGGGCCAGTATGGCTATTACTATTAGTCTAATTCCAAAAGCACACTCTTTTAAAGCAAGACACTGTCTCTTTTTTCAGCTATGACATGCGTCTGGAGTCACTCTGGAGTGTCATTGAGTGTCTCGATTACTATTGGCTAGTGCTTATCAAGTTGGACTTTTGGGCTCCATTTTATTTAACACTAAAACAATAAAGATTGAAATGTTATTAAATTAAGTAGTTTACTACAACTTCAAAAATCAAAATCAGTAATTGCTGAAACTGGCAAGAAACTATATACATTGTAACACGTAAACACATCATTACATTACATTAACCCTTAGCACACTGATGTAGGAGTTTTAATTTTTCAAAATAAACATAACCCCTAGCACTCTGGAGCATGATAATTTAAATTTTCAAATTAAATTTAAAGATAAACTGGTGTACAATTTGCAACAATTTTTGTGGACGATGCTGCTGTCTGTGACAGCACCATCTTCCACAAAATTTGTTGAAAAACGTACACCAGTTTATCTTTAAATTTAATTTGAAATTTAAAAATTTCGACATCAGTGTGCTAAGGGTTAAAGATAAACTGGTGTACATTTTTCAACAAATTTGGTGGATGATAGAGCTGTCGCAGACAGCAACATCGTCCACCAAAATTGTTGAAAAATGTACACCAGTTTATCAATTTTAATTTGAGCATATTTTTAAAGACAGAAGTTAACAAGGTTGATAGACTTAGACAATGATGACATTTGCATACCTTCATAGATTTTGTGCATCTAATTAGGGCTAATTCGTTAGATTTATGCATTGCATCATTTCTGTCCTATTGCTACTCACTGTATCTGTGATGCAATTGTGAACAAAATTGAAAAATCGTTGCTAATATGACGTAATATATAAATTTTGAACTCTATATATTATTAGTTCAAACAGTGATAATTAAAGAATAGACATCCCATCATTCGTAACATAATAAACATATTGAATATTTTGAAAGCAATTTCACTGAAAACCGTTGCTGACTTAGGCAGCAACGGCTTCCAGTGAAATTGCTTTCAAAATATTCAATATGTTATGAATGATGGGATGCATATTCTTTAATTATTCACAATTAAGTGATTAACCAGAACACTCGATATATTGACTATTGAGATACCGCAATTTTTTTATAATAACGATATCGATATTCTCTCAAGCAATATCGCGCAAACCTAACTGAGTCACAGATAGATGTGTCTGTCATCACTTTTCACTTTCAGTTTTCAATAATGCTGCAATTGTACTTCACTAGTCTAGTCAACAATCATCATTCAACTGAAACCGGAAGTCATTTTCTTTGTCACAGTTTAGGGACCGAAAAAGAAATACTAGTTTAGCCGCTTTTAAAGTTCCAAGTTTGTTTCTCAACTTACTCTGCACGAGCCCATAGCTGGAGAACACGCGCTCGACACCAGCTGACGCCGCCACAGCTGACATCAGACGCTGAGTGAATTCAAATGCTTCCAGCAGATCATCCTCGAAGTCACGTCTGTGCGACTTCCACCAATGAAGAGAGGTTACTCCATTAACAACTTCGTCGTTAAATTTAAGAATGTGAAATGGTGGTGCCATGGCCTCGAATTTGATTACCAAAGTCATCAAACCAGGGATTTCGGATGCTACGGTGAGTGCAGTTTCACGTTCTTGCTGAGTCAAGTTTCGACCACGGTATTTAGGGTGGAGTAGATTGGCCAGCATGTGGTGAGGTGTCACAGCTTGTTGATAACGCTTATCGGCCGCACGCTTTGTTGAATTATTAGTGTCATTATGCAGGACCGTTTTTACATCTTTCCATAATTCAACTGCTTCTGCTATTGTGCAATTGTCCGATTGAGCTTTATCGAGAGCGCAAGCTACTGGTTTCAAACAAAGTCGGTATTCATCTGCAGAACGTTTGATTACTACATTACGAACTTTATTGGCAATGGCAACATCTATGCGGTCAGTATGTCCATCACAGATTGTCACAAGTGTCGGCCATGCCTCACAATACGAGTTTAAACAATCGTACATTGTGTTCCACCTTGTATCTGCTGGCATCACTAACTTTCTGCACGATGATTGGCGTATTTGGGCACTAGCAAAGTGGTTATTTCGGAAATACTTCACAACTTCTGTGACATGCTCCTTAACATTACCCATTTCTAAGTCCTTTGAAGTCAGATTTAGAAGATGAGGCGTGCATCCATACGCAATCATGTTGAAACCCAGTCGTTCTTTCAAGAACTCTCGCATCTTTGCTACATTAGCAGCATTGTCTGTGACGATACTACATATAATGCACCCAAAATCATTGTGCGTGTTTTCAATTGTCTGCTTCGCAATGTCATAAAGATATTCCGCTGTGTGAGGATGTCCAGAGGTGTCCGTAGTATCCACTAAGTAAATATCACCTAAGCAGGTCGTCACTGTAGCACATACGATAGGCTCGTTATGAATATTGCTCCAACCGTCTAATGCTAGACAGACAAGTTCACCTTCCAAATTTTTTCTCGCCTTCTCCCGCTCTTCTGTGTAGATAACATCCAAATATTTCCCCCCTATGTCCTTTCTGGATGGTGGTTGATAGCCTGGTCGTAAATCTTTTACAAGGTTTATAAAATGTCTATTTTCTACTAAGCGAAATGGGGAGTTCGTAGCATACACCATCCTAGCTACATCACGATCTAATTCACCACGTTTTTCTGCTGAAGTTCTGATGACATAATTATGTAGACCATAATTCAGCTTGGGTATCTTAGCGGCCAATGTACCAGCAGCTAATTGACCGTGCACTGGGCGCTTCACTGCCGCTGAAGCAGAACTTGAAGTTGACAGAGGTTCAACTTCCATCACCACCACATCGTTTTGATCAACAACAGTTTCAACGCGCTGCTGCTGCTCAGATTGAGATGAAGTCCCCGTTTCTGTTGCGGCTACAGCTAGACCTTGAAGTGCTGGTGTTGGTGGACCTGTGCAATTGGCTGCATGTTTTTTTAACCGCTCTGGGATACCTTGGAGTTCGTGTCGGCAGACCTGGCAGACAGCCCGGACACCGGCCTTATCTGGGGTCTTCACTTTCTCATAATGAATCCATATTGGATCTTGTTTTCGGCCGGAGTTAGACATTTTGCTAATTATGGAATTGAAAATATTTCATAGCCTTTGTCACTTAAGCAGTTTTGACTGTATTTTTCAAGAATGAAAAAATGCTTTTCTATTGCATCATTTAAAAAAAATGATGCAATAAAAAAATGATGCAATAGAAAAATGATGCAATAAAAAAATGATGCAATAAAAAATGATGCAATAATAATACTGTTAAAACTGCTTAAGCGAACAAAGTTTTTTTGTATTAAGAAACCAGCAAGCTTAAAATTCAGTTAAAAATAAGTCATAAAAATACCACTTTATTCAGTTCCAAAATACAGTTTAGCAATGCATCTGGACCTGTATTAAGAGACCACCTGTCTTAAGAGACCACCTTCTGCGACTCCCACAGCCAGTGTCTTAATACAGGTTTCACTGTATAAGTTTTACGTAATTTCCTGGGATGTCGCGAATAAAAATCGATTTAAATCATTGAAATCGATTTAAATCAAAAAAAATCCAACCCTGGCGCAAAGTAATATTAAAACTGCATCTGTAAAGAATATGCTCTGTGTAATATGTATCACTAATAACGTTGTGCCTCCATTTACGTGTAGCACTCAGAATGTTCTGTTTAAACATATATCTACAGCACATGGCTTGAAACATTTTGCATGTGCTGACTGTTGGAAAACATCTGTTAATGCTTATAACATCAACATGATTGTCAAGATATTACTCTTTATTAATTTCAGAACTGCTTGACCATTTTGGAACAAAACTTGGACACATGATTGGCTATGCTGTAACTTTTGCTATTAGGAATCATGTTTGTGTCATTGAGGGCACTATGTCAACAGTCACTGAGCTTGGAAGGAAACTGTTCTTTCAACATTAATTAAACTGAGCAATCAATTAATATTTAATGTAAACATATTAAAACTCTAGATTGTTGCCTTACAGGTAGATTGCAGAAACATACCAGCCACAATAGAATAGATGTAAAGTATGGAAGGCTACAATTTGCATTATACTGACCTGGAAATCAGCCACGATATTGTATCAAGAGCCGCCATGGGTCTGACCTGTAGTGTCATCTTTGTGAGCGTCTCAATGTAGTTAAACCAATAACGGAATAGCAGCACCCAATCCATCTAGCCACGTGAGATACGAGTTCAAAGGATTCGGCTTCAGCTGGCCGACAAGATCTAGCGCAGTATATCATCTGGAGAATGTTGCACAAACAGTTGCTGACACACTTCGTTCATCAAACATCTGTATTGCTTAATTTATCTAGATCATTGTATATACATACATATATATTTGTTAAGCCAAAAAGGCGAAAACCAACATCCCGCTGGAGTTGGGGTACCAATAAATGATTTTTATCATTAAACTGTTAGTTGTCAAATGTATGCCCAACCATTAGCAATGAAGTTCATTAGATAGGCATGATAATGAATGAATTATCCCCACATGTTAAACTGACAGGTATATTGCAATCGCCTTCCTAGTCTGTATAGCTCCACTGCAAGCGTTTATTGAAATTCAACCAAATTTTTTATGTAAGAAATTTATCCATGTTATTGTGGATTGCGAGATGATATTTTTGCCTTTACCGGCGCTCTGCCCACTAGAGAGTCTGACCTAGTCTATGCCAACCTAGGTTAGTTTGACCTAGTCTATGCTAACCTAGGCTAGCCTGGCCTTCGCTATGTTAACCTAGGCTAGTCTGACCTATTCTAAGCCAAACTAAGCTAGTCTGACATAGTCTATGCTAACCTAGGCTAGTTTGGCCTACGCTATGCTAACATAGGCCAGTCTGACCTAGTCTATGCTAACCTGGGTTAGTCTGACCTAGTCTGCTAACCTAGGCTAGTCTGGCCTACGCTATGCTAGCCTAGGCTAGTTTGACCTAGTCTAAGCTAACCTAAGCTAGTCTGACCTAGTCTATGCTAACCTAGCCTAGTCTGACCTAGTCTAAGCTAACCTAAGCTAGTCTGACGTAGTCTATGTTAACCTAGACTAGTCTGACCTATTCTAAGCCAAACTAAGCTAGTCTGACATAGTCTATGCTAACCTAGGCTAGTCTGGCCTACGCTATGCTAACCTAGGCCAGTCTGGACTAGTCTATGCTAACCTAGGCTAGTCTGGACTAGTCTATGCTAACCTAGGCCAGTCTGGACTAGTCTATGCTAACCTAGGCTAGTCTGGCCTTCGCTATGTTAACCTAGGCTAGTCTGACCTATTCTAAGCCAAACTAAGCTAGTCTGACATAGTCTATGCTAACCTAGGCTAGTCTGGCCTACGCTATGCTAACATAGGCTAGTCTGACCTAGTCTATGCTAACCTAGGTTAGTCTGACCTAGTCTATGCTAACCTAGGCTAGTCTGGCCTACGCTATGCTAGCCTAGGCTAGTTTGCCCTAGTCTAAGCTAACCTAAGCTAGTCTGACCTAGTCTATGCTAACCTAGCCTAGTCTGACCTAGTCTAAGCTAACCTAAGTTAGTCTGACGTAGTCTATGTTAACCTAGACTAGTCTGACCTATTCTAAGCCAAACTAAGCTAGTCTGACATAGTCTATGCTAACCTAGGCTAGTCTGGACTAGTCTATGCTAACCTAGGCTAGTCTGGACTAGTCTATGCTAACCTAGGCTAGTCTGACATAGTCTAAGCTAACCTAGGCTAGTCTGGCCTATGCTATGCTAACCTAGGCTAGTCTGGACTAGTCTATGCTAACCTAGGCTAGTCTGGACTAGTCTATGCTAACCTAGGCTAGTCTATGCTAACCTAGGCTAGTCTGGCCTACGCTATGCTAACCTAGGCTAGTCTGGACTAGTCTATGCTAACCTAGGCTAGTCTGGACTAGTCTATGCTAACCTAGGCCAGTCTGGACTAGTCTATGCTAACCTAGGCTAGTCTGGACTAGTCTATGCTAACCTAGGCTAGTCTGGACTAGTATATGCTAACCTAGGCCAGTCTGGACTAGTCTATGCTAACCTAGGCTAGTCTGGCCTTCGCCATGTTAACCTAGGCTAGTCTGACCTAGTCTAAGCCAAACTAAGCTAGTCTGACCCAGTCTAAGCTAGCCTAGGCTAGTCTGACCTAGTCTAAGCTAACCTAAGCTAGTCTGACCTAGTCTATGCTAACCTAGCCCAGTCTGGACTAGTCTAGGCTAGTCTGGACTAGTCTATGCTAACCTAGGCTAGTCTGGACTAGTCTATGCTAACCTAGGCTACTCTGACCCAGTCTAAGCTAACCTAGGCTAGTCTGACCTCGTCTAAGCTAACCTACGCTATTCTGACCTAATCTAAGCTAACATATGCTAGTCTATGCTAAGCTATGATAAGGCTTGCATAGACCGTAACTAGACGTACATAGCAATTATCTAGGCTTTAGGTTAGGCCTGGTTAGGTGTTAGCTATACGTCAATTGCCATACATAGACCTGTGCTAGGCCTTAACCAGGCTTACATACTTCTTAGCTAGATCTTATCTAGGCTAGGCTATCCCTAAGTTACATAGGCCATAGCTAGGTTTGGGTAGGACTTACATAAACCTGACCTTAGCTTGGATAGACCTTATTCAAGCCTTGGCTAGGCTTGGTTACCCATTACATATGCCTTACCTAGGCCTTATCCAGGCTTGACTAGGAGTTACCTAGGCTTTAGACAGGATTTGCTAGGTCTTACAGGTCTGAACATTAGCCAGACAACTTTGCTAGGCCTGACCTAAGCCTTCGTCAAGCTAGACTATGCCTTAATTAGGCCTTAGCCGTGGCAAGCGTCGAGTTAGTCTAAAGCCGCCTTTGGAGATGCCCAGCTGTTACAGTTATACATCTGTAAGGATACGCAGGTCTCATTGTATAAACGTAGTCTTTCTATCAAGGGGATCTTTGATCTATGAATCCATAGCTTCCAGAAGGACTGGAAAGCTATACTCCCCATGAAGCAGCGTGCAGCAAATGTCCATGCAGTCTAAAATCATAGGGTTACAGGCTTTTGTAATGTTCGAGCCAATAAATTAGCCAAATGCAATTTTTCTTAGCTAAATAGTAAATATTTTAGCCACATCTTTCCTTCAATGTCACTTATGAACGTGCTTTTAGAGTCATCATCAGTTAATACTCTCAATTTTAGAGTCCAGATACAATAGGGGCTTAATATATTATAACGGTGTTGAAGATTTTGTAACTAATATGACTGAACAGGCAGTACAGCTTTCAGCCATATTAATTTCAAAATATTCAACAATGTAAACAGGAATTTTTGCCTTGTAATTGTAGCGCTGGAATTAGTCAGAATTCAGCGTCGAGAAAATTAATTTAATTTTAACCCTTTAACCCTGGAATTTGTTTTCAAATTCAATTTTCTCATTAAAAATGTCCATTTGCAGAACAAGAGGACTATTTTTTTTAAATGTATGACTGGAATGACTGCTTCGGTTATTGAGCCAGTCATTCCAGTGGTAAATTTTCAAAAATAGTCTTCTCTTGGTCTGCAAATGGACATTTCTCATTAGCCAATGAATCAGCCAATTCTGCTTTTCAAGAGCCAGATTTCAGTTTTACTAGCATTTGGCTAATTGGCTAGTGACATTGTGTTACATCCGTTTGATATATGTAATCATGTGTCCAAGTTTCGTCGCAATAGGCTGAAGCCATGGTGAGATACAAGACTTGAGCTAAGCGCAAAACCTAATCATAATAAATAGTCATATACAAAGTTCAGTGACATTGAACATTGACCTCATGACCTCAATATCATTGTGCTCAACCCCCTTGATATAAGGAAGCATGCAACCAACCAAATTTAGTCCCAATAGGGTAAAGCCATGCCGAGATATACTGGTAAGATGATATGTTGAGCTAAACACAAAACCTAACCATAAAAGGTAGTTTTCTACCAAGGTTATCGTGACCTTGAACTTTAGCTTCATCACATCTATATCACAGTGCTCCATCCCCATTATATATGGAAGCGTGTCCAACCAAATTTAGTTCCAATAGGGTGAAGCCATGCTGATCTATTAGTTCAACCTTGATTGGATGCCAATACGAGATATTGTGGATGTACAGAGACAGTGATTACTATAGGGCTATCTGGAATAACCTTATTTGCATAAATCCAACAAGGCCACTACCCAAAATGATCCCCCTGTCCAAAACTTGCATATCTATAATTAACCTACACAAGAGTTAATGGCTGGTAATGTCTGACCCCGATTGTTGCTGATGCACTTGAATTTTAAAGGGCCTGAAACCAATTCCGTTGGATTGGGCACCCAAAGAACTATCACTTTGTCTTAATATGCCATGTAGAGGCAGAAATATGTCAAAAATATGCCAAAATGGGAAAAAAATTGGGACTAGCGATTGACCTTGACTCAGGAACATTTTCACTGAAGGTCATGAAACCAATGCCGCTGGATTAGCCAACCAAAGAACTATCAAGCTAGACCCCAAGTGTATCTTAATCTCTCAAGTACATTCAGAGACATGCACATTTCAGACAAGGGGTCATTTTGAATTTATGCAAATGAGGTCATCCCGGACAAATTTATCGTGACCATCCATCTGAAAAATTTCTCTATGTATATATATGTGTGTGTGCCAATCTTTGCCTCTTTCAAAATGACACTATCTTAGCATCTTTGTATTAAGATACTTTATCACCGCAATATATAATCACTGTTATATTTATATAATGGTGATGCGCTTATACTCCCTACAGGTAAGAAAGATAACGATTATTTTGTGAAACAATTTGACTGAAAGTCCTTGACAGTGACAGCAAGTACTTTCAGTCAAGCTGATTTCAAAATGTGTGTGTGAGCATGTGGGCGTGTATGACAATTCCCAATGAGAAGGGCATGGGTATGCCCCTGAACCATATGCACACATGCATGCCCTCACGCACACACTGCTTAATGGTATTGGTGGGCTGAGGACAATCTCGCCATATAAGTATAAAAAGAGGATGCACGGGAATTTTCAAGCTGTCCCTTCTTGCTTATAGAATTACTTCCCCTAGATGTGGTTGGCCATCACACGGTTAACATACCCAACAAGCCTGCCATCGTAAAGTGCGCCATAGAAACGACTTAACTGATTGGCTGATGTCGATCACTTGTGTAACTCACATATACAAATTTGATTAAATTCCATCGAACAATTCCAGAGATAGCATGAGAAACTGAATTTGTATGATAGTTGACCTCTTGGCCCGTGATCTGGCTCTCTAGTGGGCGGAGCGCCGGTGAAAGCAAACAAAAATATCATCTCGCAATCCACAATAATATAGTCGGTTTCCAACAAACGTTTGCAGTGGAGCTATACAGATTAGGAAGGCGATTGAAATATACCTGCCATTTTAACATGTGGGGGATAATTAGTACATTATCATGCCTATCTAATGAACCTCATTGATAATGGTTGGGTATACATTTGACAACTAAGTTTAATGATAAAAATCATTTATTGGTACGCCAATTCCAGAAGGATGTTGGTTTTCACCTTTTTGGCTTAACAAATATATATGTATGTATATACAGACAATGATCCAAATAAACTATAATACAGATGTTTAATGAACGAAGTGTGTCAGCAACTGTTTGTGCAACATTCTCCAGATGATATACTGTGCTAGATCTTGTCGACCAGGTGAAGCCGAATCCTTTGAACTGTGATTCGTATCTCACCTGGCTAGATGGATTGGGCGCTGCTATTCCGTTATTGGTTTGACTACATTGAGACGGTCACAAAGGTGACACTACAGGTCAGACGCATGGCGGCTCTTGATACAATATCGTGGCTGATTTCTAGGTCGGTATAATGCACATTGTAGCCTTCCATACTTTACATCTATTTTATGGTGGCTGGTGTGTTTCTGCAATCTACCTGTAAGCCAACAATGTAGAGTTTTAATATGTTTACATTAAATATTAATTGATTGTTCAGTTTATTTAATGTTGAAAGAACAGTTTCCTTCCAAGCTCAGTGACCTTTGACATAGTGCCCTCCATGACACAAACATGATTCCTAATAGCAAAAGTTACAGCATAGCCAATCATGTGTCCAAGTTTTGTTCCAAAATGGTCAAGCAATTCTGAAATTAATAAAGAGTAATATCTTGACAATCATGTTGATGTTATAAGCATTACCAACTGTAAAATCATCATATCCTCTGATGTTCAATTAATATACAGGTAAGCTATTTGCTATCTTCTAAAGCACTTGTTGTATATATGTACATGGCTTGGACATTATTGTTTCCCAGAATATGTAATTCAGGGCAGACCGGGTCCTGTGACAACTTAATAAGGCGAGTTATTTGGTATCTTCTGATACCTCTTGCTCACTTCGTGAAAAGCCGAGATAGAGACTTATATCGATTTTAAAAATTCTTCCATACTTTTTTCATGTTTGAATATTTTCTCGGTCCAGGTTATGGGTTTTGCTTTGATTAAGCTTTTTTTAAATGACATTTGTACCTACAAGGAGTTGAGATTTAAAAAACCCATCACAGGTGTCTATACCATGTTTAGTCTGATGAGTAGTCCATATGAAAAAGAAATTGATTTTCAAATTTGTTCCATATTCTTTTTGGGCTTTGAACTTTGATTATGTTAGGCCTGATTTGTATCCATCCAGGTTATACTCATTTGCACCCACATGGGGTTATCCGATTTTGAATAAAATGTGACAGATTTGTTGTATACAGTGCTTATGACTAGCCCACATGAAAAAGAAATCTATTTTCAAATGTTTTCCATATTTTTTCGCCGTTTGAACTTTTATAGCCGATTTTCATCTAGGTTGTATGTATTATGCTGTGCTTAAGCATACCTAAAACATGGATACAAATCAGCACTAGCCTTATCAAAGTTCAAACGTCAAAAACATTTGGGGAAAATTTGGAAGTCAATTTCCTTTTGATGTGGACTAGTCCTAACTATCGGATAGAACAAACATGTCAAGTTTTATTCAAATCGGACAACCCCTTGTGGGAGTAAATGTCGTTTGAAAAAAGCTTAACGCAGCCAAAACCTATACCTCGCCATTTAGTCTGCATAAATAAGCCCTAAAATAAATCAATGTTCAAACAGCGAAAAACACTGATCTTATTTAACACAGATACACAATTACCAACTTTAGCAGTAATGAACTAACCTTGCTGTGAGGAACCTACAGTGATAAAGTGGACGTTGTCTTTTCCGCTAGCGCTGTCACCTGTAGAAAAAAGCAAACATAGGCAATTATTATATTACTCTAATTGAAGTATAAAACCTTGAAGTTATCCTGTATTTCATAAGTCGAAAGGGGGGCATAACTCCATGGAAAATTGACGAAAATTGCTGAAACTCAAACCTGCTCTGTCACTCCCTATAATAAAGCAACCTACCAATTCTCATTTGAATATCTTGAAGGAGTGCGAAAAACAGTGAGGAAAACTGATATTTTTCGCATTTCATAAGTCAAAAGGGGACGTAACTCTATCCAAAAATATATGCACGCTGAAAGGGATCTGATAAACAGTAATGGAGTAATCATCTCGCAAACTATTTTCAGTATGACTGTTGATAGCCATACTGGATTTTCGATTTGGACAGATTTCTGCCTCAGACCTAGTCTAGTTGTCCTGTGAAGTTTCAAATAGATCCACTGAACAGTTAACGTCCAGAAACACATTTTTGCGACTGTTGGTATTTTGATTATTATATGATGTTACGGGTCAACATCATTTAAGAGTTCATTTTCCATTTCCTGTAAGCATAAACGTATAGCAGAAAGCTTATAATCGTGAGTACTCTGGATGAGCCAACGACAGCCTTATTTAACACTGGTACATAACAGCAATGAACTAACCTTGTCATGCCTGTTGTAATGAACCTCTATTGAAGAAGTTGGACCTGTCTTCTCTGCTTTTCTCATCACCTGTAGAGAGAAGTAAACACAAGCAATTATTTTATAACTTTAAAAGAATGGAAAAGCGAACTATTAAATGATGTTTATTGATAATTTCATGCAATTTTAAATACAGTTCAGTAAAATCGGAATAATTTGAAAAAAGTTTACTAACTCTAGAAGTGCTTAAACCAATTAGTGACATTGCTGGTGCAAGTTTAGGGGCAAAATGTTTTCAACATACACTTCTGGTTTCAAGTGTTGCAACATGATACCTAGTCAATATTTTGAAATTCGTGGGACTGACAGTAGGTCCTGTCGCAACGGCTTTCAGTCAAATTCTTTTAAATTTGACAGTATTTTACCTGTAAGACGTGGTGACTAATCAGCTTAAAGCGAATATAAAAGATTATATGCCCAGATGTAGAGGATATTACTATTTATTCCCTCAGCATACACCAACATCATCACCAAATTGGTTCCTGCCATAGTGAGTTATCATTCAACAGTATTTGTATATTCCCTGGTCCTTTCCTTTAACGAAAGCATAATAGGTAGGCTAGTCGTCCTTTATTGTTTATATAACTCTGTTATGTATACCTTAGGTATATTTAACATGCCTACAGAGTCATACAAATAATAAACGGCGAAATACGGATATCCCTACTATGGTAATATAGGCGGCCCAGTAGTCTAACCTAGCGGCCCAGTAGACGGAAATAACGGCCGAAAATGCTAGTGGCCCAGAGGCTGTACTCCAAAATATATACGACTGAAATCGGTCGACGAAAAAAACATAAATTATAACAAAGATACATGAAAATCGTGTTAAATCACCTTTTAGTCACGTTCTATTAAACCCAAACACTACACTAATGCTAATTAATCTATTCCGCAGACAGACATTTTGATGGCTAAAATAAATGAAGGTGTAGTATGCGTAACTGACTCCCCATGACAAAAAGACTCCCGGGGACAGTAGGGGAACCCGGGGCAAAATGAAACGGGGGTGGGGGGGGGAGGAGGGCAAAGTGAAACAATCCCAGCAGGCCTACGTTGGTGCTGCCATCTATCCGCACATTGTTTGTGGTGGTAGAGATGTGCATCATTCAGGTATGTGCTTTTATTTTTAGAAAATTCGTTTTTTATGTGTTTAAACAAATAATTTATGTAAATAAATTATCTGCTAAAATACTGTGCTCGTGTAGAATTCCAATGCGTGTTATGTTGGTGAAACTAGGGTCTATGTATGACATAAGCATGACGACATTCCTTGGATAGGTCTGCGCACGTGCGAATGGTGAATGTGTAGAAAAACATCACGTGGTCGGGGCAAAGTGGATGGGGCAAAGTAGAATGTGTTCCACTATGCCCCCCGCAATTCCACTTTGCCCCGGCCATAATTATTGAGAGGTAAATGTAGTCAATTTTAGCAATATTCTACAGCGTTTTTAATCTACACATTTTAGGTGAAATGGTGCGTAATTACCGACGAAAAACTGACCAGCATGCACGGGCGGAAGATGCTATGAAGGAAGCCATAGTTAAACTGTGTAGTAAAGAACTGACTCTTGGGGAGGCAGCTGAGACATATAGTATTACCAAAACAACTCTATTCAGAAGAAGCAGGAAAGAGATTTTTGCCAAAACTGGGATATGTCCCTTTAACCCTAACATCTTTCCCGATCACGTGTTTATTGCAGCAGAAACCACAGACATACCAATACCTGGAGATGAACCAACATCTTCGACTTCTGATGCTGCATCAGCAGATCCAGGTCCACATAGCACTGCACACCAACTACCGGTCCTTCGGGTATGGCACAGCAATCTTCAGGTCCTGCTAACACAGCACAATCAACCCCAGAGCATTTGGACATTGCATCGCCCGCTCCAAGCCCTTCAGAAACTGCACAACCAACTCCAGGTTCTTCGGTTATGTCACAACCAATTTCAGGCCCAGCAAACAATGCACCACCAGCTCCAAGTCGTTTGGATACTACATCACCAACCCCAGGTCCTGTTGATACTGCAACACCAGTTGCAGGCCCATCTAATGCTGCACCACGAATTGGTCCATAATGCAATGAAAACTGCAAGCATAAAATTGAAAGAAAGTTTCAGAGAAAATGATGGAAATGTGCAAACAGAAGATACTGATTTGGCTGACATTATAGATATTGAAATTGAACAACACATTCCTGAAAAGAAACCTAAACTAAGCTCACAAAAATTAGCGCAAAGTAATATTAAAACTGCATCTGTAAAGAATATTCTCTGTGTAATGTGTATCACTAATAATGTTGTGCCTCCAGTTACGAGTAGCATTCAGAATGTTCTGTTTAAACATATATCTACAGCACATGGCTTGAAACATTTTGCATGTGCTGACTGTTGGAAAACATCTGGTAATGCTTATAACATCAACATGATTGTCAAGATATTACTCTTTATTAATTTCAGAATTGCTTGACCATTTTGGAACAAATCTTGGACACATGATTGGCTATGCTGTAACTTTTGCTATTAGGAATCATGTTTGTGTCATTGAGGGCACTATGTCAACAGTCACTGAGCTTGGAAGGAAACTGTTCTTTCAACATTAATTAAACTGAGCAATCAATTAATATTTAATGTAAACATATTAAAACTCTACATAAATAAATAAATTACAGGGTAAAGGAAAGTGGATGGAGGGGTAGGGTTGACAATGGGTGATGGGAGGAGGAAGATAAAAGAAAGTGGCCGGGTGGGGTGGACGATGGGTGACGGGCGGGGTGAGGGCAAAGGAAAGTGGATGGATGGGGCGGGTGGGGTGGGGTGGAAGATGGGCAACTGGAGGAGGAAGATAAAAGAAAGTTGCCGAATGGGGTGGGGTGGATGGGTGGGGTGAGGGCAAAGGTAAGAGGATGGATAGGGGTGGGGTGGATGATGGGTAACGGGGGGGGGGGGGAGGGAGATAAAAGGAAGGGGCCGGATGGGGAGGGGTAGGTGATGGGCGGGGTAAGGGCAAGGAAAGTGGATGGATGAGATGGGGTGGGGTGGACGATGGGTGACGGGAGGAGGAAGATAAAAGGAAGGGTCCGGATGGGGAGGGATGGACGATGGGTGACGGGCAAAGGAAAGTGGATGGATGGGGCGGGGTGGGGTGGAAGATGGGCGACGGGAGGAGGAAGATAAAAGAAAGTGGCCGGATGGGGTGGGGTGGACGGGTGGGGTAAGGGCAAAGGTAAGTGGATGGATGGGGGTGGGTGGACGATGGGTGACGGGGGGAGGAAGATAAAGGGAAGGGGCCGGATGGGGAGGGGTGGACGATGGGTGATGGGCGGGGTGAGGGCAAGGAAAGTGGATGGATGGGATGGGGTGGGGTGGACGATGGGTGATGGGAGGAGGAAGATAAAAGGAAGGGTCCGGATGGGGAGGGGTGGACGATGGGTGACGGGCGGGGTGAGGGCAAAGGAAAGTGGATGGATGGAGAGGGGTAGGATGGACTGACTAACTTCCGTCTGCCCAGTGGTTATGCTGAGTGGACGTGAAAGAACACATGGACTGAGGTTGGAATCCCTCGGAAAATGATAACATTGAAATGCTCTAAGACACCCAGAATTGAATGACTGACTGACTGAGTAGCCTGACTAACTAATCAGACTGACTAAATAACTATGGACACTGGTGCACTGACTATCTAAAATGACTGACGGTAGATCGACCAACTGAGAGACTCTGTAGACTGACTAATTGTATAGATATCGAACGACCGTAGACGACAAAATATGTAAATATATATAAACATCAACATTAAAACGAAAAAGGTAAGTACCTACGACAGGACGTATGCAGATATACACATATGTAAGTAAATAATGTAAGAGTATTACAGACCTGAAGAAGTAAGGAAAGGCAGAGTATGTAATGGCCTAGAAAGAATAGAGGTAAGTTACATTACATTAACTGACTGGTTGACAGACCAAAACATAATAAAGTCAGTCTAAAGCACCCAAAGGTTGAAGCCGCAGAGAACATACACTGAAGCCAAAAGAAAGAAATGGAACTCACAGCCACCTGATCCACGGAAATAAAGGGGTTGTTACAGCGATTTTACTGCTGTTCACAAAGAGGTCAGGCATTCAATTGCCAATGGTAATACTATGCGCTCTGCGTACAAAAGCCAGACCCCCTTACGATGCAACAAACGAAAGGGAAAACACTACGACCTACTAACAGAAAAAGGGGTTGTGACAACGACTTTACTGTTGTACACAAAGAGGTCAGGCATTCGTTGCCAATGGTAATACTATGCGCTCTGCATACAAAAGCTAGACCCCCTACACGACTAAAAAAGCGGCACGGAAAGCACTATGACCCAGCTAACAGATAAGGGGTTGTGACAGCGATTTTACTGCTGTTCACAAAGAGGTCAGGCATTCAGTCGCCAATGGTAATACTATGCGCTCTGCGTACAAAAGCCAGACCCCCCTATACCAACCACGAAAGAAGAAAACTGAAAAGGGACATGACAGTGATTATACTGTTGTGCACGTAGAGGTCGGGCATTCAATTGCCAGTGGTAATACTATGCACCCTGTGTACAAAAGCCACGTGGCCCCCTATTCATAACAACAAATTACATGCAGAAGGGACTGCACGACTCGCTACGTCTGCCATTCGAATAGGACAGAAAAGAAGCCAAGAAAACATCTACCATATACAGAAGATACAGTGTAAAAAGGTAAGTCTGACTGCATTAAGGACAGACAATAAAAACAATACTAAAATAACTACTAACCGTCCTTCGGAAGGGACGTAAAGAAGTTTGTCCCGTCTGATTAGCTTTGAAGCAAATCGGACGTTAAAGAACTCATGGAATGAGGTTGGAATCCCTCAGAAAATGATACTTTTGATAGGCTTTCGGACACGTTTGGCACATGTAAAGGCGCAGGGGCAGGATAGAAATGGAAATCTTTGGCCAATGGGCCAAAGCCCATTGACCCTGCCCATGAGCCATCAAAACAACTTGTTTGTATGTGGGTATACACACACCTACCTAAAAGGAGGCACTTTTGTGCATAGCCACATACGGACAAGGGTAATATAAAAATTAGGCAGATTTGCCAAATCCGCCCTAAAGGGATGCTGTTGGTCGAGTGTAGTCGATGAGTGGTCGGTCCACCTGCTGAAAGACGTGCTGCCTGATTGTGTCTGACCTGGGGAAGACTCGGCGAACGAACTGAGATGGAGACGAGATATGTAACCCTGACGACCGGAGACTGGGGGAAAACCGCCTTCCATGCCTGATGAAAGAAATGAAATCCAGCAGATCTACACCTTCATGATCGACATGGCCTTACTTGAGAGATCACCATCCCTGTTGGTGTAAATGCTGAAGCTCTCCTTCACAACCAATCTGCCTGAATATAAGAGAACAGCCTTCTTCGCAGCCTGCGCCTTGACTGATGACGGACAACAACTAGGCCCATCAATACCTAAACAGCAACACTCACAATCAACTTATCATTTCAAACAGCAACAGGTTAAAATTCTAAGTTATTAACTCAGGTCCTCATTTCTGCACACACTAGATCTTTAGTTTCTTCTTCCCGTTTCTTATTCAGTTAATCACATGCCATTATGTTAATTTGTTTCTTCTCAGTTGATAGTATTATCATTCAGTTTCATCATAATATTTTTTATTTTGAAATTATCCTGATTTCTGATTTTGAGATTTTATTTTACAGACTTCCCTCCAGCCCCACCCCAAAACCTTGAGAAATAAAGTAATTCCCCCCTCCCAACCCCTCCTCAACATTGCATACAACATAGACACTAGCCAACTACAATACATTAGGAAACATCAGCCAACACACTCCCAGCAACAACTTAATTTTTTGACTTTTTTCAGTTTTCACTTATTTAGAGCAACCCTTCGGGGAAGCAACGCAACCCTTCGGGGAAGCACCTCTAAGAGCGAGTCATGGCCCAAATACATCTAGGTGTGAGCGGCCAAACGAACGAACGATAATAATAATAAACAATAATTTGATTAATATTACCATTATAATTAACCATTTGGACCCAGCATTCCAAGAATCACAAATATCAAGGTACTATAGCAGGTAAGCCATTGGATATTTTGAAACTACTTTGACTGGAATCCGGTACTGTCATAGGCAGCAGCAGCTCTCAAATTATTTATTTATTTTCAAAATATTCAATAGGGGATCGATCAAAACGTACACGATTTTGGTATTCGGTGTTCTAAGGGTTAATAACATTTTAAAGATAAGATTGATAATTATATATATATTACACCAGCTTGTCAACTTAACTCCCTAATAGTCAATCATCTGATAATCGAGCTGCATGTGTTGGCCTGAAAGAATTAAACTACTATAGACAAATGTTGACCATTAAAGAGTTAATTGGCATATATGTTTGAATGTGTATTCACTTTGATTTGCATGCACATGCACCTGTTATTACTAACCTGATTCTCGATGGGGCTGATGGTGGTGAGAATTGTGAATAATCAATATATATATATATATTACACATATTTTTGGTGTGTATATATACATATATCAGATGAAACCATCTAGCCTTATAACATTAACAAAATATCCTAAATCATAACCAAATCAATTATCCGTTTGGACAAGTCCGGAAACGCCCCTATACCAACAAACTATAGGCGGCCCAGTAGTCTCACCTAGCGGCCTAGTAGACCGAAATAACGGCAGAAAATGCTAGCGGCCCAGAAGACCTGCAAATCAGACGAAAATGCTAGGGGTCCAGAAGACTGGCATTCTATATTTTCGCGTATTTCCAAATGCTCATAAACCATTCTGCTATATATTTTAATTATGTGCATAAATACATGATGTAAGAACCAGTTCTGACAGTAACAGCCCAAAAATTTCACCGAAATCCGATGAATAGCACCAAATAACCCGTGACACAGATACCGCCATCTTTGTTCACCACTTATCGCGCGCATTGCACTATGGGACTGTCTGGGGGTAGTCGATCGTGCGGGCATAAACAAATTCACGTGAATGTATGGTTTTATGCTCATATCAGCCAAAAATGACTCCTGCAGTGGTCTTGAGAAATGTCTTTTTGCAGACCAAGGGATGAATACTTTTGAAAATTAGCCATTGGAATGACTGGCTCGATAACCGAGCCAGTCATTTAAGTGGTAAATCTTCAAAAATGGTCTTGTCTTGGTCTGCAAATGGACATTTTCTTTGAGAATTTGAGGGTTAACGGGTTAAACAGATATTGTCCTTCTCAGAAAATCTCCCTTGCCCCGCCCATGCAGCTTATGGCCCCGGGCTGGATTCATGAAACATACTTAAGCATAGGAACATGCATAATGATTAAGTGTAACTAACAAATGCAGCATTGTGATTGGGCCATAGCTGATTGTCTACTTTACACAAGGTATAGGGCCTACACCAGCGTTCCAAGTTACCACAGCAGACGACAACGTGGAAAATACAGACTCATAACTTTGCGCCAATCTGATGTCAATCGCCAAAACTCTCAGCAGTCCTACCGACAACAGCAGCAGCATTTTTTAGAGAATGGCCATCGGAAGAGGGAAAAGAGAAGATGGAGAAACACACATTGGAGAAACAGACAGATGGCTGCTGCAGTAGAACTGCAACCAACATTAGTCTACCCACAAATGATTATACCACATGTAAAACAAATGCATCCACCTCAGCCAAACAGACCATATCAGTCTCGGTTATTCCAACAAAACAGTCCAATCATACCAGATCATGTAGCGGATATGCAATATCCATTTCATCAACTCGATCATCCTCTACTTGCGAGGCCTCAGCAACAACAGTTCCAAACGCCAAGTCACAACCACCAAGCTTCATTCCACCCCACATTATCAACTTCACCCACCTTACCGTCAGTCACAAATCGACAAGTTGCCGCCACGGTTGAGAAGATTGCGATTGACACCGCCTCATCAGACTCGAATACAGTACAACAGCAGAGTATAACCTGGGCCAAAGGTTTGGAATTGAAGATGACAACACTAAATACAAAGAATGCAGAAACAAATATGAAACCTCCAGTTGCTCTCCAAGCAAAATTCAATTATTCTATTGCAGGAGCATTGGCTCTACAGATATAAGAGTGGTAAACTTGCAGATGTCTACAACAACCCAAATTTCCATGTAAAATGCAGTGATGATGAGAATCTCGCCCCCCCCCCCCCCCACCATTACAAGCACCCCAGGGCTACAGTGGAACTGCTATCACCTTGTCAACGGATCTAGATATGTATGTTACTCAAATTTCAGATGGTTGCAATAGATTACTAGCCATAGAGCTCGATGCACACACTCCTATATGCCTGATCAATGTCTACATGCCAGCACGGAACACTGCTCAAGCGGAAGAAGAGTACACCACTGTGCTCGACGAACTGCATGAAATGATTGAGAAGTATAAAAAATCCCATTACATCTTAATTGCAGGAGATCTAAATGCGTCACTGCACAGAAATCAAGGTGTCTCTAAAGATAACATACTTAGGAGATTTATGGTAGAGCATGATTTATAACTTCCTAGTAACTACCCTTCTCAGCTAACATTCGGTTCAGCGAGTGGAATAGCAAAATCCCAAATTGACTACTGGATGTGTACTAGTAAATCAAAAGATCTGGTTCAACTAATCAACATAGCTGACAAACATCATCTAAATCTCTCAGACCACACTGATGTGGGAATAACAATTTCAGTAAAATTACAGCCACAGTCACCATTGGCAGAATACGGTAAAAGCAATGTAAATAACCTGATACCAACAGTTGTACAATGGAATAAATGTGATACAACACTTTACAAAAATCTACTGAATGTTTCTCTAAAAGAAGACACTCCAAAGATTAGTTCAACCCTTGCTGCTGATCTACTTGCCCGGAAACTTTCAACTTTGATGCATAGTGCCTCAATCACAGTAACTGGTCAGTCTAGAAATCAAAAGAAATCAAGAAAGGGCATCAAAACATGGACTCCACATATAGCTAGTTTAATACACAAGAGTAAGAAGGCACATTATCTATGGAACATCAATGGTAGACCTAACAGCAACAACAGCAATATCAATAATAACCGTAAAGAAGCTCGTCAGAAGCTGAGTCAAGCAATGTGACTACTAAACAGTGAAATGGGAACATCATTGCATAACAAGATCATGGAGGCTCATGAAAATGACAAGGAGACATTTTTCATGTTGATAGCAAAGCAGCGCATAACTCGTCAAAGAGGGATGCATCCGCTTATTATTGATGGTGAAATATGCAATGATGCTGGCATCTTGAGCGGATTCAAGAACCATTTTGGTTCACTCGCCATCCCCCTGGTAGACCAAGCCTTCGATGAAGAGCACAAGAGAATTGTGGAACTTGATGTCCAGATAATTGAAGACGTGTGTAGCAATCATACTAATGGGACAGAATGTGAATCTGTAACTGAAGTAGAGCTCCGAAAGATCATTGCAGGATTTAAGAATAACAAATCAGCAGACCCGCATGGGCTAACAGCAGAACACTTAAAGCATGCACCAACTGTGGTAACACATCATCTCGTAAAGCTAATGAACGATATAATCAGTATAGGCTACATTCCATCTAATATGAAGCAAGAAATCTTAACTCCAGTATTACAGAAGGGTAGGGATGAAAAACAGCCTAGCAACTACAGAGGAATAACAGTCCATTCAATTGTAGGTAAGATCTTAGAAAAAGTAATTTTACAACGGACAAAGCAATAGCATGATAATGTTCAGTCAAAGCTGCAAAGAGGTTTCACTGAAAGATCATCATCAGTAAACACAGCACTTATTATTTCAGAAGTGATCAATGAAGCTAAAGACAATCATCAGCAGCTCAGTATGGTAACCTTAGATGCTTGTAAAGCATTTGACGTAGTGTGGCATGCGTCCTTACTCCAACAGATCTACAACATTGGAATTGAAGGATCATTATGGTGAACCATCAAAGAGATATATACTGATGCTCAATCTTCCATCAAGATGAAAAGAACCCTCTCAGACCCATTTGTGATACGCCAAGGAGTACGCCAAGGTGGAATTCTCTCAACAATCCATTACAAACTCTTCAATAACAACCTTCTCAAAATAATTGAAGATGTAAATATTGGTGCTAAAATTGGACACATTAACTGCAGTGCACCAACATGTGCGGATGACATAGCCTTATTAGCTCAGAACACTGATCACCTACAGGAGCTCTTAAACATAGTTCATCAATACACACTTCAAGAGCGCTACACTATAAACCCTGGTAACGCGCATTGATTTCGCTAAACAAGCGAACTAAATCTGCTCCAGTTATTCATCTAGGAGACAGACAGATCCTTGAATCTAAATGTGAAACTCACTTGGGTATAGAACGGTCAACAAATGGGAAAGGCAATGTAGAAAAACGCATTCAAGCAACAAGAAGAACAGTCTATTCACTGATCGGAGCTGGACTTCATGGACTTGGTGGACTTTCCCCGTTAACTTCAACGCATATATGGAAAGTCTACTGTCTTCCAAGATTACTGTTTGGTCTAGAAGTCATTCAGATGACAAAGGCTGAGATTAGTGCATTGGAACTATTCCAACTGTCAATTCTTAAGCAATTACAGTCCCTTCCAAAGAATACAACATCATCAGCAACACTATGCCTACTAGGAATAAGACCCATCCAAGCAGAGCTAGACTCCAGAAAACTAAAACTACTAGGAAACATCCTCAGAAATGACGATACTGTAGAATTCCAGATGGCAGCCAGACAACTTGCTGTAAAGAATATTAAGAGCAATAGTTGGTTTATGAAATGCCAAGAAATGCTTCATAAGTATCAGCTACCAAGTGTCTAGCAACTAATTAACAGCATGCCTGCAAAGTTAGCGTGATAGGCGCAAGTAGAGAAGCACATTAAGTGTGCTGTACACAACGCCTGGAAAGAAGACTTTGTCATGAAGACATCAACAAAATACTTAAATGTCAATGTATGTACTGTAAACAACGTTCACCACTGTTGGAACTCACTTGACAGCACAACCAGGGATGTTAGACAAGCAGTAATAAAGGCAAAGATTCTGACTGGCTCATACATCTTGCAAGCAAATCATGCCCGTTTCAATCAATATGTTGTCTCTGAAAAGTGTTTACTTTGCCATTCAACACCCGAGGACAGGAATCACTTCATTACATTATGTACAGCATTAGAGGAGTCAAGAAAACCATATTTGAAGAGTATTCTCACCACCATGTACCTAGAAAATGACCCAGTCATCATCAACACGTTATTAGCTGATCCCGAAAATACAACTCAGCAAATGATACTTGATCATACAATGATGATATCCAGATTGAATATTAAGCTGTCCCCAGCAAATTCTCTCAAAATTGCGAAAACTAGACGTTTTCTCTGCTATGCCTTGCACCTCAAACGTACACAATTGATTGAGGCAGTTGTGTCTGTATAAATACGTCAATGAACACTAATCAAAGTAAATCAGACACAATCTAAAATTTACCTATTCTTCTACGAGTTATAAATGTTACTAAAATAACTTTCTTATTAATGTGTGAATGAAAAACTCTGCAATCAATTTGACATTAATTAATTTAATCCTACTCAGTCAGAGCAAATTTTGTGTATTCGTGTATTTAAGACTGTGTTATATTGACATTTTGAAGAATCGTTTGCACCCTACGGAATAGGGGTGAGCCCATCGAGGCTGGATTTCCACATACAGATACAGATACAGATAACCGACACTTGCCGGCACTGGGCCAGTACTGGGCCGATAACGTCATAGTTAGAAATGCACGATTTAGTTCGCCGATGCTACCGGCACTAGGCCGATACACAGCTCAGATAGCTGATGCGGCCGACACTGGGCCAGTACTGGGCCGATACACAGTTGCCGATACCTTTAGCTAGCCGACAGTGCCGACTCTATGCTGGTACTGGCCCAATATGGTGTGTTATCTGGGCTGTTATTCCATGCTATTCCTTATAAAATGGCTTTTATTCCATGTTATTCCTTATAAAATGGCTGTTATTCCCTTTACTATGGCCGTTATTCCGAGTTATTCCATATACAATGCCTGTTATTCCATTTAAAATGGCTGTTATTCCATATAAAATGGCTGTTATTCCATGTTATTCCATTTAATATGGCCGTTTTTCCATGTTATTCCATATAAAATGGCTGTTATTCCGTGTTATTCCTTATAAAATGGCTGTTATTCCATGTTATTCCATTTACTATGGTTGTTATTCCATGTTATTCCATATAAAATGGCTGTTATTCCATGTTATTCCATTTAATATGGCCGTTATTCCGTGTTATTCCATATATATTGGCTGTTATTCTGTGTTATTCCTTATAAAATGGTTGTTATTCCATGTTATTCCATTTACTATGGTTGTTATTCCATGTTATTCCATATAAAATGGCTGTCATAATGTGTTATTCCATATAAAATGTCTGTTATTCCGAGTTATTCCATTAAAATGGCTGTTATTCTGTGTTATTCGTTATTCATTATTCTTTATTTGTTATTCATTATTCGTTATTCTTTATTCATTATTCTTTATTCGTTATTCGTTATTCCATTTAATATGGCCGTTATTCCATGTTATTCCGTTTAAAATGGCTGTTATTCCATGTTATTCCTTATAAAATTGCTGTTATTCCATGTTATTCCTTATAAAATGGCTGTTATTCCCTTTACTATGGCCGTTATTCCGAGTTATTCCATATGCAATGCCTGTTATTCCATGTTATTCCATTCAATATGCACGGAAACTGCACAAATTTTCTTAAATTGTGTACATAACATACAAACAGCGCAGAGACTACTGGAATAGTTGTGGAACCACACAAGTCCACAAATCTGATGCATACTTTGTAAATATACAAAATCCAAAAATTTTACACTCAAAATTTGCTATGGAAACACCATTGACTAAATAAGAGCTGTAGTATTGGGTGCAGAATTGAATCAGTCTGCAGCTCAGAATATATAAATATGCAATCGGTAAAGCAAAAATCTCTTCCTCTATCATAAAGCATCGCAAAGTATTTGCGTTATTAGTAACAGCCGGGACTAGCAAAAGCTTAAGTCCTATGATACGATGATGATGATGATGATGATGATGTGGGCTACTCTCATAGCCGAACATCGGCGAGAACAGCCGGAAATAAGCGATGCTCTTCTACTCATGCAGCCTTCTTGCTTACTGAATGCTTAGCTGAGGCAAAAGATAGTGCGTTGCCACTGCTTATTACATTCATGGATGCTTCAAAAGCGTTTGATATAGTCTGTCACAAAAGCATGCTGAATGCAGCCTCTTCTCAAGGACTAGATGGCAGAATATGGGAGCTATTTAACAGCATGTATACCGGCATCACATCAGTAATCAAGTGGCAGGGGAATGTATCTAGAGCCTTCAATGAAGAACTCGGCATCAGACAGGGCGCATACACATCTCCTGATCTCTTCAAACAACGCAGCAACCCATTACTGAATACACTGACAGCTCATCCAGGTGCATTTCGCATTGGTTCTATTCCTACTGGCGCCATCATGTGTGCAGACGACCTGGCCATTATCTCCAGGAGTGCCTTTCAAATGCAGCAACTATTGAATATTGCAGAGCTCGATGCATCAAACGAGCGATACCTGTTTAGCACAGCAAAGACCAAAGCTATGGTCCCAAAAACAGCACCTGGTAAATCTTCAGATGCATTTCTTCATCTTAATGGCGCTGAATTGGAACTTTCCCTAGAGGAAACACATTGGGAATTCATAGATCAAATAATGTAAAAAACAAGTCAACAATCGTTGCACGTATTGACTCAGCACGCCGAGCAGCGTACTCGCTGATGGGCGCCGGAATGCACGGTCTTAATGGTATCAACCCAATGACATCCATCAAGCTATGGGAGCTCTATATCACACCAATCCTTTTATATGGCTTAGAAGCAGTTGTGCTCTCAAACAGCGAAGTCCAAATGCTGGAGGACTACTACAGAGGGACTTTGAAAAGACTGCAGCATCTACCTGCCTCAACCGCTAATGCTGCTGTTTACCTGCTCCTTGGTGTTATCCCAATTGAAGGTCAAATCCATAAGAGAATACTGACACTGTTTCTCAATATGCTGCGACGACCTGACTCAATTGAAGCATTAGTTATTAGACGACAGTTGGCAGTCAAAAGCTACAACTCCCATAGTTGGGTGATTGTTGTTAGAAAGCTCCTGATTCAATACAAGCTTCCATCAGCGTTCAACCTTGTAAAATCCCAACCTACAAAATGTTCCTGGAAGAGGCTGTTGCATGCTAATGTGAATAACTACTGGCTAGAAATCCTAGTCGAGGAAGCTGCAGCGAAAGTAACATTGGGATACATCAACTTATCGTCCTGCAAAATAGGAAGTTGCCACTCAGTCTGGAATATGGCAAACACTGATACCCTTACGGTCATCAAAGCAACAGTCAAAGCAAAGTTGCTCACTCAGCGCTACAACTTGTATGCCGGCTCTACTCGAAACCGTGCCTCTAACACTGATTGTCCACTCTGCGAATCTGAACCAGAGACCACTGAACATTTCCTTCTTAATTGTTCATGTCTGGAAGAAACCCGCAAACCACTCATCAACAAGATTGAACACATCATGTTAGCTCCAAACCTTGAAAGAATGTCAGCAGGACAACATCGTTAGACTAATTCCTCCCATACATTCACTAAATGCAATCCGCTCGCGATCATGCTAGAGGAGGCCACCCGTGACCTCTGTTTCAAGCTGCACCACAAGAGATCTTGCATACTAACTGGAAAGTCTCAGGACACTATATTTCGTCTAAGAAGGCATGATAACACAACGCGACAAAATCAACATTTTACATCAGCTAGGAACTTAGTGCTGGCTGGTTGTTCTCATAGAACAGAGAGGAGGGATTTACAGAACAAACAAACAAACCGCGTGTGGCAAAAATTAAGCGCGAAGCGTCCTTAGAGACAGATTCCTGGCGTGTAAGGTTAGTCATTGCTACATTGATATATTATATACAAAATTGTATACTTGAAAGCATCACATTGGTGTCAGAATAAATTAGACTACGCCCAGATTAGCTGTTTTTCTCAAATTAACTGTGCCGCTGTTTTACTGGTCTTAATTAATTCCGCGCTTTCATTATCAACCCTATGTCGCCATCTTGAAATATTCAATTTGTAAACTGTCTTCTGGTAGGCTATTTTGAGGGTTTTTTCTGTTTTGCATTACAATACGTGGAGTGAGTTAGACACTGCTCATTGTAAGTATTTAAGATTCAAGATTTATTTTATACTTATTATCTTATAGACTGGGAATTCTTCCAGAGATCCGGAGTACAGCCACAGTGGCAGCACTCTTTAGCTCACCTGGTCAGAATGGCCAAGTAAGCTTATGCCATCATCCATGGGGACTCGCATCCGTCTGTCCAGCCATCTGTCCGACGTCCAAATTTTGCTTAAAAAACGCTACTCATTAACCGCTTAGCGGATTTCAAATTAATCTGGCATGAATATTCCTATGTAGGAGGTACACTAGAACTTGGTATACAGAATTTTGATTGGTAAATTTTATTGGCTGCCATCTCGAAATTTCCGAAAAATGGCGGAGAATTGTTTAAAACGATAGGCTACTCCTCATTAACTGTTTGGGAAATTTCAACCAGACTTGGCTGGAAGGATACTAGGCTGGTAGCTTTCAGAACGTCTTGTATACAGAATATTGATTGGTAAATTTTTCCGGTAACCATCATGGATTTTCTGGAAATCACTTAGCAACCACCCCTCACTCTCTCTCATACACTTTAACCCTTTGGTGGTCAAGCTGGAAAAAGCAGGCCTCTAAATCTATCTCTGGAATGTCGATTTACAGACCAAGAGACCGTTTTTGAAAATTTACCATAGCAATGACTGGCATGATAACATCAAGTCAGTGATTCCAATGGTAAACTTTAAAAATTAATCTTGGCCTGCAAATGAACAGTTACCAAGCAAAATTTTAGATTTTCTTTAGACCAATCTGTCGTGTATGACTGCCATGAAATCTAAATTTTAATACTAGATGCTGTTTCATGAGTTTATAATCAATCCCCCAAGTGGTTTCGGAGAAGATTTTTAAAGAAGCTTAAAAAATCGGCCAAAATACAGATGACCACTGGTCAAATTGACTGAGTGGCTGCGTTTGAACAAACCTAGATATTCATACCCTATGGATGGTTCCTGCCAAATATAATTGCAAATGGTCCAGTGGTTCTTGAGAAATCGTTTAAAAAAAAATGTTGATGGACAGATGGATGCCCGACAGTCACCACAGCATAAGCTCACTTAGCCTTTTAGGCCAGGTGAACTAATAATGTGTTAAAAAATAGTCACATCCAAAGCATGTATCCCGTTATCCCTCAAACTTGTTCAAGAAAATTTCAATTTTCTCGTACTCTGCCTGCCAAAACCGGCCTCTGCAGTGGTCTTGAAGAATGTCCATTTGCAGGCCAAGTGAAGACTATTTTTGAAAATTTACTTCTGGAATTACTAGCTCGTTAACCGAGCCAGTCATTCCAGTGGTAAATTTTCAAAAATAGTCTTCACTTGGCCTGCAAATGGACAGTGGATAAGCAAATATTGTGATTTTTTGGACTAAATTTTGTCATTAAAGGGTTAAACTAGTCTTTTCATGGGTCACAAATGGATATTTTTCAATACAGCACCTACTTTCTGTCCAAACTTTGTTCAAAATGTTCAACAGATGTCCTGTATGGCTGCTATGAAATTTAAATTTTAATATAATGTGGTAAACGGTTAACATACATCCAAAGCACATTTATCTCTTTATCCGTCAAATTTGTTCAAGAAATTCCAATTTTCTCCTTCGATCAATACTTACCATTATATTACTTCTGATAACAAGCTAGGAAGCTAGCTGGCTCTAGGAATGGCCAAGTAAGCTTATGCCATGGGGACTCGCATCTGTCTGTCCAGCCATCTGTCCGACGTCCAAATTTTGCTTAAAAACGCCACTCATTAACCGCTTAGCGGATTTCAAATTAATCTGGCATGAATATTCCTATGTAGGAGGTACACTAGAACTTGGTATACAGAATTTTGATTGGTAAATTTTATTGGCTGCCATCTGGAAATTTCTGAAAAATGGCAGAAAATTGTTTAAAATGATAGGCTACTCCTCATTAACTGTTTGGGCAATTTCAACCAGACTTGGCTGGAAGGATACTAGGCTGGTAGCTTTCAGAACGTCTTGTATACAGAATATTGATTGGTAAATTTTTCCGGTAACCATCATGGATTTTCTGGAAATCACTTAGCAACCACCCCTCACTCTCTCTAATACACTTTAACCCTTTGGTGGTCAAGCTGGAAAAAGCAGGCCTCTAAATCTATCTCTGGAATGTCGATTTACAGACCAAGAGACCGTTTTTGAAAATTTACCATAGGAATGACTGGCATGATAACATCAAGTCAGTGATTCCAATGGTAAACTTTAAAATTAATCTTGGCCTGCAAATGAACAGTTACCAAGCAAAATTTTAGATTTTCTTTAGACCAATCTGTCGTGTATGACTGCCATGAAGTCTAAATTTTAATACTAGATGCTGTTTCATGAGTTTTTAATCAATCCCCCAAGTGGTTTCGGAGAAGATTTTTAAAGAAGCTTAAAAAAATCGCCCAAAATACAGATGACCACTGGTCAAATTGACTGAGCGGCTGCGTTTGAACAAACCTAGATATTCATACCCTATGGATGGTTCCTGCCAAATATAATTGAAAATGGTCCAGTGGTTCTTGAGAAATCGTTTAAAAAAAAATGTTGATGGACGGATGGATGCCCGACAGTCACCACAGCATAAGCTCACTTAGCCTTTTAGGCCTGGTGAACTAATAATGTGGTAAAAAATAGTCACATCCAAAGCATGTATCCCGTTATCCCTCAAACTTGTTCAAGAAAATTTCAATTTTCTCGTACTCTGCCTGCCAAAACTGGCCTCTGCAGTGGTCTTGAAGAATGTCCATTTGCAGGCCAAGTGAAGACTATTTTTTAAAATTTACCTCTGGAATTACTGGCTCGGCAACCGAGCCAGTCATTCCAGTGGTAAATTTTTAAAAATATTCTTCACTTGGCCTGCAAATGGACATTGAATAAGCAAATATTGTGATTTTTTGGACTAAATTTTGTCAGAGGGTTAAACTAGTCTTTTCATGGGTCACAAATGGATATTTTTCAATACAGCACATACTTTCTGTCCAAACTTTGTTCAAAATGTTCAACAGATGTCCTGTATGGCTGCTATGAAATTTAAATTTTAATATAATGCGGTAAAAGGTTAACATACATCCAAAGCACATTTATCTCTTTATCCATCAAATTTGTTCAAGAAATTTAAATTTTCTCCTTCGATCAATACTTACCATTATATTACTTCTGATAACAAGCTAGGAAGCTAGCTGGCTCTAGGAATCTAGATTTAGTAAGCTTTCCTGGCTCCTGGAACCAGGTACCCGGTTCCCAACAAATGGGTACCCGTCTGCCAGTGAGGCTCATTCTTGTTTGCATAGCAACAAGAGCAATACATGCTTTTGCATTTGGAGATATCTTAGTTGAATTTAACTCTGTGGCAGCGACGGGACATATTATCGGCTTGAAATAATTATGTTCCTAGTCCGACGGGACGTATTATCGACAAGACACAATTAGGCGACGGGACGTATTATCGGCTCAAGCTACCACCAGTTTTCGATCGCTAAATATGCAAGCATTACTGGCGTTTTATCCAATCAAACTTAGCGTTACATTACGTCAGAAGGCTGAATTTTCTAATTCTCCTTCGATCAATACTCACCATTCTGTTACTTCTGATATACAGCTGGCCCTGACAGCGGCTCTAGGATTATAGACTTAGAAAGCTTTACCGACTCCTGGGAACCGGGTACTCGGCTCCCAACTGCCGAGTACCCGTTTACCATAGAGCTCATTCTTGTTTGCATAGCAACAAGAGCAATACATGCTTTTTGCATTAAGGATTTTAGTGTTTTTTAAAAGAATCTAAGTCTTTAATCAGTAATAGTTTGTGTGTTCTGAAAGGATTAACTAAGGACTATGGAGAATACCGCCCAAGACAACCAGGTTGTATTGTTCTTTATTATCCATAGTTAAAAGACTTAGGTCTCTAAATTTCGTTGTGTCGCATGTTCCAATTTCTAACCCCATAGAATCTGGGACGTGTGCTAGCAACGATATATGCCAGACGATCGCCTTCTTTAAACCCCAACAGGCGATCGGCAGATATGAAAATAGGTGTTTGCTACGGTATTTCTAACACGAATATCGGCTGACGTCGTTCTCCGTAGAATCCGAGCGGGTGACGTCACACCCGGTCGCTCGGATGTTTGTGAAGAAAATTTTTTTTCATTAATTCGCGCATCTTGTTCAGGGTGCTGCGTACTAAAAATGGTACCGGAAACTTTAGAATGATCAAGTTTACGTGCGATCACGATCGGTTTGCAATGATCGGTGGTTTCAAAATTCTTGAGTAGATGCGTGGTCTGCGGTTTTACCGTGTGAGACAGCAGTTGTTATACATTTTGTTGTTTTCTTCACATATCGTGCTGCGTTCGTTAGGAGTATAATTTATATTGATTAGTAAATATACCCTGAATGCTATGCGATATGATTCCTGGAGCCGTTACACATCCTGTAGGATCTATTATGGGTGTGTTGTGCCCGCCGCGTTCGTGTCGTCATAATCAATGCGATCGTTGTTGTAACGTGGCGGGGTGGGGGGTGCGGGAGGTTACGGTTAATTTATGAGTCAAAATATTTGAAAATTAATTGTCTGCCTTCCATCCGTGTCTCGTTCCGCTTGTTTATTGTAGGTTTGTGCTTATTTTATAGGCCAAGCCAGCCCCGCCATCATGTGATGACTGCCATAAGTTTGTCCGTGTAATGTTCAAGGACCATGTCTGTTTTAGGTGTGCCCTGTGTAATATAGATCATAGGTGTAATGTTTGTGCAGTGTGGTCCGTCGAAACGATGGTTAAGTTCCTTGCCCAGAAGGACTTGGCTGGGTCTGACGCGGGGTCAGGCGGTCCGAGAGGAAATCGTGGAGCGCCCGGTTCGGCCGGTGGGGGTGCTCCACGTCCCCAGCTGGAGGTGGCGGAGATGGCACCGCCGGCGTGGTTTGGTCCGGCTATGCAGGGTTTTCTGCATAGCGTTCTGCCCACGCTGGTGTCGTCCCTGCTACCAAAGGTTGGGGGGCAGTTTCTCCCCATGCCTGGTACGGATCCTGTCAGACGGGTTCTGTCTCTCTGCGGCCACCTCCGGGTGGTCCAGTAGCGGTGGCCGGTCCATCAGGTGTGGGAGCCGTCCGCCAGGACGGCTCCACGGTTTATTCGTCTAGTGATGGCTCTTCGGAGTCTGAAGACGATGAGGCCGAGGAGGAGATGTTGCTGCGGCCCGTGAAGCCGCAGGTGGAGAATATGGAGGTTGATTCCGTCCTGGACGGAACCGGCCTCCATTTGTCTGGTTTGGCGCAAGCCAGGTCAGCGGCTCCGCCTGCGGCTGAGGCGAATCGGTTACCGTGCACCGGTTCCGCGCGGCTTGGTTTGTCACCAGCCGTCAGGGGAACCGGTGTGCCGGGCCAGGCGTGGTACTCACCTATCTCGCCTGGTCCGGCAGCCGGACATGGGGTGCCGTTGGCGCCCGTGGCCGGCTATGGTTCCGTGACGGTTACGGGTCCGTACGGTTTTCCGTGCGGACCTACCCCATGGACCGGAGTGTTTCATGGGGTGGCGGCGGAACCATGTGGTAGCGGAGTGCCTGGCGTGTCAACCGTGGCTCCTGGCCGGGAGGCCATGGCTGGCAGACCCGTAAGCATGTCAACGGGTGACGTGTTTGCGGGGGTATCTTCTTCGGAGTTAGATTGGTCTGATGCTCTGGCGTGGCTAGCCAGAGTTGACCCGTCTGTGGTTTTGGCCACGGCCGATGAAGATGCGCCCCGTCCGTCGGTTGCGTCGATTAGGACGGGGATTTTGCCCGCGGCCCGGATCCAGTCAGTGGGACTGGATCCACGGTTCATTGATTTGTTGGATGCTATTTATAGTAAACAACTAATGACCAAGGGTCAGCTCCCTGCAGCCTCCAGGGAGGTGCGGGCAAGGTGCCGTATTCCGTGGGGTGAATACGACAGGTATGGTGTAGTCCCGTCGGTCACGGAGGATGACCGATGGGTACTGGGCGTCCAGAGTGCGGGGTCGGGTGGTCCCGGTCCGGCACTAGTGGATAAGGCCCAGGTACACCAGGAAGAAGTCCTGGCCCTATACGATGAGGGTGTGAGGGCAGCCATGAGCGCTGTCAATCACTCCTATCGTCTACTTCAGTCGGTGTGGGCTGAAGCGGTGGCAGGCCACCCTGTGCCACCTGTGGCGCTATCGTGCGTTAATGACGGCTTGGTGCTGTCAATGGACGCATTGGCAAGGGTGCAAGCGCGTGTGACGAAGTCCAGGAGGCAAATGGTCATTGACCATATGCGTCCGGCTACGGCAGTCAGGGAGCGTCTTCTTGGGACGCCCCTGACAGGGCCTAGCATCTTTGGTGGCCAAGCGCGGGCCATCTTAGAGGACACCGCCAGTATTGCGCAGAATCGGTTAGCGGTAAATCTCCAGCTAGAGCTGGTGCGGCAAGCGCACGCACTAGGGGCTGTGGGCAAGCCGCTAACCGGACAGCCTTCAAAGAAACAGAAAAAGCATAAGGGCAAGGCGAAAGCCAGGCCTATTGCGACGTCTGTTTCGGCTGGGTTCTCGGAGCCACCGCCGGCGAAGAAACCCAGGAAGGCTGTAGAGGCGCCTACCCTCCCCAATGTTGCTCCTGACCGCCCTAGAGGTGGTAAGGGTAAGGGTAAGGCCTCAAAGGGCGGACAGAAGGGGCCGAGGCGTACCTGAGGGTACGCAAGCTCCCTTCATATCCGTCTGGACCGCACCTGTGCGACAGGAACAGCGGTGCCAGTTATACCCGTCGTACCTAGAACGAAATGGTTCTCACTCTCTCTCGTTAAGAAAGGGGGGGGGGGTGCGGACTGCGAGCCGGACAACCCCGTTAGACGTCGAGGCGTCTATGGTGGGTGGAAGGCTCATGCGTTTCGTCGAGGTTTGGCGAGGTGTGACGTCAGACAGTCTGGTCCTGGGATGGTTATCCCAGGGTTACATGCCGGAGTGGTGGGACTTTCCGCCACAAAATCTGTCTTTGGCACCAGTCTGGACACCCGTACCAAGGGAGCCAGACAAGTTAGAAGCCGTTCAAAAGGAAGTGTCGGGTTTGCTTCTGAAGGGAGCAATAAAACCAGCAAACCGGAACACTCCAGGCTTCTATTCAAACATGTTCCTTGTCCCCAAGAGCACGGGGGGATGGAGACCCATACTCAATCTCAGGCCATTAAATTGGTTTATCCATACGCCTCGGTTCCAGATGGAAACACCGAGGTCGGTAATGGCGGGATTGAGGAAAGGAATGTGGTGTGTATCGATCGATTTGAAAGATGCATATTTCCACATTCCGATCAATCGGAGTTGGCACAGGTTTCTGAGATTTGCGTTTCAGAATCAAGTATGGGAGTTTACAGTTCTCCCGTTTGGCCTGTCGACAGCTCCGAGGGTTTTCACAAGAGTGGTCCTTGCGGTGACAGCGTTTCTCAGAAAAGAGAACGTGGCGCTACACACCTACATAGACGACTGGCTGCTCAAGGCAGACTCGGCAGCCAGGTTGAACGTGGATACTGCTCTGACTCTGAAGTTACTTTCAGATCTAGGCTGGATAGTCAACGAGGAGAAATCCGAGTTGACACCCACTCAACATTTCGTTTATTTGGGGATGCGATTCGACCTCGAGGAGGGCAGGGTTTACCCGTCAGAGCCCAGAGTGGTGTCTCTGTTAGCCATCCTCGGGAGTTTTCGAGTGGGAAACCACATTCAGGCAAGGCGGTTCCTTCAGATGCTGGGCATGATGGTCTCCATGGAGCAGGTTATCCCGTACGCTGCTCTAATGCGAAGACCTATCCAGTTGTATCTGATGTCTCTGTGGAAACAGAGAACAGAACCCCTGTCAAAACTGGTGCCAGTTTTGGAGCCGATAATATCGCATCTTCTATGGTGGAAACAGCGTCAGAATCTCCTAATAGGGGTTTCGCTGCACCTACCCCACCCCCAGCTGTACGTTTACACGGATGCATCGCTGGAAGGGTGGGGTGCCTGCCTGGGAGAACACCAGGTCTCGGGCACATGGACTCTCCCGGAGAGTCAGCTGCATATCAATCTGTTGGAAATGATGGCAGTGGAACTGGCGTTGGAAGAGTTCCTTCCGATGATCAGGGGCAAGGTGATATTGATACGGTCGGACAATTCGACAGTAGTATCATATATAAATCGCCAAGGAGGGACCAGGTCGCCCACCCTGTGCATCAGGGTGTGGCACTTGATTCAATGGTGCAGGAATTACTCGGTTGTTTTGAAAGCAGCTCATATTCCTGGCCGATTGAACATTCTGGCGGATGCTTTGTCTCGCAGACAGAGAATCCTGCCAACAGAATGGTCCCTCAACCCTCCAGTTCTACGACGGATCTTCGAGCATTGGGGCAAACCCAACGTGGACTTGTTCGCCACAAAGGAAAATGCTCAAATCATGACATATGTCTCGCCGATTCCAGATCCAAATGCCGTCGATACAGACGCTCTGGCGATAAGCTGGAGAGGGATGCACGCCTACGCGTATCCACCCACCATTCTTCTACCGAAGGTATTGGTGAAGGTCAGGGAGGAACCGTGTCTGGTCCTGCTAATAGCGCCGTATTGGCCGAGCAGGGCGTGGTTCACGGATCTTCTAGATCTGCTGGTGGAAAATCCTGTGCAGTTGCCCGAGATTCCGAACATAATCTCCCAGGCCAAGGGACGCTTCCTACACGAGCGTCCCGAAATGTTCAAATTGACTGCATGGATGTTGTCAAACAACGTTCCACGTCGGAAGGCTTTTCTCGACAGGCTGCTGATTTCATCGCGGCTGCGAGAAGGAGGTCAACCTTCAAGTCATATAACAACAAGGTTAACAGATTTGCAGACTGGTGTGAAGAAAAGGGTATTGATACCTTTCAATCCACTATTCAGCAAATAGCAGACTTTCTCTGTGAGCTGTTCTTTACAGGACTAGCTCCCGTCACAATTGCTGGATACAAGTCAGCTTTGGCATCAGTTATCCCTTGTCTAGCCAACAGGGATAGTCCAGAGGTGGCCCAGTTAAACGTGATGTTGAAGGGAATGAGCAATCTCCGCCCGAGACAACCAGTAGACATCTGTGGATCTGCCATAAAAAGCCTTATGGCGCCGCATCCATGGATACTATCTCTCGTTGGGTGGTCGAATGCATTCAGACTACTCACGAGATGGCGACTGGGCACCAGGTGCATGGCGTAAGGGCACACGATGTTAGAGGAATAGCCGCCTCGACCGCCCTTTACAATGGTGTTCCGTTAGAGGACATCATGGCCGTTGCACAATGGCACTGTGAGTCCTCATTTACGGATTACTATATGAGGGATGTGTCAGACTCAGCCAATCCACTCGCTTTAGCTGTTTTGAAACGATAGTTAGTGACCACACTGCTTTTCCCCTTTTTTCACTTTGGTAAGAAAAGAACCTAAAGCAGGCATGGTCAAGCGAGAGAATGTCAACCAGATTGTGTCACTGATGGCCGAACCGGTGAATGGTTGTAGGCGGTACGTCTGAAGTCCTGTTATCATAAGGTAATTCCACAAGTGAGAGTTTTTTGTATTATGTATATGTATCATGTTCATTCATCTTATATATTCATGCTCATTCCCAGGCTAATACAAGCGATATGCAGGGAGTAGTTAACCCTCTTGGCATATTGGTGTTTTCAGGCGAGATACATGTTCGTTAGTTCTCTCCCTTTTCTTAGGAGGAAAAAGGGGGGGGGGTCTGTGACGCGAATGTGATTCGGTTCCGTGAACTTGACGGTCCTTTTAGGTCTCCGTTAGTCAAGTTTGAAGTCTAAAATCTTTCTCCAAGGGGCAAAATTAGCATGTATGGCTTGCCCCTTCCCACCAGGTTACTGATCAAATCTGGTGTATATCAGAAGTAACAGAATGGTGAGTATTGATCGAAGGAGAATGCAGGAAATGTCAATTTCCCTTTCTCCGAGATCTAACAATACTCACCATTCTGTTACGGACCCAGCCTCCCAGCCCCACGGAGGCAAGCCATAGTTTTCTCTTGTTTGGTGGCTATGCAAACAATATGAGCTCTATGGTAAACGGGTACTCGGCAGTTGGGAGACGAGTACCCGGTTCCCAGGAGTCGGTAAAGCTTTCTAAGTCTATAATCCTAGAGCCGCTGTCAAGGCCAGCTGTATATCAGAAGTAACAGAATGGTGAGTATTGTTAGATCTCGGAGAAAGGGAAATTGACATTTCCTGCATTCTCCTTCGATCAATACTCACCATTCTGTTACTTCTGATATACAGCTGGCCCTGACAGCGGCTCTAGGATTATAGACTTAGAAAGCTTTACCGACTCCTGGGAACCGGGTACTCGGCTCCCAACTGCCGAGTACCCGTTTACCATAGAGCTCATTCTTGTTTGCATAGCAACAAGAGCAATACATGCTTTCTGCATTGAGGATTTTAGTGTTTTTTGTGAAAGAAAATCTAAGTCTTTAATCTGTGATAGTTTGTGTGTTCGTGAAAGGATTAACTAAAGGATACTATGGAGAATACCACCGAAGATAACCAGGTTGTATCGTTCTTTATTATCCATAGTTAAAACCGCTGTGTCGCATGTTCCAATTTCTGACCCCATAGAATCTGGGACGTGTGCTAACAACGATATATGCCAGACGATCGCCTTCTTTAACCCCCAACAGGCGATCGGCAGATATGAAAATAGGTGTTATGCTACAGTATTTCTAACACGAGTATCGGCTGACGGCGTTCTCCGTAGGATCCGAGCGGGTGACGTCACACCCGGTCGCTCGGATGTTTATGTGAAGAAAAATTTTTCATTAATTCGCGCATCTCGTTCTGGGTGCTGCGTACTAAAAATGGTACCGGAAACTTTAGAATGATCAAGTTTACGTGCGATCACGATCGGTTTGCAATGATCGGTGGTTTCAAAATTCTTGAGTAGATGCGTGGTCTGCGGTTTTACCGTGTGATACAGCAGTTTGTTATACATTTTGTTGTTTTCTTCACATATCGTGCTGCTTTCGTTAGGAGTATAATTTATATTGATTAGTAAATATACCCCGAATGCTATGCGATATGATTCCTGTAGCCGTTACACATCCTGGAGGATCTATTATGGGTGTGTTTAATGCCCGCCTCGTTCTTGTCGTCATAGTCAATGCGATCGTTGTTGTAACGTGGCGGGGTGGGGTGCGGGAGGGTTACAGTTAATTTATGAGTCAAATTATTTGAAAATTAATTGTCTGCCTTCCATCCGGGTCTCGTTCCGCTTGTTTATTGTAGGTTTGTGCTTATGTTATAGGCCAAGCCAGCCCCGCCATCATGTGACGAATGCCATAAGTTTGTCCGTGTCGTGTTCAAGGACCATGTCTGTTTTAGGTGTTCCCTGTGTAATATTGATCATAGGTGTAATGTTTGTGCAGTGTGGTCCGTTGAGATGATGGTTAAGTTCCTTGCCAGAAGGACTTGACTGGGTCTGACGCGGGGTCAGGCGGTCCGAGAGTAAATCGTGGAGCGCCCGGTTCGGCCGGTGCGGGTGCTCCACGTCCCCAGCTGGAGGTGGCGGAGATGGCACCGCCGGCGTGGTTTGGTCCGGCTGTGCAGGGTTTTTCTGCATAGCGTTCTGCCCACGCTGGTGTCGTCCCTGCTACCAAAGGTTGGGGGGCAGTTTCTCCCCATGCCTGGTACGGATCCTGTCCTCGGACAGGATTCTGGACTGGTTACCGAGGGGGCCGTCTCGTACGGCCCCCTGGCAGTCCCGTCTGGCTTCGGCCAGACGGGTTTCTGTTTCTCTGCGGCCACCTCCGGGTGGTCCAGTAGCGGTGGCCGGTCCGTCAGGTGTGGGAGCCGTCCGCCAGGACGGTTCCACGGTTGACTCGTCTAGTGACGACTCTTCGGAGTCTGAAGACGAGGAGGCCGAGGAGGAGAGGTTGCTGCGGCCCATGAAGCCGCAGGTGGAGAATATGGAGGTTGATTCCGTCCTAGACGGAACCGGCCTCCATTTGTCTGGTTTGGCGCAAGCCAGGTCAGCGGCTCCGCCTGTGGCTGAGGCAAATCCGTTACCATGCACCGGTTCCGTGCGGCTTGGTTTGGCACCAGCCGTCACGGGAACGGGTGTGCCGGGCCGGGCGTGGTACTCGCCTATCTCGCCTGGTCCGGCAGTCGGACGTGGGGTGCCGTTGGCGCCCGTGTCCGGCTATGGTTCCGCGACTGCTACGGGTCCATACGGTTTTCCATGCGGACCTACCCCATGGACCGGAGTGTTTCATGGGGTGGCGGCGGAACCGTGTGGTACCGGAGTGCCTGGCGTGTCAGCCGTGGCTCCTTGCTGGGAGGCCGTGGCTGGCAGACCCGTGAGCACGTCAACGGGTGACGTGTTTGCGGGGGTGTCTTCATAGGAGGTAGATTGGTCAGATGCTCTGGCGTGGCTAGCCAGGGTTGACCCGTCTGTGGTTTCGGCCACGGCCGATGAAGATGCGCCCTGTCCGTCAGTTGCGTCGATCAGGACGGGGATTTTGCCCGAGGCCCGGATCCAGTCAGTGGGACTGGATCCACGGTTCATAGAATGGTTGTATGCTATTTATAGCAAACAACTGATGACCAAGGGTCAGCTCCCTGCGGCCTCCAGGGAGGTGCGGGCAAGATGTCGTATTCTGCGGGGGGAATACGACAGGTATGGTGTAGTCCCGTCGGTCACGGAGGATGACCGATGGGTACTGGGCGTCCAGAGTGCCGTGGCGGGTCACCCCGGTCCGGCACTTGTGGACAAGTCTCAGGTACACCAGGAAGAAGTCCTGTCCCTATGCGATGAGGGTGTGAGGGCAGCGATGAGCGCTGTCAATCACTCTTATCGTCTCCTTCAGTCGGTGTGGGCTGAAGCGGGGCAGGCCACCCTGTGCCACCTGTGGCGCTTTCATGTGTCAATGACGGCCTGGTGCTGTCGATGGACGCATTGGCAAGGGTGCAAGCGCGTGTGACGAAATCCAGGAGGCAAATGGTCATTGACCATATGCGTCCGGCTACGGCAGTCAGGGAGCGTCTTCTTGGGACGCCCCTGACAGGGCCTAGCATCTTCGGTGGCCAAGCGCGGGCCATCTTAGAGGATACCGCCAGTATCGCGCAGAATCGGTTAGCGGTAAACCGACAGCTAGAGCTAGTGCGGGAAACCGCTAACGGGACAACCTTCAAAGGAGCAGAAGAAGCATAAGGGCAAGGCGAAAGCTAGGCCTGTTGCGACTTCTGCTTCAGCTGAGTTTTCAGAGCCGCCGCCGGCGAAGAAGCCCAGGAAGGTTGTAGAGGCGCCTACCCTCCCCAATGTTGCTCCTGACGGCCCTAGAGGCGGGAAGGGGAAGGGTAAGGGTAAGGCCTCAAAGGGCGGACAGAAGGGGCCGAAGCGTACCTGAGGGTACGCAAGCTCCCTTCATATCCGCCTGGACCGCGCCTGTGCGACAGGAACAGCGGTGCCAGTTATACCCGTCGTGCCTAGAACGAAATGGTTCTCTCTCTCTCTCGTTAAGAAAGAGGGGGGAGCGGACTGCGAGCCGGACAACCCCGTTAGACGTCGAGGCGTCTATGGTGGGTGGAAGGCTCATGCGTTTTGTCGAGGCCTGGCAAGGTGTGACGTCAGACAGTCTGGTCCTGGGATGGTTATCCCAGGGTTACATGCCGGAGTGGTGGGACTTTCCACCACAAAATCTGTCTTTGGCACCTGTCTGGACACCCGTACCAAGGGAGCCAGACAAGTTAGAAGCCGTTCAAAAGGAAGTGTCGGGTTTGCTTCTGAAGGGAGCAATAAAACCAGCAAACCGAAACACTCCAGGCTTCTATTCAAACATGTTCCTTGTCCCCAAGAGCACAGGGGGATGGAGACCCATACTCAATCTCAGGCCATTAAATTGGTTTATCCATACGCCTCGGTTCCAGATGGAAACGCCGAGGTCGGTAATGCGGGATTGAGGAAAGGAATGTGGTGTGTATCGATCGATCTGAAAAATGCATATTTCCACATTCCTATGAATCGGAGTTGGCACAGGTTTCTGAGATTTGCGTTTCAGAATCAAGTATGGGAGTTTACAGTTCTCCCGTTTGGCCTGTCGACAGCTCCGAGGGTTTTCACAAGAGTGGTCCTTGCGGTGACAGCGTTTCTCAGAAAAGAGAACGTGGCGCTACACACCTACATAGACGACTGGCTGCTCAAGGCAGACTCGGCAGCCAGGTTGAACGTGGATACTGCTCTGACTCTGAAGTTACTTTCAGATCTAGGCTGCATAGTCAACGAGGAGAAATCCGAGTTGACGCCCACTCAACGTTTCGTTTATTTGGGGATGCGATTCGACCTCGAGGAGGGCAGGGTTTACCCGTCAGAGCCCAGAGTGGTGTCTCTGTTAGCCATCCTCAAGAGTTTTCGAGTGGGAAACCACATTCAGGCGAGGCGGTTCCTTCAGATGCTGGGCATGATGGTCTCCATGGAGCAGGTTATCCCGTAAGCTGCTCTAATGCGAAGGCCTATCCAGTTGTATCTGATGTCTCTGTGGAAACAGAGAACAGAACCCCTGTCAAAACTGGTGCCAGTTTTGGAGCCGATAATATCGCATCTTCTATGGTGGAAACAGCGTCAGAATCTCCTATTAGGGGTCTCGCTGCACCTACCCCGCCCCCAGCTGTCCATCTACACGGATGCATCGCTGGAAGGGTGGGGTGCCTGCCTGGGAGAACACCAGGTCTCGGGCACATGGACTCTCCCGGAGAGTCAGCTGCATATCAATCTGTTGGAAATGATGGCAGTGGAACTGGCGTTGGAAGAGTTCCTTCCGATGATCAGGGGCAAGGTGATATTGATACGGTCGGACAATTCGACAGTAGTATCATATATAAATCGCCAAGGCGGGACCAGGTCGCCCACTCTGTGTATCAGGGTGTGGCACTTGATTCAATGGTGCAGGAATTACTCGGTTGTTTTGAAAGCAGCTCGTATTCCTGGCCGATTGAACATTCTGGCGGATGCTTTGTCTCGCAGACAGAGAATCCTGCCAACAGAATGGTCCCTCAACCCTCCAGTTCTGCGACGGATCTTCGAGCATTGTGGCAAACCCAACGTGGACTTGTTCGCCACAAAGGAAAATGCTCAAATCATGACATATGTCTCGCCGATTACAGATCCAAATGCCGTCGATACAGACGCTCTGGCGATAAGCTGGAGAGGGATGCACGCTTACGCGTACCCACCCACCATTCTTCTACGAAGGTATTGGTGAAGGTCAGGGAGGAACCGTGTCTGGTCCTGCTAATAGCGACGTATTGGCCGAGCAGGGCGTGGTTCACGGATCTTCTAGATCTGCTGGTGGAAAATCCTGTGCAGTTGCCCGAGATTCCGAACATAATCTCCCAGACCAAGGGACGCTTCCTACACGAGCGTCCCGAAATGTTTTGACTGCGTGGATGTTATCAAACAACGTTCCACGTCGGAAGGCTTTTCTCGACAGGCTGCTGATTTCATCGCGGCTGCGAGAAGGAGGTCAACCTTCAAGTCATATAACAACAAGGTTAACAGATTTGCAGACTGGTGTGAAGAAAAGGGTATTGATACCCTTCAATCCACTATCAGCAAATAGCAGACTTTCTCTGTGAGCTGTTCTTTTGAGGACTAGCTCCCGTCACAGTTGCTGGATACAAGTCAGCTTTGGCATCAGTTATCCCTTGTCTAGCCAACAGGGATAGTCCAGAGGTGGCCCAGTTAAATGTGATGTTGAAGGGAATGAGCAATCTCCGACCGAGACAACCGGTAGTCATTCCAGCCTGGAGTCTATCTTTAGTGCTTAATGTACTGGCCAAGCACCCTTTCGAACCGTTGCGTTCGGCTAGTCTAAAGCATTTGACTCTAAAGGCGGTCTTTCTATTGGCAGCTTCCTCAGCTAGAAGGCGCAGTGAGATCCATGCGCTTTCGGCAGAGAGGAACCGATTTATTGTTTCTGGAGAAGGTCTGCGTCTTCTGCCAAGAGCAGAGGTTATGTCAAAGAACCAATCTTTGAGATATCCCGGCAAACCGATCATTATACCGAAGTTAACTAGGTTTGATCGTGATGCCAGTGTCTGGTGCCCGGTCCGTGCTTTGACTAAGTACAAGAAACGGACTGACTCGTTACGGTCGAACGATAGACATCTGTGGATCTGCCATAAAAAGTCTTATGGCGCCGCATCCATGGATACTATCTCTCGTTTGGTGGTCGAATGCATTCAGACTACTCACGAGATGGCGACTGGGCCCCTGGTGCAAGGCGTAAGGGCACACAATGTCAGAGGAATAGCCGCCTCGACCGCCCTTTACAATGGTGTTCCGTTATAGGACATCATGGCCGTTGCACAATGGCACTGTGAGTCCTCATTCACGGATTACTATATGAGGGATGTGTCAGACTCAGCCAATCCACTCGCTTTAGCTGTTTTCAAACGATAGTTAGTGACCACACTGCTTTTCACCCTTTTCTCACTTTGGTAAGAAAAGAACCTAAAGCAGGCATGGTCAGGCGAGAGGATGTCAACCAGATTGTGTCACCGATGGCCGAACCGGTGAATGGTTGGAGGCGGTACGTCTGAAGTCCAATTATCATAAGGTAATTCAATAAGTGAGAGTTTTTTGTATTATGTATATCTATCATGTTCATTCATCTTATATATTCATGCTCATTCCCAGGCTAATACATGGAATATGCAGGGAGTAGTTAACCCTCTTGGCATATTTGTGTTTTCAGGCGAGATACATGTTCGTTAGTTCTCTCCCTTTTCTTAGGAGGAAAAAGGGGGTGGGCTGTGACGCGAATGTGATTCGGTTCCGTGAACTTGACGGTCCTTTTAGGTCTCCGTTAGTCAAGTTTGAAGTCTAAAATCTTTCTCCAAGGGGCAAAATTAGCATTTATGGCTTGCCCCTTCCCACCAGGTTACTGATCAAATCTGGTGTATATCAGAAGTAACAGAATGGTGAGTATTGATCGAAGGAGAATGCAGGAAATGTCAATTTCCCTTTCTCCGAGATCTAACAATACTCACCATTCTGTTACGGACCCAGCCTCCCAGCCCCACGGAGGCAAGCCATAGTTTTCTCTTGTTTGGTGGCTATGCAAACAATATGAGCTCTATGGTAAACGGGTACTCGGCAGTTGGGAGCCGAGTACCCGGTTCCCAGGAGTCGGTAAAGCTTTCTAAGTCTATAATCCTAGAGCCGCTGTCAGGGCCAGCTGTATATCAGAAGTAACAGAATGGTGAGTATTGTTAGATCTCGGAGAAAGGGAAATTGACATTTCCTGCAAATCATGACTTATGTCTCAACGATTCCCGATCAAAATACCGTCGAACACACGCTCTGGTGATAAGCTGGAGAGGGATGCACGCTTACACGTACCCACCCACCATTCTTCTGCCGAAGATGTTGGTGAAGATCAGGGAGGAACCGTGCCTGGTCCTGCTAATAGCGCCATTTTGGCGGATCTTCTAGATCTGCTGGTGGACAATCCAGTGCAGTTACCCGAGATTCCGAACATAATCTCCCAGACCAAGGGACGCTTCCTACATGAGCGTCCCGAAATGTTCAAATTGACTGCGTGGATGTTATCAAACAACGTTCCACATCGGAAGACTTTTCTCGACAAGCTGCGAATTTCATCGCAGCTGCGAGAAGGAGGTCAACCTACAAGTCATATAACAACAAGGTTAACAGATTTGCAGACTGGTGTGAAGGAAAGGGTATTGATACCTTTCAATCCACTATTCAGCAAATAGCAGACTTTCTCTGTGAGCTGTTCTTTTCAGGACTAGCTCCTGTCACAATTGCAGGTCAGCTTTGGCATCAGTTATCCCTAGGCTTGCGCGATTATTGCTTTCAATAATCATGATTGATTATTTAATAATAATCGCGATTACTCGATTAATCAGCTTGAGTACACATTACCCAGTTAAAACAGCAGATGTTGAGAAAGGTCGATTTGCAGGCCAAGAGAAGACTATTTTTGAAAATGTCACTGGAATGCCTGGCTCAATTCTCGAGCCAGTCATTCCAGTGATACATTTTCAAAAATAGTCTTCACTTGGCCTGCAAATGTGCATGCATTCACTGAGCAAAATATAAATTTCCGTGACCGATCGCATTAAAGAATAATTAAAAGGTAGGTTTTGAAACATTTTATGCTGTAGGATTATTCACAATTATTCGATTATTTCATTTTTAATCATATAAATTCACGATTTAAAAAATAATCGCGATTTTCGATTTAATCACATAATCGCGCAAGCCTAGTTATCCCTTGTCTAGCCAACAGGGATAGTCAAGAGGTGGCCTAGTTAAATGTGATGGTGAAGGGAATGAGCAATCTCCGACCGAGACAACCGGTTGTCATTCCAGCCTAGAGTCTATCTTTGGTGCTTAATGTGCTAACAAATTATCCTTTCGAACCGTTGGGTTTGGTTAGTCTAAAGCATCTGATTCTTAAGGCAGTCTTTCTACTTGGAGCTTCCTCAGCTAGAAGGCGCAGTGAGATCCATGCACTTTCAGCAGAGGGACCGATTTATTGTCTCTGGAGAGGGTCTGCGACTGCTTCCAAGAGCAGAATTTATGTCAAAGAACCAGTCTTTGAGATATCGCAGCAAGCTGGTAATAATTTACCATAATTAACCAGGTATGATCGTGATGCCAGTGCCTGGTGTCCGGTCCGTGCTTTGACCAAGTACAAGAAATGGACGGACGTTCTACGGTCAAAAGATCAACATCTTAGAGCATGCAATCGCATGGAGTTCAGAGCAATATAAATGCACTGTCATTCATTCATTCATTCATTCAACTATGGATCTGCCTTATGGCGTCGCATCCCTGGATACTATCTCTCGCTGGGTAGTTGACTACCCACGAGATTGCAACCGGTCACCAGGTGCAATGTACCAGGGCTCACGATGTCAGGGGAATAGCCACCTCAACTGCCCTATTCAATGGTGTCGCATTAGAGGACATCATGGCCGTTGCACAATGGCACTGACTCCTCTTTCACGGACTACTAATGAGGGACATGTCAGACTCAGCCAATCCACTCGCTTTAGCAGTCTTGAAAACTAGTTAAGTGGCCACACTCATGGTTCTCCTTTTAGAAGCTTTAGTCCTATATTAGGGATGACAGACATGGTCAGCGAGAGGATTTTAGCCTAAAGTCATGTTGGGCCAAAAGGGTGACGGTTGGTGGTGTGGTGTCTGCAATCCAAAAGTCATAAGGTAATCTAAGTTAGACTGTTTGTTGTATAATGTTTATATATCATGTTCATTCATCTTATATATTCATGCTCATTCCCAGGCTTATGTGTGTCGTTAGAGGTTAACCCTCTTGGCATACCTGTGTTTTCAGGCGAGATGCATGTTCGTTCGTTCTCTTCCCTTTTTGGGGGAGAGGGGGGGAGGGGGTATGGCGATTAAGCGAATGTGGTTCGATCCCAAAGCTTGTCGATCCTTTCATGTTCTTGTGACAAGTTTAGTCTAGATCTTTCTCTAGGGGCAAAAAAAGCTTCATATTGCTTGCCATTCCCACCGGGTTACTGATCAAATCTGGTGTTATCAATAAGTAATGTAATGGTAAGTATTGATCAAAGGAGAATGAAGAAAATTTCACTTTCGCTTTCTCCTGGATCTAACAATACGTACCATTACATTACGGACCCTGCCTCCCAGGCCCCAGCCCCATGGAAGCAAGCCATAATAATAAAAATAATAATAATAATAATCTTTATTTAATGAGGGTAAACGACGTCAGTAAAATCTGATCTTCCCGAGGCCCTCAGAAAGAATGCACACACTTGCATACACACGCACGCACACAGACAAACTGACAGAGAAAAACACTGCAAGTACACTTACACATAAATCATACTATGTACAAATATATACAATATATTACAAGTAGAAATAGTCAGTTATTAGTCAAAAGTTTACATACATGTATTATATCCTGTGTACAAATGATATACAATTATTAGAATGCTAGCTATTTATTTATTTATTTTTACTTTTTTTTTTCTTTTTTTTTAGCTGGCTTTATACCTATGCCCTTGGAATTCAGAGTGTAATGGCTCTGAGTTTATTACTTTATCATTACATTTGATTTATATATTCCTGAAGATTGGACTTGAAAGACATTAAAGTGGTAGACTTCCACAGTTGTGGGGCTGCATGTGTAAAGCTTTTCTTTCCATAATCTGTTTTAATCTTGGGAACTTGTAGATGATTAAATGTCTTTGAGCGCAAATTCCTAGTGTGTGCATCCTCGATTGAAATGAACATGTCTTTTATGTAGCTGGGAGCAAGCCCATTTCTCGCCTTGTATGTCATAATGCCTGTTTTAATCATCATTCTTTTAGTTAAAGTTGTCCAATTTAGTGTTTTATATAATGGCGCTGATGGTGTTCTATAAGGCATATCTAATATTACTCTATCAGCTCGCTTTTGTAACTTTTCTAACCTATCCAACAGTGTAGGTGAAAATTGACAAAATACAAGACTGCAGTAATCTATATGTGAAAGAATATAAGATTTATAAAACAGATTTCTTTGTTCTGTGTTAAGATAATTCTTATTTTTCTTTAGCATATAGATCAACGAAGAAATCTTTTTACACAATTTGCCTATATGTTCATTCCATGTAAGTGCATTATCTATATTTAAGCCTAAAAGTTTGTCAAATTTAACAACGTTTAGGTTTCCATTGCTTGTAGGTATTATAACATCATGTGTGTTTATATGTTTTAATTTATACCTACTTCCCAACATCATCAATTTAGTTTTATCTGTATTCAGCAACATTTTATTATCTACGCACCAGTTTTCTACAGACTGCATACCGTTAGTTAAGTTTTTTCGTATTTCAGAGCTATTGGAGCTAGCAGTATGCATAGTCGTATCATCTGCATACATATCCATAAGGTTATTGACACACATAGGGAGATCATTGATGTATAAAATGAACAGGAGCGGTCCTAATACAGAGCCCTGCGGTACTCCGATATCAATTGGCAAATGCTTAGAAACCTTTCCAGAAATTGAAACGTATTGTTTTCTGTCCTTTAAATATGAACAAAACCAGTTTAAAGCATCTTCTCCAAATTTGTATATTCTTAGTTTTCTCAGTAAAATGTGTCAGGTCTTGTTTGGTAGCTATGCAAACATGTGATCGGCTCATGGTAATGGGTACCCATTTGTTGGGGGCGGGTACCCAGTTCCAGGAACCAGTAAGAGCTTATCAAATCAGAAGATTCTTAGGTGACGGAACCAAGGGTGTTGTTATCAAGAAGTAATGTAATGGTAAGTATTGTTAGATCTCGGAGAAAGGGAAATTGAAATTTCCTTCAATCAATAACCCAATTTCAACAAAACTTGGCTGGAACGATCCTATGATGGTAGCCTTCAACATATTAAACGAGAGTTGATTAGTCAACTTTTTCTTGGTCATCTTGGATTTTCCGAAAATCATCCATCATGTTTAAATGCAAATGGCTTAAATACCAATGGTCCAGGTGAGCACCACAGGCCCAATAAAAAAACTCTGAAATATGGCAACAGCTGAACCAACTTTGTTCAAGGGATGTTGTTAGGCCAAATAGTTTGCCCACCATCTTTGATGAACTAGTTTTTGAGAAAAAACCTCCAGAAACGCTGAACTGATTGTGCCGTAATTTGGGAGATATGATTATGGGCTAAGGGCCATTAAAGTTTGTTGAAGGAAAGTTGAGACATCGGGAAAAAACCCATGAGCCAATCAAAATGGAGTGTTTGGCAACCATATTGGAATTTTTTATTCGATGGATCTTGAAGCCAAAATTGGTTTTGGTTTTTGGGTATTGTGATCTCATATTTTGCATTTTTGAAACGGTCGAATGAACTGTTTGGCGGCCATCTTGGATATTTTTCCCACCATAAGCTACCATAGGCTAAGTTCAAGTATGTTGTCTGGGTAAGCAGGCTACCTCGACAACATATCCGAACGACCAAAAGGCAAGAGTATTATCGGACAACGGTATCACATGGTACAAATTCGTATCACGTGTTACAAATTCGACTCATTTGCTCCTTCTTCAAGTGAGAGTAAAAGTGTGCACATGTGTAGATAGACAAAGCAACGACATGGTACTTCCAGTCCGAGTAACCCGACAACGAACACAAATTCAACCATAGTAAAGCAATAGCAAATTTAAAATGCCTTCTCTAGAACGACGTGGTTGATTTCAATTATATTAGGCAGGAAGCATCCTTAGGGCATGGGATCCAAGTTTGTTCAAAGGAAGCCGATCAGCCAATTTGGCTGGCGGCCATGTTGGATTTTGGCCGATTATTAGAAGCATATTTAAAGCTGAAACCGCTTGGGGAATTGATTCAAGACTCATGAAATATCATCTAGGGCAGGGACTTTACATACTACATGTTATTAGGTCTCTCTCTAGGGTAACAGCTGAACCAAGTTTGTTTAAGAGAACAGCTTGGCATCTATCTTGGATGACCTAGTTCTTGTTGTAATTCTGGCCAAAACCTTAGGATTCAACTTTAAAATAGACAATTGCCTTTCTCGTAGAATTGGGTACTAACTACAGAACTCAGATCATTCAGACTTTTGGTCTCACAGAGAGAACAAGCATCAGGCTACTAGAGAAGTCAATCCAATAGACTACGTTGTTAGTACCCTTTCTAGTTGAAATGCCTATGTGCCAGGTGAGCGATATAGGCCCATTGGGCCTCTTGTTCCGAACACAATATGGTTGCTGGAAATTGTTGCAGTTTGTTTTTATAGTCATTTGTTTCAAGCCCTCGATTACCAAAACTCATATTCTTCATTTGTAGTTCTTTTCATAGGTATATGTGTAAATATATTATACAGACATGTAGGCTACATATTGGCTAAATTAAAATATCATAAATAAAGGAAAAATATTTTAGACAGATTTTAGGTTTTGGATGGTTTTGGACAATTTAACCATTGTTAAACTGCCCGAAATGGCCTCTGCAGTAACCTTGAGGAATGTCCATCTACAGGTAGAGAGAAGAGTATTTTTGACAATTTAACACTTGAATGGCTCGGGTGACATTCAATAAGGAAATATTTAGATTTTCTTGAACAAATTTGACCATTAAAAGGGTTAAGGTGTTCAAAATGTATTTTGGGCAGACTGTTTAAACCGCTAGTGGACCAGTCAAAATGTATGGTGTTTGGCTATGTCATGTTTCCGCTTTACTTGCGTCTGATTTATTTCAGAAATACAGTGTCATCTCAAAACCATGCGCTGATGATTGAAGATAGCTAAGATGTGGTCTGACATGGGACCCTTTGGTTGAATGGCATGCATTCGGCAAACACTGGGCTGCAGGATTTGGAGGAGATTGTGACAGCAATTTCGTCCCTGTCTCACACTTCCAATTTGCCACAAGGGGTGGAAGCAGCATCAGCAACTCGCGCCTCAAGGTGAGCATGTGTGATAATGACCAAACTTATTGTTTTTCAGCAATGACATTTTTTTTGTTAAGCTTAACTTAATGGTTTATATCTTGTTTGGTTAAAAACACTGAAGCCAAACTTGGAGACAACTTATTTATTGTAAAAGACATGGCTCATTAATGTCAGTGTCAAAAGGTCATGGTCACTTGGACTTTGTCAGTGAAATGGTTAAACACAATGTAATTTTGAAAAAAACAAGGGTTTATATACCAAGGTCCCAGTGACCATGACCTTTTGACACCAACATTAATGGGCCATGTCTTTTACAATAAATAAGTTGTCCCCAAATCCCTAAAAAAGTATATTCTTTATGATATAAAACAAGTCCAATTAATTTCTAAATATTCAAGTTTTACTGAATTTTGTGGTCAAATGGTCAAAGGTTATGGTCCCTGTAACCTTGCTTCCTTAAGGAGAGGGCATAACACATTGTCTTTATGGTCAAAAGCACTATGACCTGCTTAAAAATAGTTTTCAACATTAACATTTTGTAAGGGCATTGGTTTTCAGAAATAAGGGAAAACAAATAGAATTCATGGAATTAGTGAAAAATAAATGGATAAGGGCATTAAAAAAAGGTAAATTGAAATGGAAACATGATATTAAAATGAAAATTAATGGATAAGGGCATTTTTCTCTAGAAAGTGAGACTGATTCTCATGTAAAGTTGTAACTTATTAAGTACCAATATGTTTCCCACCCTGACGTCATACTTTCTGGGCATACTAATAACATGATGCATAACACAAATTTGACAATTCTATTGATTTTACTAAATGTACCTTCAAGCTTAGATGGTATAGTTTACAAAACAGAAATGAAACGGAATCAGCACTTTTGTGAAGCAGAAAATGGCAAATTCTCCTTCGAGCAATACTTACCATTATATTACTCTTTGATAATACAAGCTAGCTAGCTAGCTGCTCTAGGAATCTAGATTTAGAAAGCTTTATGGGCTCCTGGAACCAGGTACCCAGCTCCAAACACCCGGGTACCTGTCTGCCAGTGAGGCTCATTCTTGTTTGCATAGCAACAAGAGCAATACATGCTTTTTGCATATTGAAATATTCTTAGTTTTCTCAAAGTTTAAGTCTTTGTGCCTAATTTAGCTAAGTTTTTCGCACCAGGAATTATTGGATTACCATGGATTACCAACTGAAACTCAGGTTGTATTCTTTCATGTTATTCTCTAGCATATATGGAGACTTAGGTCTCTAAAATTTTGTGTGTTGCATTTCCCAATTTCTGACCCCGAATCTGGGACGTGTGGTTACAACGAAATATGCCAGATACGGTCGCCTCATTTAATCCCAATGGCAATCGGCAGTAATATGAAATTGGATGTTGGCTATACAGTTTTTTAACATGAAAATCGGCTGATGTCGTTCTCCGTATTATCTGAGTGGGTGACATCACACCCGTGTTGTTTCTCGGATTTTTGTCTAGCTTGCGAAGCAGGATTGAGACATAGGTATCACTTTTCCGGCAGCGGCGGCGTAAACTTTTAAGTTAAGTTTATATCTCAGCAATGCCTGATCCAATTGGAACCAAACTTGGATGCATAGTAATATGCATCAAAATGAAGCAGCACGCTGATGCAGGCTTCATGCGTTCAAGGTTATGGGGTCAACGGTCACTATAATCTTTGTTAATATTTTACTTTACGTGGTCTTGAAGAATGTCCATTTGCAGGCCAAGTGAAGAGCCAGTCATTCCAGTGGTAAATTTTCAAAAATATTCTTCACTTGGCCTGCAAATGGACATTGGATAAGCAAATATTGTTATTTTTTTTACTAAATTTTGGCATTAAAGGGTTAAACTAGTCTTTTCATGGGTCACAAATGGATATTTTTCAATACTGCACCTACTTTCTGTCCAAACTTTGTTCAAAATGTTCAACAGATGTCCTGTATGGCTGCTATGAAATTTAAATTTTAATATAATGTGGTAAACGGTTAACATACATCCAAAGCACATTTATCTCTTTATCCGTCAAATTTGTTCAAGAAATTTAAATTTTCTCCTTCGATCAATACTTACCATTATATTACTTCTGATAACAAGCTAGGAAGCTAGCTGGCTCTAGGAATGGCCAAGTAAGCTTATGCCATGGGGACTCACATCCGTCTGTCCAGCCATCTGTCCAACGTCCAAATTTTGCTTAAAAAAACGCTACTCATTAACCGCTTAGCGGATTTCAAATTAATCTGGCATGAATATTCCTATGTAGGAGGTACACTAGAACTTGGTATACAGAATTTTGATTGGTAAATTTTATTGGCTGCCATCTCGAAATTTCCGAAAAATGGCGGAAAATTGTTTAAAATGATAGGCTACTCCTCATTAACTGTTTGGGAAATTTCAACCAGACTTGGCTGGAAGGATACTAGGTTGGTAGCTTTCAGAACGTCTTGTATACAGAATATTGATTGGTAAATTTTTCCGGTAACCATCATGGATTTTCTGGAAATCACTTAGCAACCACCCCTCACTCTCTCTCATACACTTTAACCCTTTGGTGGTCAAGCTGGAAAAAGCAGGCCTCTAAATCTATCTCTGGAATGTCGATTTACAGACCAAGAGACCGTTTTTGAAAATTTACCATAGGAATGACTGGCATGATAACATCAAGTCAGTGATTCCAATGTTAAACTTTAAAAATTAATCTTGGCCTGCAAATGAACAGTTACCAAGCAAAATTTTAGATTTTCTTTAGACCAATCTGTCGTGTATGACTGCCATGAAATCTAAATTTTAATACTAGATGCTGTTTCATGAGTTTTTAATCAATCCCCCAAGTGGTTTCGGAGAAGATTTTTAAAGAAGCTTAAAAAAATCGGCCAAAATACGGATGACCACTGGTCAAATTGACTGAGCGGCTGCATTTGAACAAACCTAGATATTCATACCCTATGGATGGTTCCTGCCAAATATAATTGAAAATGGTCCAGTGGTTCTTGAGAAATCGTTTAAAAAAAAATGTTGATGGACGGATGGATGCCCGACAGTCACCACAGCATAAGCTCACTTAGCCTTTTAGGCCAGGTGAACTAATAATGTGTTAAAAAATAGTCACATCCAAAGCATGTGTCCCGTTATCCGTCAAACTTGTTCAAGAAAATTTCAATTTTCTCGTACTCTGCCTGCCAAAACCGGCCTCTGCAGTGGTCTTGAAGAATGTCCATCTGCAGGCCAATTGAAGACTATTTTTGAAAATTTACCTCTGAAATTACTGGCTCGGTAACCGAGCCAGTCATTGCAGTGGTAAATTTTCAAAAATAGTCTTCACTTGGCCTGCAAATGGACAGTGGATAAGCAAATATTGTGATTTTTTTCGACTAAATTTTGTCATTAAAGGGTTAAACTAGTCTTTTCATGGGTCACAAATGGATATTTTTCAATACAGCACCTACTTTCTGTCCAAACTTTGTTCAAAATGTTCAACAGATGTCCTGTATGCCTGCTATGAAATTTAAATTTTAATATAATGTGGTAAACGGTTAACATACATCCAAAGCACATTTATCTCTTTATCCGTCAAATTTGTTCAAGAAATTTAAATTTTCTCCTTCGATCAATACTTACCATTATATTACTTCTGATAACAAGCTAGGAAGCTAGCTGGCTCTAGGAATAGCCAAGTAAGCTTATGCCATGGGGACTCACATCCGTCTGTCCAGCCATCTGTCCAACGTCCAAATTTTGCTTAAAAAAACGCTACTCATTAACCGCTTAGCGGATTTCAAATTAATCTGGCATGAATATTCCTATGTAGGAGGTACACTAGAACTTGGTATACAGAATTTTGATTGGTAAATTTTATTGGCTGCCATCTCGAAATTTCCGAAAAATGGCGGAAAATTGTTTAAAACGATAGGCTACTCCTCATTAACTGTTTGGGAAATTTCAACCAGACTTGGCTGGAAGGATACTAGGCTGGTAGCTTTCAGAACGTCTTGTATACAGAATATTGATTGGTAAATTTTTCCGGTAACCATCATGGATTTTCTGGAAATCACTTAGCAACCACCCCTCTCTCTCATACACTTTAACCCTTTGGTGGTCAAGCTGGAAAAAGCAGGCCTCTAAATCTATCTCTGGAATGTCGATTTACAGACCAAGAGACCGTTTTTGAAAATTTACCATAGGAATGACTGGCATGATAACATCAAGTCAGTGATTCCAATGTTAAACTTTAAAAATTAATCTTGGCCTGCAAATGAACAGTTACCAAGCAAAATTTTAGATTTTCTTTAGACCAATCTGTCGTGTATGACTGCCATGAAATCTAAATTTTAATACTAGATGCTGTTTCATGAGTTTTTAATCAATCCCCCAAGTGGTTTCGGAGAAGATTTTTAAAGAAGCTTAAAAAAATCGGCCAAAATACGGATGACCACTGGTCAAATTGACTGAGCGGCTGCATTTGAACAAACCTAGATATTCATACCCTATGGATGGTTCCTGCCAAATATAATTGAAAATGGTCCAGTGGTTCTTGAGAAATCGTTTAAAAAAAAATGTTGATGGACGGATGGATGCCCGACAGTCACCACAGCATAAGCTCACTTAGCCTTTTAGGCCAGGTGAACTAATAATGTGTTAAAAAAAGAGTCACATCCAAAGCATGTGTCCCGTTATCCGTCAAACTTGTTCAAGAAAATTTCAATTTTCTCGTACTCTGCCTGCCAAAACCGGCCTCTGCAGTGGTCTTGAAGAATGTCCATCTGCAGGCCAATTGAAGACTATTTTTGAAAATTTACCTCTGAAATTACTGGCTCGGTAACCGAGCCAGTCATTGCAGTGGTAAATTTTCAAAAATAGTCTTCACTTGGCCTGCAAATGGACAGTGGATAAGCAAATATTGTGATTTTTTTCGACTAAATTTTGTCATTAAAGGGTTAAACTAGTCTTTTCATGGGTCACAAATGGATATTTTTCAATACAGCACCTACTTTCTGTCCAAACTTTGTTCAAAATGTTCAACAGATGTCCTGTATGGCTGCTATGAAATTTAAATTTTAATATAATGTGGTAAAAGGTTAACATACATCCAAAGCACATTTATCTCTTTATCCGTCAAATTTGTTCAAGAAATTTAAATTTTCTCCTTCGATCAATACTTACCATTATATTACTTCTGATAACAAGCTAGGAAGCTAGCTGGCTCTAGGAATGGCCAAGTAAGCTTATGCCATGGGGACTCGCATCCGTCTGTCCAGCCATCTGTCCGACGTCCAAATTTTGCTTAAAAAACGCTATTCATTAACCGCTTAGCGGATTTCAAATTAATCTGGCATGAATATTCCTATGTAGGAGGTACACTAGAACTTGGTATACAGAATTTTGATTGGTAAATTTTATTGGCTGCCATCTCAAAATTTCCGAAAAATGGCGGAGAATTGTTTAAAACGATAGGCTACTCCTCATTAACTGTTTGGGAAATTTCAACCAGACTTGGCTGGAAGGATACTAGGCTGGTAGCTTTCAGAACGTCTTGTATACAGAATATTGATTGGTAAATTTTTCCGGTAACCATCATGGATTTTCTGGAAATCACTTAGCAACCACCCCTCTCTCTCATACACTTTAACCCTTTGGTGGTCAAGCTGGAAAAAGCAGGCCTCTAAATCTATCTCTGGAATGTCGATTTACAGACCAAGAGACCGTTTTTGAAAATTTACCATAGGAATGACTGGCATGATAACATCAAGTCAGTGATTCCAATGTTAAACTTTAAAAATTAATCTTGGCCTGCAAATGAACAGTTACCAAGCAAAATTTTAGATTTTCTTTAGACCAATCTGTCGTGTATGACTGCCATGAAATCTAAATTTTAATACTAGATGCTGTTTCATGAGTTTTTAATCAATCCCCCAAGTGGTTTCGGAGAAGATTTTTAAAGAAGCTTAAAAAAATCGGCCAAAATACGGATGACCACTGGTCAAATTGACTGAGCGGCTGCATTTGAACAAACCTAGATATTCATACCCTATGGATGGTTCCTGCCAAATATAATTGAAAATGGTCCAGTGGTTCTTGAGAAATCGTTTAAAAAAAAATGTTGATGGACGGATGGATGCCCGACAGTCACCACAGCATAAGCTCACTTAGCCTTTTAGGCCAGGTGAACTAATAATGTGTTAAAAAAAGAGTCACATCCAAAGCATGTGTCCCGTTATCCGTCAAACTTGTTCAAGAAAATTTCAATTTTCTCGTACTCTGCCTGCCAAAACCGGCCTCTGCAGTGGTCTTGAAGAATGTCCATCTGCAGGCCAATTGAAGACTATTTTTGAAAATTTACCTCTGAAATTACTGGCTCGGTAACCGAGCCAGTCATTGCAGTGGTAAATTTTCAAAAATAGTCTTCACTTGGCCTGCAAATGGACAGTGGATAAGCAAATATTGTGATTTTTTTCGACTAAATTTTGTCATTAAAGGGTTAAACTAGTCTTTTCATGGGTCACAAATGGATATTTTTCAATACAGCACCTACTTTCTGTCCAAACTTTGTTCAAAATGTTCAACAGATGTCCTGTATGGCTGCTATGAAATTTAAATTTTAATATAATGTGGTAAACGGTTAACATACATCCAAAGCACATTTATCTCTTTATCCGTCAAATTTGTTCAAGAAATTTAAATTTTCTCCTTCGATCAATACTTACCATTATATTACTTCTGATAACAAGCTAGGAAGCTAGCTGGCTCTAGGAATGGCCAAGTAAGCTTATGCCATGGGGACTCACATCCGTCTGTCCAGCCATCTGTCCAACGTCCAAATTTTGCTTAAAAAACCGCTACTCATTAACCGCTTAGCGGATTTCAAATTAATCTGGCATGAATATTCCTATGTAGGAGGTACACTAGAACTTGGTATACAGAATTTTGATTGGTAAATTTTATTGGCTGCCATCTCGAAATTTCCGAAAAATGGCGGAAAATTGTTTAAAACGATAGGCTACTCCTCATTAACTGTTTGGGAAATTTCAACCAGACTTGGCTGGAAGGATACTAGGCTGGTAGCTTTCAGAACGTCTTGTATACAGAATATTGATTGGTAAATTTTTCCGGTAACCATCATGGATTTTCTGGAAATCACTTAGCAACCACCCCTCACTCTCTCTCATACACTTTAACCCTTTGGTGGTCAAGCTGGAAAAAGCAGGCCTCTAAATCTATCTCTGGAATGTCGATTTACAGACCAAGAGACCGTTTTTGAAAATTTACCATAGGAATGACTGGCATGATAACATCAAGTCAGTGATTCCAATGTTAAACTTTAAAAATTAATCTTGGCCTGCAAATGAACAGTTACCAAGCAAAATTTTAGATTTTCTTTAGACCAATCTGTCGTGTATGACTGCCATGAAATCTAAATTTTAATACTAGATGCTGTTTCATGAGTTTTTAATCAATCCCCCAAGTGGTTTCGGAGAAGATTTTTAAAGAAGCTTAAAAAAATCGGCCAAAATACGGATGACCACTGGTCAAATTGACTGAGCGGCTGCATTTGAACAAACCTAGATATTCATACCCTATGGATGGTTCCTGCCAAATATAATTGGAAATGGTCCAGTGGTTCTTGAGAAATCGTTTAAAAAAAAATGTTGATGGACGGATGGATGCCCGACAGTCACCACAGCATAAGCTCACTTAGCCTTTTAGGCCAGGTGAACTAATAATGTGTTAAAAAATAGTCACATCCAAAGCATGTGTCCCGTTATCCGTCAAACTTGTTCAAGAAAATTTCAATTTTCTCGTACTCTGCCTGCCAAAACCGGCCTCTGCAGTGGTCTTGAAGAATGTCCATCTGCAGGCCAATTGAAGACTATTTTTGAAAATTTACCTCTGAAATTACTGGCTCGGTAACCGAGCCAGTCATTGCAGTGGTAAATTTTCAAAAATAGTCTTCACTTGGCCTGCAAATGGACAGTGGATAAGCAAATATTGTGATTTTTTTCGACTAAATTTTGTCATTAAAGGGTTAAACTAGTCTTTTCATGGGTCACAAATGGATATTTTTCAATACAGCACCTACTTTCTGTCCAAACTTTGTTCAAAATGTTCAACAGATGTCCTGTATGGCTGCTATGAAATTTAAATTTTAATATAATGTGGTAAACGGTTAACATACATCCAAAGCACATTTATCTCTTTATCCGTCAAATTTGTTCAAGAAATTTAAATTTTCTCCTTCGATCAATACTTACCATTATATTACTTCTGATAACAAGCTAGGAAGCTAGCTGGCTCTAGGAATGGCCAAGTAAGCTTATGCCATGGGGACTCACATCCGTCTGTCCAGCCATCTGTCCAACGTCCAAATTTTGCTTAAAAAACCGCTACTCATTAACCGCTTAGCGGATTTCAAATTAATCTGGCATGAATATTCCTATGTAGGAGGTACACTAGAACTTGGTATACAGAATTTTGATTGGTAAATTTTATTGGCTGCCATCTCGAAATTTCCGAAAAATGGCGGAAAATTGTTTAAAACGATAGGCTACTCCTCATTAACTGTTTGGGAAATTTCAACCAGACTTGGCTGGAAGGATACTAGGCTGGTAGCTTTCAGAACGTCTTGTATACAGAATATTGATTGGTAAATTTTTCCGGTAACCATCATGGATTTTCTGGAAATCACTTAGCAACCACCCCTCACTCTCTCTCATACACTTTAACCCTTTGGTGGTCAAGCTGGAAAAAGCAGGCCTCTAAATCTATCTCTGGAATGTCGATTTACAGACCAAGAGACCGTTTTTGAAAATTTACCATAGGAATGACTGGCATGATAACATCAAGTCAGTGATTCCAATGTTAAACTTTAAAAATTAATCTTGGCCTGCAAATGAACAGTTACCAAGCAAAATTTTAGATTTTCTTTAGACCAATCTGTCGTGTATGACTGCCATGAAATCTAAATTTTAATACTAGATGCTGTTTCATGAGTTTTTAATCAATCCCCCAAGTGGTTTCGGAGAAGATTTTTAAAGAAGCTTAAAAAAATCGGCCAAAATACGGATGACCACTGGTCAAATTGACTGAGCGGCTGCATTTGAACAAACCTAGATATTCATACCCTATGGATGGTTCCTGCCAAATATAATTGGAAATGGTCCAGTGGTTCTTGAGAAATCGTTTAAAAAAAAATGTTGATGGACGGATGGATGCCCGACAGTCACCACAGCATAAGCTCACTTAGCCTTTTAGGCCAGGTGAACTAATAATGTGTTAAAAAATAGTCACATCCAAAGCATGTGTCCCGTTATCCGTCAAACTTGTTCAAGAAAATTTCAATTTTCTCGTACTCTGCCTGCCAAAACCGGCCTCTGCAGTGGTCTTGAAGAATGTCCATCTGCAGGCCAATTGAAGACTATTTTTGAAAATTTACCTCTGAAATTACTGGCTCGGTAACCGAGCCAGTCATTGCAGTGGTAAATTTTCAAAAATAGTCTTCACTTGGCCTGCAAATGGACAGTGGATAAGCAAATATTGTGATTTTTTTCGACTAAATTTTGTCATTAAAGGGTTAAACTAGTCTTTTCATGGGTCACAAATGGATATTTTTCAATACAGCACCTACTTTCTGTCCAAACTTTGTTCAAAATGTTCAACAGATGTCCTGTATGCCTGCTATGAAATTTAAATTTTAATATAATGTGGTAAACGGTTAACATACATCCAAAGCACATTTATCTCTTTATCCGTCAAATTTGTTCAAGAAATTTAAATTTTCTCCTTCGATCAATACTTACCATTATATTACTTCTGATAACAAGCTAGGAAGCTAGCTGGCTCTAGGAATAGCCAAGTAAGCTTATGCCATGGGGACTCACATCCGTCTGTCCAGCCATCTGTCCAACGTCCAAATTTTGCTTAAAAAAACGCTACTCATTAACCGCTTAGCGGATTTCAAATTAATCTGGCATGAATATTCCTATGTAGGAGGTACACTAGAACTTGGTATACAGAATTTTGATTGGTAAATTTTATTGGCTGCCATCTCGAAATTTCCGAAAAATGGCGGAAAATTGTTTAAAACGATAGGCTACTCCTCATTAACTGTTTGGGAAATTTCAACCAGACTTGGCTGGAAGGATACTAGGCTGGTAGCTTTCAGAACGTCTTGTATACAGAATATTGATTGGTAAATTTTTCCGGTAACCATCATGGATTTTCTGGAAATCACTTAGCAACCACCCCTCACTCTCTCTCATACACTTTAACCCTTTGGTGGTCAAGCTGGAAAAAGCAGGCCTCTAAATCTATCTCTGGAATGTCGATTTACAGACCAAGAGACCGTTTTTGAAAATTTACCATAGGAATGACTGGCATGATAACATCAAGTCAGTGATTCCAATGTTAAACTTTAAAAATTAATCTTGGCCTGCAAATGAACAGTTACCAAGCAAAATTCTAGATTTTCTTTAGACCAATCTGTCGTGTATGACTGCCATGAAATCTAAATTTTAATACTAGATGCTGTTTCATGAGTTTTTAATCAATCCCCCAAGTGGTTTCGGAGAAGATTTTTAAAGAAGCTTAAAAAAATCGGCCAAAATACGGATGACCACTGGTCAAATTGACTGAGCGGCTGCATTTGAACAAACCTAGATATTCATACCCTATGGATGGTTCCTGCCAAATATAATTGAAAATGGTCCAGTGGTTCTTGAGAAATCGTTTAAAAAAAAATGTTGATGGACGGATGGATGCCCGACAGTCACCACAGCATAAGCTCACTTAGCCTTTTAGGCCAGGTGAACTAATAATGTGTTAAAAAATAGTCACATCCAAAGCATGTGTCCCGTTATCCGTCAAACTTGTTCAAGAAAATTTCAATTTTCTCGTACTCTGCCTGCCAAAACCGGCCTCTGCAGTGGTCTTGAAGAATGTCCATCTACAGGCCAATTGAAGACTATTTTTGAAAATTTACCTCTGAAATTACTGGCACGGTAACCGAGCCAGTCATTGCAGTGGTAAATTTTCAAAAATAGTCTTCACTTGGCCTGCAAATGGACAGTGGATAAGCAAATATTGTGATTTTTTTCGACTAAATTTTGTCATTAAAGGGTTAAACTAGTCTTTTCATGGGTCACAAATGGATATTTTTCAATACAGCACCTACTTTCTGTCCAAACTTTGTTCAAAATGTTCAACAGATGTCCTGTATGGCTGCTATGAAATTTAAATTTTAATATAATGTGGTAAAAGGTTAACATACATCCAAAGCACATTTATCTCTTTATCCGTCAAATTTGTTCAAGAAATTTAAATTTTCTCCTTCGATCAATACTTACCATTATATTACTTCTGATAACAAGCTAGGAAGCTAGCTAGCTCTAGGAATGGCCAAGTAAGCTTATGCCATGGGGACTCGCATCCGTCTGTCCAGCCATCTGTCCGACGTCCAAATTTTGCTTAAAAAACGCTATTCATTAACCGCTTAGCGGATTTCAAATTAATCTGGCATGAATATTCCTATGTAGGAGGTACACTAGAACTTGGTATACAGAATTTTGATTGGTAAATTTTATTGGCTGCCATCTCGAAATTTCCGAAAAATGGCGGAGAATTGTTTAAAACGATAGGCTACTCCTCATTAACTGTTTGGGAAATTTCAACCAGACTTGGCTGGAAGGATACTAGGCTGGTAGCTTTCAGAACGTCTTGTATACAGAATATTGATTGGTAAATTTTTCCGGTAACCATCATGGATTTTCTGGAAATCACTTAGCAACCACCCCTCACTCTCTCTCATACACTTTAACCCTTTGGTGGTCAAGCTGGAAAAAGCAGGCCTCTAAATCTATCTCTGGAATGTCGATTTACAGACCAAGAGACCGTTTTTGAAAATTTACCATAGGAATGACTGGCATGATAACATCAAGTCAGTGATTCCAATGTTAAACTTTAAAAATTAATCTTGGCCTGCAAATGAACAGTTACCAAGCAAAATTTTAGATTTTCTTTAGACCAATCTGTCGTGTATGACTGCCATGAAATCTAAATTTTAATACTAGATGCTGTTTCATGAGTTTTGACTCAATCCCCCAAGTGGTTTCGGAGAAGATTTTTAAAGAAGCTTAAAAAAATCGCCCAAAATACAGATGACCACTGGTCAAATTGACTGAGCGGCTGCATTTGAACAAACCTAGATATTCATACCCTATGGATGGTTCCTGCCAAATATAATTGAAAATGGTCCAGTGGTTCTTGAGAAATCGTTTAAAAAAAAATGTTGATGGATGGATGGATGCCCGACAGTCACCACAGCATAAGCTCACTCAGCCTTTTAGGCCAGGTGAACTAATAATGTGTTAAAAAATAGTCACATCCAAAGCATGTATCCCGTTATCCGTCAAACTTGTTCAAGAAAATCTCAATTTTCTCGTACTCTGCCTGCCAAAACCGGCCACTGCAGTGGTCTTGAAGAATGTCCATTTGCAGGCCAAGTGAAGACTATTTTTGAAAATTTACCTCTGGAATTACTGGCTCTATTGGCCGCTTCCTCAGCTAGAAGGCGCAGTGTGATCCATGCACTTTCAGCAGAGAGGGACCGATTTATTGTCTCCAGAGAGGGTCTGCGTCTACTGCCAAGAGCAGAGTTTATGTCAAAGATTCGATCTTTGCGATATCCCGGCAAACCAATCGTTATACCGAAACTAAGTAGGTTTGATCGTGATGCCAGTGTCTTGTGCCGGTCCGTGCTTTGACTAAGTACAAAACGGACAGACTCGTTACGGTCGAATGATAGACATCTGTGGATCTGCCATAAGGAGCCATATGGCGCCGCATCCGTGGATTCTATCTCTCGTTGGATAGTCGAATGCATTCAGACTACCCGTGAGATTACGACTGGGCGTCTTCTGCCATTTACAATGGTGTTCCGTTTAAGGACATCATGGCTGTTGCACAATGGCACTGTGAGTCCTCTTTCATGGATTACTATATGAGGGATGTGTCAGACTTTGCCATTCCACTCGCTTTAGCTGTTTGGAGACGATAGCTATATGACCGCACTGCTCTTCTTCCTTTTTTGGCATCTGTAAGAGAGAATTAAGAAGCAGACATGGTCGAGCGAGAGGATATCAACCAGATTGTGTCACTGATGGCCGGACAAGTGAATGGTTGGAGGCTCCAGGTCTGAAATCCAAATATGAGGTAATTCAGGATTGAGAATGTTTTGTGTTATGTCTATATATCATGATCATTCATCTTATATATTCATGCTCATTCCCAAGCTAATATATGCAAAGAGCAGTTAACCCTCTCGGCATATTTGTGTTTTCAGGCGAGATGCATGTTCGTGAGTTCTCTCCCTTTTCTTAGGAGAAAAGGGGGGTGGGGCAGTGATGCGAATGTGATTCGGTTCCGTTAACTTGATGGTCCTTTTAGGTCTCCTTTAATCAAGTTTAAGTCTAGCTCTTTCTCCAAGGGGCAAAAGTAGCAGTTATGGCTTGCCCCTTCCCACCAGGTTACTGACCAAATCTCGTGTTTATCAGAAGTAATAGAATGGTGAGTATTGATCGAAGGAGAATGAAGGAAATTTCAATTTCCCTTTCTCCGGGATCTAACAATACTCACCATTCTATTGCGGACCAGCCTCCCAGCCCCACGGAGGCAAGCCATGGGTTTCTCTTGTTTGGTGGCTATGCAAACAATATGAGCTTCATGGCAGACAGGTACTCGGCAGTTGGGAGCCGAGTACCCGGTTCCAGGAGTCGGTAAAGCTTACGAAGTCTATAGTCCTAGAGCCAGCTGTGGTGGGCCAGCTGTATATCAGAAGTAATAGAATGGTGAGTATTGTTAGATCTCGGAGAAAGGGAAATTGAAATTTCCTTCATTTCAACACACATATCCAGAATTTCAATTTCAAACCATTTTAACATCTAAGTTTTTAAGTACTTTGAAACTAATTTGGCTGGAAGCAGTTGCTGGCTCAAGAAGCAATGTATTCTAGTCAATTTATGTTTAAAATGTCGAACAGTTTTCTGTATGAGCCTTGAAATTTAGATAAAGGTTTTATTAGTGTCATTAGTCAACTACTTGTTATCTTATTCCCTATAAGCATACCCACTACAGCAATTGCCCTTTTCTAGGCAAACATCCAGAATTTCAATTTTAAAACAACTTTTTAAAACAAATCACTGAAAACATATTACAAGGCAAATTAATTACCAAATTTTGAGCAGATAGGACCAAGTCAGTCAAATTGTTTTCAAATATTTACTAGATTTCATATCACCTCTCTGAGAACCAGTGCTTGGAATTTTGAGTGAAAAGGATAACGTATGCATACAATTTTTATGTAGAAAATGGATAAGTACTCAGCATGTACTCTTTAAGTAGTCAAAAGTACAAGTACAGAGTATGTACAAGTACTTTGGAAGTGTACTGAGGCGGAGTACAAGTTGAAGTACACTCGAGTACATGAGTACATTGCCCCCCACCCCAAGCCTGCTCTGTGATTGATAGGTATCAGGGATTAGTGCTGGTTCAATGCATTAGTCAAACCTAATGATAAAGCCCCACACAAAGATATTTAGATACAGGCGAGTCTTACTGTTGCTAAATGTGATCTGTTGACATAAACTATGCCCTACATCTAATTATTAGCTCACCTGGCCAAATGAGCTAAATACCGTTCGTCTGTAAACTTTTTCCTTAAATAACTTCTTAAGAACCACTGGGTCGATTTCAATTATATTTTGCAGGACCTATCCTTAGGTCCTCGGGATCCAAGTTTGTTCAAAGGAAGCCGATTGGCCAATTTGGCCAGTGACCATCTTGGATTTTGGCTGATTTTTAGAAACGTCTTTAAAAAATCTCTGAAAATGCTTTGACCTAGTTTTCGCGAAAAGTACCTCCAGAACCGCTGAATGGATTGGGCCGAAATTTAGGCGATACGATCATGGACTAAGGGCCATTAAAGTTTGTTCAAGGGAATTTGTCAAAATACATGGCCGCCATGGGCCCATCAAAATTGTAGTGTGTTTGGCGGTCATACTGCAGCTACTGCATTTTTAGCTCACCTGGCCAAGTGAGCTTATGGCATGGCGAATGCCCGTCCTTCGGCCATCAACTTTTGCTTTAAAATGCTACTCATTAACCACTTGGCGGATTTCAACCTAATTTGGCTGGAAGCACCCTGTACGGTAGGCTTCAGAAAATGTATACAGGATTTTAATTGGTAAATTTCTTTGGCGACCATCTTGAATTTTCCGGAAAATTGCGGGAAATTGTTTAAAATACTACTCCTCATTAACTGCTTGGACAATTTCAACTAGGCTTAACTGAAAGGCTAGTACACTGGTATGTTTCAGAACTTGTGTACAGAATTTTGAGTGGTCAATTTTTCCGGTGGCCATCTTGGATTTTCTGAAAATTTCTGGAAATCACTTAAAAGCCTACTCGATAACCACTGGGCCAATTTCAATCAAACTTGGATGAAAGAACCCTAGAGTGGTATCCTTCAGAACATGTATACCAAATTTTGATCGGTATATTTTTCTGGTGAACATCTTGAATTTAAAAAAAATAGGAAATCGCTTAAAACGCTACAACTCATTAACTGCTTGAGCAATTTCAACCAGACTCAGCTGGAAGGATACTAGGCTGGTAGGTTTCAAAACAGTTTACAGAATTGTGATTGGTCAATTTTTCCGGCAGCCATCAGGCTTTTCTGAAAATTTCTGGAAATCACCTAAAAGCCTATTCCTCGATAGCCACTGGGCCGATTTTCAATCAAACTTGGATGGAAGAACCCCAGCCTATTATGCTTCAGAACATGTATACACAATTTTGATTGGTCAATTTTTCTGGTGGCCATTTTGGATTTTCTGACTATTTTGGGAAATCAGTTAAAAGGCTACTCCTCATTACCCGCTTGGCTGATTTCAACGAAACTCAGCTGGAAGGCCTGTATGCTTCAGAATTTGTAAACAAAATTTTGACTTCATTTTGATGGTGGCCATCTTGGGTTTTCCGATAAATTTGAATTGATATAAAATGCTACTCCTCATTAATTGCTTGGGCAATTTCAACCTATTTTGGCTGGAAGGATCCTATTGTCGTAGCCTCTAGAAATTCTATTCAGAATTTCGATAGGTCAATGTTTTGGCAGAACTCTCTGATTTTCTGAAAGTTTTCCGGAACCATTTAAAAATGGTACTCCTTCATTCTCCTTCGATCAATACTTACCATTACATTACTTATTGATAACTGGGTCTGTCACCTAAGAATCTTCGGATTTGATAAGCTCTTACCGGTTCTTGGAACCGGTCACCTACCCCCAACAAACGGGTACTGGTTGCCACATGAGCATAGCAACAAGAGTGACACGCCTTTCTCCTTCGATCAATACTCACCATTCTATTACTTCTGATATAAGCTATCCTGGATAGCTGGGCCCTAGGACTATAGACTTAGTAAGCTTTACCGACTCCTGCCATGAAGCTCATTCTTGTTTACATAGCAACAAGAGCTACATGCTTTATGTGCAGTTGGAGTCTTAAGTTTTAAGTTTAAGTCTTTTCCTCTGTATTGTGATGGCTTTGTGCACTCGCTAAGGATTATATTGGATTACCATGGAAGGATAACTAGGTTGTATAATTCCATGTTATTCCATAGTTAAAAGACTTAGGTCTTCAAAATTTTGTCTGTGTCGCATGTTCCAATTTTCACCCTGAATCTGGGACGTGTGTTAACAACGAAATATGCCAGATTGGTCGCCTTCCTTTAACCCCAACAGGCGATCGGCAGATATGAAATAAGGTGTTGGCTATACAGTGTTTTTTAACATGAAATTCAGCTGATGTGTGGTCTGCAGTTTTACCGTGTTCTACAGCAGTTTGTTTACATTTTGTTGTTTTTTCACATATTGTTTTGGCTTTCGTTAGGAGTATAATTCATATTGATTAGTAAATATACCCTGAATGCTATACGATATGGTTCCTGGTTCCCTTTATACATCCTTGAGGATCAGTTTATGGGTGTATATTGCCCGCTTCATTCTTGTCATGATAATCAATGCAATCTTTGTTGTTACATTGCGGGGTGGGGGTGCGGGAGGCTTAAATAGGTAATAGGTGTAAGATTTGTGCAGTTTGGTCGTCCGATATGATGGTCAAGTTCCTTTCCCAGAAGGACTTGGCAGGGTCTGACGCGGGGTCAGGGGGTCTGAAAGTAAATCGTGGAGCATCCGTTTCGGCCCCTGGGGGCGCTCAACGTCTGCAACCAGAGGTTGCGGAGATAGCACCTCTGGCGTGTTTTGGACCTGCTGTGCAAGGCTTCTTAAATAGCGTCCTTCCCACGCTTGTGTCGTCCCTGCTACCAAAAGTTGTAGGGCAGTCTCTTCCCGTGCTTGGTACGGACCCTGTCCTTGGACAGGGTTCTGGATTGGCCACTGAGGGAGCCATCTCATACGGCTACCTGGCAGTCCTGTCGGGCTCCGGCCTGATGGGTTCTGTCTCTCTGCAGCCACCTCCGGGTGGTCCAGTGGCGGTGGCCATTACGTCAGGCATGGGAGCCGTCCGCCAGGATGGCTCCAGTCTTTCCTCGTCGGGTGATGACTCTTCAAAGTCTGAAGACGAGGGGGCCGCTGAGGAGAGATTGCTGCGGCCTGTGATGCCGTGGGTGGAGAGCATGGAGGTCAATTCCGTCCTGGACGGAACCACCCTCCATCTGTCTGGCTTGGCGCAAGCCAAGGCAGCGGCTCTGCCCATGGTTGAGGACACTCCGGTACCGGGCACCAGTCCCATGCTGGTTGGTTTGCCGCCAACCGACATGGTGACAGGTGTGGCTGGCCAGGCGTGGTACTCACCTATCTCGCCTGGTCCGGCAGTCAGTTATGGGGTGCTGTTGGCGCCTGTGCATGGCCATGGTTCCTCAGCCGTTACGGGTCCACATGGGCCTACTCCATGGACTGGTGTTTTTCATGGGGTGGCGGTGGAACCGTACGGTACCGGAGTTCCTGGCATATCAGCAGTGGCTCCTAGCCAGGAGGCCATTGCTGGTAGGGCCATCAACACGTCAACGGGTGACTGTGTTCATGGGAGTGTCCTCCTCAGAGACAGACTGGTCAGAGGCTCTGGCTTGGCTAGCCAGGGTAGACCCGTTTGGTTTCGACCATGGCCGAGGAGGATGCACCCCGTCCATCGGTGGCATCGATTAGGACAGGGATCTTGCCCGCAGCCCGGATCCAGTCTATTGGACTGGATCCAAGGTTTATGGAGTTATTGGATGCTATTTATAGCAAACAACTGACCAAGGGCCAGCTTCCTGTGGCCTCCAGGGAGGTGCGGGCGAGGTGTCGTATCCCACAGCGGGAATATGATAGACATGGTGTTGTCCCAACAGTCACCGAGGATGGGTGCTGGAGCTGGTGGACAAGTCTCAGGTACACCATGACGAAGTCCTGTCCCTATGCGATGAGGGAGTGAGGGCAGCAATGAGTGCTGTCAATCATGCTTATCGCCTTCTTCAGTCGGTGTGGGCTGAAGCAGGGGCAGGCCACCCTGTGGCGCTTTCATGTGTCAATGACAGCCTGGTGCTGTCTATGGACGCATTGGCAAGGGTGCAAGCGCGAGTGACGAAGTCTAGGAGGCAGATGATCCTTGACCATATGCGTCCAGCTACTGCCGTTAGGGAGCTTCTTTTTGGGACACCCCCTTACTGGCCCTAGCATCTTTGGTGGCCAAGCGCGGACCATCTTAGAAGACACTGCCAACATCGCGCAGAATCGGTTGGCGGTTAATGTACAGCTGGGGATAGTGCGTTAGGCGCACGCCCTAGGGGCTGTAGCCAAGCCACTAACCGGGCAACCTTCTAAGAAGCAGAAAAAGCACAAAAGCAAGGCAAAAGCTAAGCCTAGTGCTGCTTCTGCTTCTACTGGGTATTCTCAGCCGCCTCTGGCGAAGAAGGCCAAGAAGGTTGTGGAGGCCCCTACCCTCCAATGTTTCTCCTGATCGCCCCAGAGGCAGGAAGGGGAAGGGGAAGTCCTCTAAGGGCGGAAAGAAGGGAGCGGATCGTACCTGAGGGTATGAGGCCTCCCTTCCTATCTGCCGGGACTGCACCTATGCGACAGGAACAGCGGTGCCAGTTAGACCAGCCAAGCTAAGACCAAAATGGTTCTCACTCTCTCTCGTCAAGAGAGGGGGTGGGGGGGGGGAGCGGATCGCGAGCCAGACACCTGCATTAGACATCGATGCGTCTATAGTGGGTGGAAGGCTCATGCGTTTCGTCGAGGCTTGGCAAGGTGTGACGTCAGACAGTCTGGTCCTGGGATGGTTATCCCAGGGGTACATGCCAGAGTGGTGGGATTTTCCACCACAAAATCTGTCTTTGGCACCTGTCTGGACACCTGTACCAAGGGAACCAGACACATTATAAGCCATTCAAAACGAAGTGTCAGGTTTGCTTCTGAAGGGAACAATAAAACTAGCAAACCGGAACACTCCAGGCTTCTATTCAAACATGTTCCTTGTCCCCAAGAGCACAGAGGGATGGAGACCCATACTCAATCTCAGGCCATTAAAGTGGTTTATCCATACGCCTCGGTTTCAGATGGAAACTCCGAGGTCAGTAATGGCAGGATTGAGGAAGGGAATGTGGTGTGTATCGATCGATCTGAAAGATGCATATTTCCACATTCCAATGAACAGGAGTTGTCTCAGGTTTCTGAGATTTGCGTTTCCTCCCATTTGGCCTGTCGACAGCTCCACAGGTTTTCACCAGAGTGGTCCTTGCGGTGACTGTTTCTCAGAAAAGAGAACGTGGCGCTTCACACCTACATAGACGATTGGCTGATCAAAGCAGACACGTCAGCCAGGTTAGAGGTGGATACTGCTCTGACTCTGAAGTTACTTTCAGATCTAGGCTGGATAGTCAACAAGGAGAAATCCGAGTTGACACCCACTTAACAGTTCGTTTATTTGGGGATGCGATTCGATCTCGAGGAGGGCAGGGTTTACCCGTCAGAGCCCAGAGTGGTGTCTCTGTTAGCCATCTTCAAGAGTTTTCGATTGGGAAACCACATTCAGGCGAGGCAGTCTCTTCAGATGCTGGGCATGATGGTCTCCATGGAGCAGGTAATCCCGTATGCTGCTCTGATGCGAAGACCTATGCAGTTGTATCTGATGTCTCTGTGGAAACAGAGAACAGAACCCCTGTCAAAGCTGGTGCCAGTTTTGGAGCCAATAATGTCGCATCTTGTATGGTGGAAAAAGCGTCAGAATCACCTAGTAGGGCTTTCGCTGCACCTATCCCACCCCCAGCTGTCCGTGTACACGGATGCATCGCTGGAGGGATGGGGGGGGGAGGGGGGGACCTGCCTGGGAGAACACCAGACTCCAAAAGTCAGAGGCAAGGCGATATTGATACGGTTGGGCAACTCGACAGTAGTATCATACATAAATCTCCAAGGCGGGACCAAGTCACCCACACTATGTATGAAAGTGTGGCACTTGATTCAATGGTGCAGGAATTACTCGGTTGTTTTGAAAGCAGCTCACATTCCTGGGCGATTGAACATTCTGGCGGATGCTTTGTCTCGGAGACAGAGAATTCTGCCAACAGAATGGTCTCTCAACCCTCCAGTTCTTCATAGGGTCTTCGAGCATTGGGGCAAACCCAATGTGGACTTGTTCGCCACAAAGGAAAATGCTCAAATCATGACTTATGTCTCAACGATTCCCGATCCAAATACCGTCGAACACACGCTCTGGTGATAAGCTGGAGAGGCATGCACGCTTACACGTACCCACCCACCATTCTTCTGCCGAAGATGTTGCTGAAGATCAGGGAGGAACCGTGTCTGGTCCTGCTAATAGTGCCATTTTGGCGGATCTTCTAGATCTGCTGGTGGACAATCCAGTGCAGTTACCCGAGATTCCGAACATAATCTCCCAGACCAAGGGACGCTTCCTACATGAGCGTCCCGAAATGTTCAAATTGACTGCGTGGATGTTATCAAACAACGTTCCACATCGGAAGACTTTTCTCGACAAGCTGCGAATTTCATCGCAGCTGCGAGAAGGAGGTCAACCTACAAGTCATATAACAACAAGGTTAACAGATTTGCAGACTGGTGTGAAGGAAAGGGTATTGATACCTTTCAATCCACTATTCAGCAAATAGCAGACTTTCTCTGTGAGCTGTTCTTTTCAGGACTAGCTCCTGTCACAATTGCAGGTCAGCTTTGGCATCAGTTATCCCTAGGCTTGCGCGATTATTGCTTTCAATAATCATGATTGATTATTTAATAATAATCACGATTACTCGATTAATCAGCTTGAGTACACATTACCCAGTTAAAACAGCAGATGTTGAGAAAGGTCGATTTGCAGGCCAAGAGAAGACTATTTTTGAAAATGTCACTGGAATGCCTGGCTCAATTCTCGAGCCAGTCATTCCAGTGATACATTTTCAAAAATAGTCTTCACTTGGCCTGCAAATGTGCATGCATTCACTGAGCAAAATATAAATTTCCGTGACCGATCGCATTAAAGAATAATTAAAAGGTAGGTTTTGAAACATTTTATGCTGTAGGATTATTCACAATTATTCGATTATTTCATTTTTAATCATATAAATTCACGATTTAAAAAATAATCGCGATTTTCGATTTAATCACATAATCGCGCAAGCCTAGTTATCCCTTGTCTAGCCAACAGGGATAGTCAAGAGGTGGCCTAGTTAAATGTGATGGTGAAGGGAATGAGCAGTCTCCGACCGAGACAACCGGTTGTCATTCCAGCCTAGAGTCTATCTTTGGTGCTTAATGTGCTAACAAATTATCCTTTCGAACCGTTGGGTTTGGTTAGTCTAAAGCATCTGATTCTTAAGGCAGTCTTTCTACTTGGAGCTTCCTCAGCTAGAAGGCGCAGTGAGATCCATGCACTTTCAGCAGAGGGACCGATTTATTGTCTCTGGAGAGGGTCTGCGACTGCTTCCAAGAGCAGAATTTATGTCAAAGAACCAGTCTTTGAGATATCGCAGCAAGCTGGTCATAATTTACCATAATTAACCAGGTATGATCGTGATGCCAGTGCCTGGTGTCCGGTCCGTGCTTTGACCAAGTACAAGAAATGGACGGACGTTCTACGGTCAAAAGATCAACATCTTAGAGAATGCAATCGCATGGAGTTCAGCGCAATATAAATGCACTATCATTCATTCATTCATTCATCTATGGATCTGCCTTTTGGCGTCGCATCCCTGGATACTATCTCTCGCTGGGTAGTTGACTACCCACGGGATTGCAACCGGTCACCAGGTGCAATGTACCAGGGCTCGCAATGTCAGGGGAATAGCCACCTCAACTGCCCTATTCAATGGTGTCGCATTAGAGGACATCATGGCCGTTGCACAATGGCACTGACTCCTCTTTCACGGACTACTAATGAGGGACATGTCAGACTCAGCCAATCCACTCGCTTTAGCAGTCTTGAAAACTAGTTATGTGGCCACACTCATGGTTCTCCTTTTAGAAGCTTTAGTCCTATATTAGGGATGACAGACATGGTCAGCGAGAGGATTTTAGCCTAAAGTCATGTTGGGCCAAAATGGTGACGGTTGGTGGTGTTTGCCTATTAAGCGAATGTGGTTCGATCCCAAAGCTTGTCGATCCTTTCATGTTCTTGTGACAAGTTTAGTCTAGATCTTTCTCTAGGGGCAAAAAAAGCTTCATATTGCTTGCCCTTCCCACCGGGTTACTGATCACATCTTGTGTTATCAATAAGTAATGTAATGGTAAGTATTGATCAAAGGAGAATGAAGGAAATTTCACTTTCCCTTTCTCCTGGATCTAACAATACGTACCATTACATTACGGACCCTGCCTCCCAGGCCCCAGCCCCATGGAGGCAAGCCATAATAATAATAATAATAATCTTTATTTAATGAGGGTAAACAACGTCAGTAAAATCTGATCTTCCCGAGGCCCTCAGAAAGAATGCACACACACATGCATACACACGCACGCACACAGACAAACTGACAGAGAAAAACACTGCAAGTACACTTACACATAAATCATACTATGTACAAATATATACAACATTACAAGTAGAAATAGTCAGTTATTAGTCAAAAGTTTACATACATGTATTATATCCTGTGTACAAATGATATACAATTATTAGAATGCTAGCTATTTATTTATTTATTTTTACTTTTTTTTTTCTTTTTTTTAGCTGGCTTTATACCTATGCCCTTGGAATTCAGAGTGTAATGGCTCTGAGTTTATTACTTTATCATTACATTTGATTTATATATTCCTGAAGATTGGACTTGAAAGACATTAAAGTGGTAGACTTCCACAGTTGTGGGGCTGCATGTGTAAAGCTTTTCTTTCCATAATCTGTTTTAATCTTGGGAACTTGTAGATGATTAAATGTCTTTGAGTGCAAATTCCTAGTGTGTGCATCCTCGATTGAAATGAACATGTCTTTTATGTAGCTGGGAGCAAGCCCATTTCTTGCCTTGTATGTCATAACGCCTGTTTTAATCATCATTCTTTTAGTTAAAGTTGTCCAATTTAGTGTTTTATATAATGGCGCTGATGGTGTTCTATAAGGCATATCTAATATTACTCTATCAGCTCGCTTTTGTAACTTTTCTAACCTATCCAACAGTGTAGGTGAAAATTGACAAAATACAAGACTGCAGTAATCTATATGTGAAAGAATATAAGATTTATAAAACAGATTTCTTTGTTCTGTGTTAAGATAATTCTTATTTTTCTTTAGCATATAGATCAACGAAGAAATCTTTTTACACTATTTGCCTATATGTTCATTCCATGTAAGTGCATTATCTATATTTAAGCCTAAAAGTTTGTCAAATTTAACAACGTTTAGGTTTCCATTGCTTGTAGGTATTATAACATCATGTGTGTTTATATGTTTTAATTTATACCTACTTCCCAACATCATCAATTTAGTTTTATCTGTATTCAGCAACATTTTATTATCTACGCACCAGTTTTCTACAGACTGCATACTGTTAGTTAGGTTTTTTCGTATTTCAGAGCTATTGGAGCTAGCAGTATGCATAGTCGTATCATCTGCATACATATCCATAAGGTTATTGACACACATAGAGAGATCATTGATGTATAAAATGAACAGGAGCGGTCCTAATACAGAGCCCTGCGGTACTCCGATATCAATTGGCAAATGCTTAGAAACCTTTCCAGAAATTGAAACGTATTGTTGTCTGTCCTTTAAATATGAACAAAACCAGTTTAAAGCATCTTCTCCAAATTTGTATATTCTTAGTTTTCTCAGTAAAATGTGTCAGGTCTTGTTTGGTAGCTATGCAAACATGTGATCGGCTCATGGTAATGGGTACCCATTTCTTGGGGGCGGGTACCCAGTTCCAGGAACCAGTAAGAGCTTATCAAATCAGAAGATTCTTAGGTGACGGAACCAAGGGTGTTGTTATCAATAAGTAATGTAATGGTAAGTATTGTTAGATCTCGGAGAAAGGGAAATTGAAATTTCCTTCAATCAATAACCCAATTTCAACAAAACTTGGCTGGAACGATCCTATGATGGTAGCCTTCAACATATTAAACGAGAGTCTTGATTAGTCAATTTTTTCTTGGTCATCTTGGATTTTCCGAAAATCATCCATCATGTTTAAATGCAAATGGCTTAAATACCAATGGTCCAGGTGAGCACCACAGGCCCAATAAAAATATTCTGAAATATGGCAACAGCTGAACCAACTTTGTTCAAGGGATGTTGTTAGACCAAATAGTTTGGCCACCATCTTTGATGAACTAGTTTTTGAGAAAAAAACTCCATAAACGCTGAACTGATTGTGCCGTAATTTGGGAGATATGATTATGGGCTAAGGGCCATTAAAGTTTGTTGAAGGAAAGTTGAGACATCGGGAAAAAACCCATGAGCCAATCAAAATGGAGTGTTTGGCAACCATATTGGAATTTTTTATTCGATGGATCTTGAAGCCAAAATTGGTTTTGTTTTTTGGGTATTGTGATCTCATATTTTGCATTTTTGAAATGGTCGGATGAACTGTTTGGCGGCCATCTTGGATATTTTTCCCACCATAAGCTACCATAGGCTAAGTTCAAGTATGTTGTCTGGGTAAGCAGGCTACCTCGACAACCTATCCGAACGACCAAAAGGCAAGAGTATTATCGGACAACGGTATCACATGGTACAAATTCGTATCACGTGTTACAAATTCGACTCATTTGCTCCTTCTTCAAGTGAGAGTAAAAGTGTGCACATGTGTAGATAGACAAAGCAACGACATGGTACTTCCAGTCCGAGTAACCCGACAACGAACACAAATTCAACCATAGTAAAGCAATAGCAAATTTAAAATGCCTTCTCTAGAACGACGTGATTGATTTCAATTATATTAGGCAGGAAGCATCCTTAGGGCATGGGATCCAAGTTTGTTCAAAGGAAGCCGATCAGCCAATTTGGCTGGCGGCCATGTTGGATTTTGGCCGATTATTAGAAGCATATTTAAAGCTGAAACCGCTTGGGGAATTGATTCAAGACTCATGAAATATCATCTAGGGCAGGGACTTTACATACTACATGTTATTAGGTCTCTCTCTAGGGTAACAGCTGAACCAAGTTTGTTTAAGAGAACAGCTTGGCATCTATCTTGGATGACCTAGTTCTTGTTGTAATTCTGGCCAAAACCTTAGGATTCAACTTTAAAATAGACAATTGCCTTTCTCGTAGAATTGGGTACTAACTACAGAACTCAGATCATTCAGAATTTTGGTCTCACAGAGAGAACAAGCATCAGGCTACTAGAGAAGTCAATCCAATAGACTACGTTGTTAGTACCCTTTCTAGTTGAAATGCCTATGTGCCAGGTGAGCGATATAGGCCCATTGGGCCTCTTGTTTCGAACACAATATGGTTGCTGGAAATTGTTGCAGTTTGTTTTTATAGTCATTTGTTTCAAGCCCTCGATTACCAAAACTCATATTCTTCATTTGTAGTTCTTTTCAGAGGTATATGTGTAAATATATTATACAGACATGTAGGCTACATATTGGCTAAATTAAAATATCATAAATAAAGGAAAAATATTTTAGACATATTTTAGGTTTTGGATGGTTTTGGACAATTTAACCATTGTTAAACTGCCTGAAACGGCCTCTGCAGTAACCTTGAGGAATGTCCATCTACAGGTAGAGAGAAGAGTATTTTTGACAATTTAACACTTGAATGGCTCGGTTGACATTCAATAAGGAAATATTTAGATTTTCTTGAACAAATTTGACCATTAAAAGGGTTAAGGTGTCCAAAATGTATTTTGGGCAGACTGTTTAAACCGCTAGTGGACCAATCAAAATGTATGGTGTTTGGCTATGTCATGTTTCCGCTTTACTTGCGTCTGATTTATTTCAGAAATACAATGTCATCTCAAAACCATGCGCTGATGATTGAAGATAGCTAAGATGTGGTCTGACATGGGACCCTTTGGTTGAATGGCATGCATTCGGCAAACACTGGGCTGCAGGATTTGGAGGAGATTGTGACAGCAATTTCGTCCCTGTCTCACACTTCCAATTTGCCACAAGGGGTGGAAGCAGCATCAGCAACTCGCGCCTCAAGGTGAGCATGTGTGATAATGACCAAACTTATTGTTTTTCAGCAATGACATTTTTTTTGTTAAGCTTAACTTAATGGTTTATATCTTGTTTGGTTAAAAACACTGAAGCCAAACTTGGAGACAACTTATTTATTGTAAAAGACATGGCTCATTAATGTTAGTGTCAAAAGGTCATGGTCACTTGGACTTTGTCAGTGAAATGGTTAAACACAATGTAATTTTGAAAAAAACAAGGGTTTATATACCAAGGTCCCAGTGACCATGACCTTTTGACACCAACATTAATGGGCCATGTCTTTTACAATAAATAAGTTGTCCCCAAATCCCTAAAAAAGTATATTCTTTATGATATAAAACAAGTCCAATTAATTTCTAAATATTCAAGTTTTACTGAATTTTGTGGTCAAATGGTCAAAGGTTATGGTCACTGTAACCTTGCTTCCTTAAGGAGAGGGCATAACACATTGTCTTTATGGTCAAAAGCACTATGACCTGCTTAAAAATAGTTTTCAACATTAACATTTTGTAAGGGCATTGGTTTTCAGAAATAAGGGAAAACAAATAGAATTCATGGAATTAGTGAAAAATAAATGGATAAGGGCATTAAAAAAAGGTGAATTGAAATGGAAACATGATATTAAAATGAAAATTAATGGATAAGGGCATTTTTCTCTAGAAAGTGAGACTGATTCTCATGTAAAGTTGTAACTTATTAAGTACCAATATGTTTCCCACCCTGACGTCATACTTTCTGGGCATACTAATAACATGATGTATAACACAAATTTGACAATTCTATTGATTTTACTAAATGTACCTTCAAGCTTAGATGGTATAGTTTACAAAACAGAAATGAAACAGAATCATCACTTTTGTGAAGCAGAAAATGGCAAATTCTCCTTCGAGCAATACGTACCATTATAATACTCTTTGATAATACAAGCTAGCTAGCTAGCTGCTCTAGGAATCTAGATTTAGAAAGCTTTACGGGCTCCTGGAACCAGGTACCCAGCTCCAAAGACCCGGGTACCTGTCTGCCAGTGAGGCTCATTCTTGTTTGCATAGCAACAAGAGCAATACATGCTTTTTGCATATTGAAATATTCTTAGTTTTCTCAAAGTTTACGTCTTTGTGCCTCATTTAGCTAAGTTTTTCGCACCAGGAATTATTGGATTACCATGGATTACCAGCTGAAACTCAGGTTGTATTCTTTCATGTTATTCTCTAGCATATATGGAGACTTAGGTCTCTAAAATTTTGTGTGTTGCATTTCTGACCCCGAATCTGGGACGTGTGGTTACAACGAAATATGCCCGATAAGGTCGCCTCATTTAATCCCAATGGCGATCGGCAGTAATATGAAATTGGATGTTGGCTATACAGTTTTTTAACATGAAAATTGGCTGACGTCGTTCTCCGTATTATCTAAGTGGGTGACATCACACCCGTGTTGTTTCTCGGATTTTTGTCTAGCTTACGAAGCAGGATTGAGACAGGTATAGTCCAGTAAAACTACAAATTAACCTAGAACAAATTGCAACAGAATTTATTTCTTTTCTGCGGCATTCATGGGACTGCCAGGTGTCACATATCAAAAGTCCTCCAAAATCCCTCGATGGGAAAGTGGGTAAATTCGCATATTTAGCTACCGCCATTATCCGAATAATGAAACTTCCCTTACCTGCTTCATTCCGCAAATAAACGAAGTAGAAATGTTGTCTAAGCTCTGAATTTCATGGTCACGGAAGACAGTAAGCAATTGGCAATATTGCCTTGAACCACTTGTACAAATTCTCCAAACCACAGATTAAATATGGTTGTATGCACAGGGCCGGGGTAATTTAAAAAAATTATATTTAAAGTAAGTTTAATTTAGTTTTTCGCTTTTAAAATTTTATCTAAAATAAATTGCATTTTAATTTTCACTTTTATCTCACAATTTGAATAAATTTCTATACAATTCAATCAGAATATGGACATGGATTTAGATACATGCGTTATTTGTAACCAGAGCCTAGAAAATGGCTCACAAACTGTTACGCTTCGAGTTAAAGGCTGTGACGGTATTAAGAATGCTAGCAGAGCCCGTGAAAGCGATGTCATAGCTGAAGTAGGACAGAGGGTTCATGTAAAATGTCGACGGGAGTTCATTGATCCCAAGCGGATTGCCCGTGACGCAGAGAAAATTGAACAATCTCCACCACCCATGCGAACACTCCGTTCAGAAAGTCCAACATTCAATTTTAGTGAACATTGTTTGCTATGCGGATACCCTGCACAAATTCAAGATGGAAAGAAACGTGGCTATGATATTTATCCAGTAAGTACTCATGACTTTCAATGTAGTATCGCCGAGGCCTGTGAGCAGAGAAAAGACGAATGGGGCAAACTTGTAGCTGGGCGGCTTGCCTTCACGCCGGATTTATGCGTTGTCAATGCAGTATACCATCAAAGCTGCATCGTAAATTTTCGAACCATGAAAAATATCCCTCAGCTGCACTCATCTTGCTCATCCCAAAAACATGGAAGGCCAGAAGACTTGGACAGAGTAAGAGCATTTAGTGCGACAATGGCATTTCTTGAAAATAATGATGATGAGCAGCTGACCCTGCACGACCTCGTTAATAAAATGCAAGAGTATCTCGATGATAAAGAGAATAAAGCATACAGTACAAAATACATGCAGGATAAAATAAAAGATAATTATCAAAAATCTGTATGTAGCTACAAGATAGTCCTTGGAAAATGCATTACATGATGTCAAGGACAAACTAGACTCAGAGAAGGTGGTCATGAAAGATAAGAGGACTGCACGACGCTGGCTTTTGTATATGGAGTTGGTTGACATTCTGCGCAAATTCATTAAGGCAGAACGAACTGGTGATTGGAACATGCACCTTCAGACCGTTCGTGAGATGCTTCCACATTTTGCAGCCGCTGGGCATAATCTGTACGCCAAGTCTGCATATGTATATTTACAGAAGATGTTAGAAATACCTGAAAGTCATCCAGATATACACACCAGCTTCCTCAATGGTCATCATGTCATTCATCGAAGTGATAGGTATTGGGCAGGGTTATCTACTGATCTAGTTATTGAGCAGGTCCTTATGAGAAGTGTAAAGTCAAGTGGTGGTCTAACACGAGGTCGTGGAATGACAGAACTTCAGCGTCTTGTTTGGTTGTTGTCTATGCCCGCATGTGCAGATGTGTGTAATGCAATGCAAGAGCTCTCTGGGGTAAAATGTGATTCAAGTGAACAACACAAAGATTCCACACAATCTCGAATAAAGCGTGATATGGATGATACTTACAAAATTCTCAAAATCCTTAGTGAACTGAATCCATTTGGACCAGACCCTTCTCTTAGAGTACTTGTTAGTGGATTGTCTGCACATGAATCAGTCAATGTTGACGATGCTAAAGATATTGGAGAATCAATTATTAATTCGATGTGTGGCCAACGTGTATCAAGCATTTCGTTCCAGAGAAAGAGACAAGCTATTACCTTAGCATCCAAAACATCTCTCAAGATTGATGATGAATGTGTACAAATTGATCCACAACTCGTATTTCAAAGACTCAGTTTAATTGCTACAAATGGATCAAAAGGGAATCCATCATCTTATTTTGAGTATGAGTTGTGCACTCATCCGCCCGCACTCTTTGATAATTCATCTCTTCCATGGGAAGCAAATAAGACGGCACTTGCTGATGCATTGTGGAAATTAATTCAAAATGAAGATGCAGTCCTTCCAGATTCTGTCCACTATGTGCTTGATGGAGGAGCTCTATTACACCGTGTTCCATAGCAGTGTGGAGAGACATTTGCAAATGTTTGTCAAAGATATGTAAAATATTGCATAAGCAAATATGGAAAGGCTACAGTAGTTTTTGATGGTTATGACCAAGGCCCAGACAAAAAAGATGTAACACATAAGAGGCGAACTCGTGGATCAGGCGCAACTGTTGTACTGACTCCGCAAACAGTTGTAACTCTGAGTAAGCCTGATTTTCTTAGTAACAAGCAGAACAAACATCGGTTCATATCAATCTTAAGTTCATCTCTCGAACAGGCTGGATGCTTAACGATAAAGGCAAGCGGTGATGCTGATGTCTTAATTACGCAAACGGCTATCTTGGCTTCAAAGTCAACAAATACTGCTCTTGTTGGAGACGATACCGACCTGCTGGTGTTGCTTCTATACCATACTGATATGAATGGCTGTCAGCTATTTTTCAGACCAGAGCTAAAGCAAAATGCAAAGAAACCCCGACTGGAATATCAAAATGGCAAAGGAAAAACTCGGGTTCTGTTTGTGCTCACAGCTGTTATTTATCCATGCTATCCTTGGCTGTGACTAAACATCTAGGCTTTATGGAATTGGAAAATCTGCATCCCTTAGCAAAATCCAATGCTGCAAAGAACTCTCTCAAATTGCTGAAGTGTTTACAATGAGTAATGCGAATAAAGATGACGTGATAAAAGCAGGTGAGAAAGCAATGCTTATTCTATACAATGGCACTTCAATGGATAGTCTAGTTGCTTTGCGTTACAAGCGATTCAGGGAGAAGGTTGCAAAAAGTTCCAAGTATGTTGAAGCACGAGATTTACCACCAACACCCGCATCCGCAAACTTTCACAGTCTTCGCGTGTACTACCAAATTCAAGTTTGGAGAGGAGATGCTGGAGATATGGATCCAACAGAATGGGGCTGGAAAGTTCTGAGCCACCAAATGCTGCCTGTTAAGACTGACATGCTGGCAGCACCGGACGATTTACTGTATTAATTTAGATGCAGCTGCAAAACTGGCTGTCAATCAAAGAGATGCACCTGTAGAAAACATGGGCTCAGCTGCACATCCGCCTGCGAAGACTGTAAGGGTCTCAGTTGCTCGAATTCAATAACGCTCATTGTGGAAGATGACTTGGATAATTGATGCAAGATGAAATTAGTAGAAACCAGGTACCTATGCCATACTATTTCATCTTAGCTTAGCTTAGAAACACACAATACCGTGACATAATAAAATATAATATGTATTGTATCAATATCAATGATGGTATTAGGTAAATTCATGCAAGTGGCATAACACAATACATTTAATTTGTGGAGAATATGTCAATCGTATTCATTTATTACTAAAAAAAGTCCAAAAATACCCAGTCACACATATATTACATACCGGTTTTAAAGAAATAAAGAAAAATTGATTTTTCAGGTGAAATGGCCCAAATCTGGTAATAATTATGCAAATTTTACCCTTTCCCCTATTGGAATTTTGGAGGACTTTTGATATGTTGTACATGATGGTCCCCTATACACTGGGCGAGGTAAAAAAATTCTGTTGCAATTTGTTCCGGGTTAAAATATTTTTGGCCTAGATTGACTGGACTAGTATCACTTTTCCGGCGGCGGCGGCGGCGTAAACTTTTAAGTTAAGTTTATATCTCAGCAATGCCTGATCCAATTGGAACCAAACTTGGAGGCATAGTAAGATACATCAAAATGAAGCCGCACGCTGATGCAGGCTTCATGCGTTCAAGGTTATGGGGTCAAAGGGCACAGTATAATCTTTGTTAATATTTTACGTTACGTGGTCTTGAAGAATGTCCATTTGCAGGCCAAGTGAAGACTATTTTTGAAAATTTACCTCTGGAATTACTGGCTCGGTAACCGAGCCAGTCATTCCAGTGGTAAATTTTCAAAAATATTCTTCACTTGGCCTGCAAATGGACATTGGATAAGCAAATATTGTGATTTTTTGGACTAAATTTTGGCATTAAAGGGTTAAACTAGTCTTTTCATGGGTCACAAATGGATATTTTTCAATACAGCACCTACTTTCTGTCCAAACTTTGTTCAAAATGTTCAACAGATGTCCTGTATGGCTGCTATGAAATTTAAATTTTAATATAATGTGATAAAAGGTTAACATACATCCAAAGCACATTTATCTCTTTATCCGTCAAATTTGTTCAAGAAATTTCAATTTTCTCCTTCGATCAATACTTACCATTATATTACTTCTGATAACAAGCTAGGAAGCTAGCTGGCTCTAGGAATGGCCAAGTAAGCTTATGCCATGGGGACTCGCATCCGTCTGTCCAGCCATCTGTCCGACGTCCAAATTTTGCTTAAAAAACGCTACTCATTAACCGCTTAGCGGATTTCAAATTAATCTGGCATGAATATTCCTATGTAGGAGGTACACTAGAACTTGGTATACAGAATTTTGATTGGTAAATTTTATTGTCTGCCATCTGGAAATTTCCGAAAAATGGCGGAAAATTGTTTAAAACGATAGGCTACTCCTCATTAACTGTTTGGGAAATTGGGAAATGGTGAAGGAAATGTTTTATTAATTCGCGCATCTTATTCTTGGTGCTGCATGCTTTTTGTACCAGAAAACTTTAGAGTTTTGCGTCGTAATCATGATCTGTTTGCATTGATCGGTGTTTTCAAAATTCTTGATTTAAGATATGTGTTCTGCGTTTTTACCGTGTTCTACAGCAGTTTGTTTATCATTTTGTTGTTTCCTTCACATATCGTTTTGGCCTTCGTTTGAGTAGTATAATTTTGAAATTAATTCTTAAATATACCGCGAATGCAATTTGATATGGTTCCTGGTTCCATGTGATACATCCGTCAGGATCAGTATATGGGTGTATTTAATGTCCGCTATCGTTCTTGTCGCCAGCTTACGCGATCTTGGTTGAAACGTTGCCGGTTAGGGGTGCTGGAGGGTTTACATTTAATTTATGGTCAAAATATGTGAAAATTATTTGTCTGCCTTCTATTCCTGTTTCGCTCCACTTGCTTATTTTAGGTTTTGTGCTTATAGAGCCTACCCTGCCATCTTGTTCCGAATGCCATAAGTTTATGAAAGTCGCCTACAAAGACCATGTATGTTTTCGATGTTCTTCCTGTAAAGTTGATAATAGGTGTAATGTTTGTTCAGTGTGGCCGATCGAGATGTTGGTTGAGTTCCTTTCCCAGAAGGACGTGGCCGGGTCTGACGCGGGTCAGGCAGTACGAAAAGAAATTGTGGAGCATCTGTTTTGGCCCCTGGGGGTGCTCCACGTCTGCAGTCGGAGGTTTCGGAGATGGCACCTCTGGCGTGGTTCAGGCCCTCCATGTAAGGCTTCTTGCATAGCGTCCTGCCCACGCTGGTGTCCCTGATTCCTAAAGCTGTAGGACAGTCTTCCCATGTCTGGTACGGACCCTGTCCTTGGACAGGGTTCTGGACTGGCTACCGAGGGAGCCCTCTCATATGGCATGCTAGCAGTGGTTGAGGCCACACCGGTACCGGGCACCCGTCCAGTGCTGGTTGGTTTGCCACCAACCGACATGGTGACGGGTGTTGTTGGCCAGGCTTGGTACATGCCTATCTTGCCTGGTCCAGTGGCCACACATTGGGTGCCATTGGCGTCGTGTATTGCCACGGTTCCATAACCGCTATGGGTCCTCACGGTTTTCCGTGTGGGCCTACTCCATGGATCAGTGAGACTCATGGGGTGGCGGCGGAACAGTACAGTACTGGTGTTGCTGGCTTAGGCTCCTAGCCAGGAGGCCACTGCTGGTAGACCCATGAACACATCAATGGGTGATGTATTCATGGGTGTGTCTTCTTCGGAGATGGACTGGTCTGAGGCTCTGGCTTGGCTAGCCAGGGCGGACCCGTCTGGTTTCGGCCACGGCCGAGGAGGACACGCCCCATCTGTCGGTTGCGTCGATTAGGATGGGGATCTTGCCCGCGGCTCAGATCCAGTCCATTGAGCTGGATCCACGGTTTAAATGGATGCCACTATGCTGGTAAACAGTAGTAAGTATGAATAGTTCCCAAGTATTATAACTGCTAAGACAATTATCCAATCATCTGTGTCTAATTAAATGATATAAGCTGTGAAACAGTTGTAATGTCAATAGGTTCCCAAGTTATTAACTGCTAAGGGAACTGAATGTTAACTGACCATTTATACTAAATTACGGTTACAAGTACAAAGCCACAGTTAAATGAAAACTGGTCAAATGTCGACTTATATGAAATAGAAATTGGCAGATACCAATTTTAATGAAAATTTGCTCGTCTGTAAAATGAACTAGCAGTTTTATTTGGTTCTGGCGAAGATATGTTTACAATTTCAAGATTTTATGGCATTGAAACAAGTTTTACACATTGTCAAGACAGTAAATCAGAAATTGTACAAGTATCGACAGTGGTTGCTAGGGGTAGCCGAGAGGAATGATATGTGATATGAAATAGCAACTATTACCACTATGAAATCTCAAACATGGAGTGCACTGCATTTACCTAATATCATGGTCACCTGGACAGACAATTTGGGGAATCGGGTATATAAATGGCTAGACTCAAATGGGTAGTTTCAGAAATCCAAAAGTCAGAATAATATCAACTACTGGAGGACATGTCCTTAATTTTTAAGAAAAACAGGAACTCTAGAATTTAATCAAGTAAGTGGTTAATTAGATAGTGGGAATATTATTAACTAAGCCTTAAGACTTACACTATACACTTACATCAGCTCCTGTTCTTTAGAAGTAAGCAACGGTGGCTTATGAAGTCGTCAATCGGTTGAAATGCCGGTCCTCATTGCTGCCAGTTTCTAACCATAAACCAAAAATGATATAGTATGCGAGCACTCAAATTAAGAATCATTACATGCTAAACAGCAAAATTAATGATCCCTCGTGGAGCCCAAAGCTCAACACGGAATACTACACTACTCAAATCACAGCTACATTATATCTCAATGTACACTTTATCTGAACATTGTACTCGCGTATTAGTAACCTAAGTATTAAGCAAACTGACAGAAATTCAGACTAGCACAACAACTAAGAGACTACGCTGAGTTCTGCGCCCTACACCAGCTAGGGCAATTCAAGGTCGGACCCAGAGTCCAATTTTTACCTGGAATTTATACCCAAAAAGTGTTGCATGCACCACAAATTCAGACGCGCATGTAGAAAATCCTTGGCAAAAAGTGCTCATTTTTAACATAACAATAGGTGAATAGATTGTCAGATTACCATATCAAAAGATTGCTGGTTTAAACATCACCATTGTGATGGCCCACCTGTTTAAACATTAACATAACAATAGATTAGGCATTGGTACGGAGTGCAAATGCACCGGACTGTAATATGCTAATAGGGTTATGTATGTGGAAAATCTGACAACGCTAAATTGACAGGAATGCAAATTCTAATACATTGCAACATTTACAAAATGCATAATTTGTCACATCGCCCAAACGAAAATGGCCATAATTTCCTCTATACAATGTTGCTGTTTGATGTTGCTATGGGAAAGAGCAACCATATTCTGAACATTGACTATCAAAAGAAACACGGGAACATGAAATATTGAAGAATAACTAAAAACGCTGTCGTGATTGGAATAGTGAATTAGAGTACATCTTATGTAAAGCAGAATACCGCGAGATCCGGCTCATATTTTAAAGACAGACTCACTCATGCCCAAAATCCAAGATCACCAGCCCGGATGATTTCAAAAATCAATAAACGGGAAAACTGATCTTTAAATGTCATAAGCGCATACACTTTCAGCAACGTAATTCAGCAACCAAATTCTTACAAACTACCACTTACTTCACGGATTTGATGACCAAATTTCAATTTGCTGTGAATTGGGCATAAAAGCATTAGGCCCCCGATACTGCCACCGTGATCGCGCGAGGAATTATTCAAGCATAGAAGATTTAACCATATGCTCAATACGGCCAAATACCCCATGTTGCTGAATGATCATACAACAATTACATGATGCCCATATGTTGCTAAATTATTACTAATAATTTATGAAATAGATAGATAGATAGTGCATTTATATCGCACTGAACTCCATGCGATTGTATGCTCTAAGCGCTGTACATCTGTTCATTTGACAGTGGCCCGGCAGCCACAGAGAGCTATGCCATCACAGGTACCTATTTACAGCTAGGTTGACTGGAGCAACGGAGAGTTAAGTGACTTGCTCAAGGACACAACGTAGCAGACCGGCCAGGAAGCGAACTTGCGAACCTGGAGTTACGAGCTCAAGTTCCTAACCACTCAGCCACCACGCCTCTAATGAAATAATGGCTTCAAAACATGGCTTAAAGTTGAATAACTTTGAACACGGCATAACGTTGAATGTACCTGATTAGCACTATTATTATGATCTACAGTTCAGCGTAAAATTTAGGCAAATTTATTCGATAATTATTCAATTCACAAAAGCCAAAATGCACTCTTTAAATTTGTACAAGTGGCAATTACGCTAAAATATTTGAAACCATTAAAACCGGAAGCCGTTGCTGCCCTAAACCTCAGCGCCTTCCAGCACGATTGCTAGCACAATTGTCAACCAGATTAGAGAATTTCTAATAACAAATTCAGTCTTGTTTCAATATATATATATATATATATATATATATATATATACTATATACTATATATACTACTACGTCATTCTTAAAATTACCGCGTAAAACATTGTTTATTTTCTTTACCGTCGGTAGTTTCCTTGTGATTCATTGGTTGCTCTCTATATAGTTATATTTATTAACCAATAATCTCGCGAGAAAGTATGTTCCCGACTTTGGAGAAGAGTACTCGAGAACACTCTCGCGACATGCCATTCTAAATCTGTCGCTGACGCGAATCAAGTGCGATACGCTGCCGTAGCATGGCTAACTATACTGTGTCGGCCTTGATTTGGGGATGCGCTAACAGGGGTTTAGCATTCGTGATGATATAACTCAGTTTCCGAGACAAACATTGTCTAAATCGACCAGAATCAGCCTAGATAAACTTGTGTTTTTAAGCTTTCATAATGCTAACTAATGACGAGGCAATGATCAATAGCCATAACCCCCCCCCCCCCATAGGTGAATTTAGATTTACAAGAGAGTCTGTTACGAGTGTAATATGTGGAAATCGATGGTAAAGTGACAAACTCATCTACGGTTTCCATTATACATTTAATGTACAAAAATCTACAATCTCCATAGATTCGGGTGCATTCATTAAGAATCACTCTGGGATGATTGGCAATACGCTATACACACAATTGACAAGGAAAGTAGAATAAAATAATTAGACAATATACAAACATAACCGTTATCATAAATGACTGGTGTAATTGGCTATTGCTGTGCGACATTCATATTGTATAATTCAATTGGAGTATTAATATGCAATTATGCAGTTAATATGAATTCGCATAGCTCACAATGTGCACAAATCCTTTGCATGCATGGATACATGACATGAGAATAATAAATAATAACATTTAAAAAATCATATACCACGGAATGTGTGAAATTCATGTGTGACGGTAATGTATACTTTACTGATGCTAAGGCTAACCCTTCTGCTGCTACAATAATTAGGATAACGAAGACATTTAGGAATTATTTGATGTAAACCACCGAGATAGTGTTGCTAAAAGATCTTGCCACAGAAGATAGCAAAACTATTTCGGAAAATACATACCAGATCCTAATTAAACAGGAATATGACAACCAGGCCCAGGTTTAACGCTGGATTAAGTAGATATGGCGATTGTATGAAAATGCATTTTACGGACGGACTTGATGAAAGACGTATCAGGATAATAGGCAATGCATGAATATATAGCAAACTTGAACAGGACCTTGGAATTATACAGTGACTAGCTATACATTGAGTATATATTGACATGCCATGCTCATATGCTTGTCAAAGGGAGATAACTCTCATACTAATCATTTATACATGATAAATGGCCCTGATGTGCTTATTTTGAAAGATTCATCATGCAGCGGCTTACAACAATATGCTACAGGCTTCATATGCTTTACCATATGGAAAGCATTACATTGCCATAAAAAGTGAATATTTTACTTGACTAGATAATGCCCATTTCAGAATAGCCCTTCAACAAACAGCACGTTAATTGAATAGCTATTTTAAATTGGAAATTAGATAGCTTAAAACTACACTATGAATTCAGACCATTCAACATCATATTGACAACATGAATAATAATAATGTTATAACCTTACCCTAAGTAAGGCCAGGCTTAGCACAACTTGTTCAAGTTTCAGGTTCCAATTTAACGTTTCTTGCTACTTGTGAAATGTGTCCACTTGAAGTGAATATTTAACTGTACTGCTAGTGCCTAGTGGTATATCCAGCTCACAATGACCCAAGCTGACCAGTGCGCCAAAAATACCATAACCCTTTTCTTCTAAATTCACATTCTATTACAGAAAAATCAATAGTACATGCAATCTGATGAACAGTTTTACAGTAATTTGACCAGAAATTGTTGCTGCCTAACATATCAACAACTTCCATTCAAATTACACAAAGCTATCCCATCCGATAATTCAAACATCATTATGAATTAACCTCAATTGGTCAGTGGGATAAAAAAGGGTTAGCGCATCATGAATAGTATTCACTTGGGGAAAATATGTATTTCTTCATCAAATTTAATCTTCATCACAACAGCAGTGTTTGATATATAATATGATGATCGGAATTGATATTTACCTTAAAATAATGAATAGACATAAAAGAAAGAATGATTTGAGGCTATATACATACAGTACAGGACAAATATGCAAATCTGACGTCACATTTTTCCACTAGTTAATTTTTGATGCCTCATCAAAATTACATTAGACACAACACAATTTGTCTTATTTATTATAATTTGTCCAACCCTCCTGGAGCGTCTGGACCAAGCAACTCCCTAGACTGTTGCCTAACATTGCAACGGCCTGTCCAAAATCCTGAAAATTAGGTTGTGTGGTTTGTGATAGTCTCATTCTCGTATTAGCTATGGATCTCCTTGCAGGTTTAGGACAATCACTATGAACAACAGACACTTGGTTTGCTAATGAATGTGAATTTATTAGAGATGCAATGGGAGCATTTAATCGTTTACCTGGAATAGGTACATTAGCAGAAACTTCTGCGGTCTGAGTATTTAATGGTGGTGTACTCTTAATTGCTGATCTTGGCAAGTTGTATGGATTGCTGTGCTTTCCTTTTGTTGATCGTAGTAACCTTCTGATGGTTGGCACAGGCTCGCCTCCAGCAACCCATTCTCATCTCCTGCTGTTTGTTCAGTACTAGCATGTGACATAATGGGTGAATCGGAAGGTACATCGACTGACACATGCTGCGTATCAGAATCTCCTGTCACTTCCCCACCACATGTTATTCTGTAACCACTCCACTCATCCTCGTCAGAGAGAGAATCATGTGAATTTACTGCTTCAGATGGTAAATCATCTTCTGGCCTAGCTTCCAAATGGCCCTCTTCATTGAAGTCTGAAATGATGTCCTCATCTTTTCCTTCTACTTTGCTACAGCCCTCTAATTCCCTGGTAACATGTTCATTGGATTGTCTAGTGTCCAGAATCTCTGTCCTGCTTACCGTTTTCCTTGGCCCTGAGCCATCTGCTAATTGTATAACATATACATTATCCTGAAGATGGTCAACTACTTCATAAGGTTCGGGCCTCCATACATCCTGAATCTTATTTCTGCCTGCTGGATGATTTCTCACAAGCACGATGTCACCTATACAAATTGGAGCTTCTTTTGCTGTTCGATTATAATATTTCTGTCTTTCTTGTGCTTTTTTATGCAGATGCTCGTTTGCAGACTTATTTGCCTCCAACATTCGTTCATGGTGTGCTGTCAACCATTCATAGAATGATTGCCCTTGGTTATCCTCAGGTCTGTTGAGCATGTGGTCAATTGGCAGCTTAGCGTTTCTACCATATAGGAGAAAGAATGGTGTCAAGCCAGTTGATGAATGTGGTGTTGCATTGTAAATATACACCAATTCTGGCAAATATTCAGTCCATCTCCTTTTTCTCTCTGGTGGAAGCGTCCTCAAAAGATCATGCATAGTGCGATTGAATCTTTCAACTTGCCCATTGCCCATTGCCCATCGGATGGTATGGTGTCGTTCGTGATTTCTGAATGTTGTAGATTCGACAGAGCTCTTTAATTATAGATCCCTCAAAATTCCGTCCTTGATCGCTATGCAGTCTATTAGGAATACCATATTTTAAAAACCATTCCTTCACCAATACTTTCGCTACAGTTGCTGCCTTCTGATCTTTGGTTGGTACTGCAACAGTAAACTTAGTGAACACATCAGTGATGACTAAAACATTTTCTCGATTATCTGAGGATTTCTCTAATTGGGTGAAATCAATAGCGACAATTTCGAGTGGCTTACTGGCTAACAAATTACTAATTGGAGGCTTCACTTTTGGCTTTGGAGCTTTTGCTATCATGCATCTCTCACAGTCTCTCACCCACATTTGGACGTCTTTTTCCATTTCTGGCCAATAACACATTAAAAGGGCCATGGTTCTTTCCATCCCTTGATGACCAGCTGAGTTATGCATTGACTCCAAGACCTGACATTTCATGGAAACAGGTGTAAGGAACAGATAGTTCTCCCCGATCTCTGAATCTTTGACCACATAATACAGAATCGAATTTCTATCTCTTAATCTGTCCCATTTCCTCAGAATCCTCCTGCTTAGATTATGCTCCTGGTGTAACTGCCTCTCTGTTGGTCTCTGGTTTCTTTTATACCAATACCATACTCTTGCTAAAACTGTGTCCTGCCTCTGTTTTGTGCACAATTCAATATCCGAAAATTGTGGGAAAATCGGAGTTGAAACGAGTTTCTCTTGCTCATTCTGTAGATCTAGTACTCGATGCACATCTTTAGCAGAATCCATAATGTTCAAGGAAGTTGTTGCTGTGATCTGCCCAAGCATTACCTCTACATTCATTTTACTTGACATTATAGCTTGGCGACTTAGTGCATCAGCATTCCGGTTAGACTGACCTGTTCGGTATCTAATGTCGAAATTAAACTCTGCTAACTGTGATGCCCAACACATTTCCGTAGCTCCCAGCTTCGCTGACTGCAAATAACTCAGAGGGTTATTGTCAGTGTAGACAGTGAAAGGCCCACCAAGAAGATAATCCCTAAATTTATCTGTTATAGCCCATTTTAGAGCTAGCAGCTCAAGTTTCATGGAGCTATAATTGTTCATATTCCGTTCCGATGGTCTTAAACTTCTTGAGGCATAGGCGATCACAACACGTCCATTATCCTGATCTTGAGATAAAACAGCCCCCAGTCTTTGGAAACTAGCATCAGTCTCTACAATGAATGGCTTTTCAAAATCTGGATATCCCAAAATTGGGGATGTCATCAAGCATTCTTGCAGTCTTTGAAATGCATCAGTATATTCTTGTGTCCACCTCTGGCTAAAAGCTGTATTGGTCCTCGACCTCAGCTTTCGACGATCTTTCTTATCTTGTTTTGTCAATAAACAGTGCAATGGTGCAGCTATCTGGGCAAATCCTTTCACATATTTACGGTAATAGCTAGCTAATCCAAGGAAGGATCTCAATTGGGTCTCTGTCTTGGGTAATTGCCAATCCCTTATAGACTTTATTTTCTCTGGGTCAGTGCCAATACCATCTTTAGAAACAACATGTCCTAGAAATGAAATCCTTGTGTGGAAGAACTTACATTTAGATGGTTTCATCTTCAATCCATGGTCTTTCATTCTGCTAAACACATATTCTAGCCGTGTGATATGGTCATCAATGGTCTTAGCATATATCAATATGTCATCAAGATAAATGAGAAGGTCAAAGTTTGCTTCGCCTAGACACGCCTCCATCAATCTCTGAAATGTAGCAGGGCTGTTACATAATCCCATTGGTAATTTGGAATATTCATATAAACCACCAGTTCCTACCCGGAAAGCGGTCTTTTGTATGTCTTCTTCATCTATAGCGACTTGATAATATCCTTGTGCAAGGTCAACGCTGCTGAAATATTTTGAACCTTGTATTGCTTCCAATGCTTCATCAATTCTTGGCAATGGATATGCATCTTTAATGGTATGAGAGTTAAGCTGGCGGTAATCTACACACAGCCTTAAACTGCCATCTTTCTTGCGCACCAAGACTACTGGAGCAGCATATGGACTGACACTTTTCCTAATGACATTTTGCCTCAGAAGTTTTTGAATATGCTCTTACTTCTGCCATTTGATATGGTGGAATCCGTCGATGTGGAACTTTAATTGGTACATTATCTTTTGTTATAATCTTATGCTTAACAGTTTCAGTATATCCCAAATCATCATCGCTTACACAGAAGGAGTCTTGATATTTCTGAAACAAACTAACGACCCTTGCCTCTTGATCTAATGTCAATTGAACATCACCTATATTAACCTTAAATGGTAGATCATCTAGTTCTTTGATTTTTCTGCATGTGCTTTCTTCTACATCAATTCTGTTCAAATGCACAGATATCTCATTAGCTGATACTTCTATGTCACAATCACAAAATTTACCATCTTTCACAATGTTGACTGATTGAGCTACACCAATCATACATCTGGGCTGTAACCAAATATCTTGACTACCTATGTTTGCAACACGAACTGGAACTTTTCCTTCTTTGACTGTAGAAAATGTATTAACAACCATCACATTTTTAGGAAGGATACCATTGGCACATTGCACAGCTTGTATAGCAACACAGTTTGGCTTATTCTTGGTCTCCTGGCGAGTAGTACAAGTGACAACTTTGACTGAATTTGCAGGTATCTGGATCGGGTTACGGCCAGCAAGTTTCACAAAATGTACATGTCCATCCTCATAACTTGTGGAAGCTGACATCTCATATAATGACAGAATTCTTGACACCTGATTCTCTGCAAAGATATTACTCTGATTATCACTATCCGTAGACATTACCTCTAAGTAATTTGAAGAAGTTACTGCCTAAAATTCCTGGACGCCGTTCTCTTGTATTAGATCGAGTATTATTCGGAGACTGTTTTACTACTAACATTCCAACTGCTGGTACACGAAAATTATTAATATCAATTGCAACTTCAATGTAACCAAGATACGGAACATCAAGATCATTAGCACCTGTTACTTGCATCCATTTTGTGACATCAATCAGTTTTGGACGACAATTAAGCAACTGTTGGAAGAAATTTTCTGTAATAGTAGACACTTGTGATCCCGTATCTACAAGGCACCTTAACTCTACACCTTCAACACACACATCAACCTCCGGACAATCTGCAACCGCTTTTTGTAGTATAGTCTGTTTCAATAAAGTAGAGTCTTACTTCTTCTCCCACCGTTTGACTCCACGTCCCCACGGTGGGAGCTATCGGTTTAAATGATGCATATTTCCATCAGTACAATGATTAGCTTCCTGATTTGCTGACCCTGTTCGAAAGCTTGTTTGAGGTCTATTTGTTGATGGTCTCTGTCCAAACCAGGAACCTTTGTTTGATGGACAATCACGTGCAAAATGTCCATATCCTTTACAGTTATAACATGTTTGCTGCTTTGGGTTAACTGTCATACCAGATCTGCGGTCATCAGATGCCATTTGTGCTGATACATCTTTCTTAGTCATCATGCCTGTCATCATCTCTAATTGTTTCTGTTGTGATTGTAACAATTCTTGTTGTGATTGTAGTAATTTAAGAATTTGGTCCTGTACACCATTTCTATCTTTCTCTGGCTTGGTGACTTCTGATTCAATCTTAGATCTGTTAAATGCCCTTTGTTCCTTCACTTCAACCTCTTGTACGTACATGAGTCGATGGATGTGGATCAAAATGCTGCAATTCATCTTCTGCCCAATGTAATACTACTTGGCGGAAGTCTAGAAAGGACAAAGTGTCATGCTCAAATGAGTAACGTCTCATTTCTCTATGAAGCTGCATCTCATACACACCATCTATAAAGCGCTCTTTTAGCATTAAATCTCTATCACCCAAAATAGCTGGATCTTTTTTTTACTATTCTATCAACAAGTTTTAATAGCGCCAAAGAGTAGACTTGAAGAGATTCATTTCGTGCTTGATTTCTCTGGTAGAACCTACGCTGTAACTGGCCAACAGTTTCTGCATCCTGAAAACTTTGTTTGATTATTTCTAAAATCTTGCTAGCAGAATTACGTTCACATTCTGGTCTCAATCTAACTTCATCTCTGGCTCGTCCAGCCAAATGATCCATAATGAAATCTACTTGAGCATCTGCACCTTCCATACATCGTAAATGTTGGACAACATCATCTATCCACTCTTCAGCAGTTACATCTGAATCACCAATTGGTCTACCAGAAAACTTGAGAATTTTCCACTCCTTCGTAATGAACACTGTTCTAACTGACGCCTTTTAACTATCAAGTTGCCTCTTTGTTTCAGCCAATTCTTCTTCGAGTTTGATTGATTTCTGAGATTCCAGTTGCAGAGTTCTCATGTTCTCTTGAAGTATTCGCAGTTCTTCCTTTAGTTCATTAACTCCAATCGCCATTGTGCAATATCAATATAATTAAGAGTGTCATGCAAATACAATTTAAACTACGAAAACTGGAATGCCAGCAATGAAATGAATTAGTAATGGACTAAATCAGTTCATTGTACTCACCTTCATTTAAACACCATGGGATAAATAACTATAGTATCACTTACGACTGTTACTTAAATTACGAACCCTATAGCTTATCAATTACTCGTAACAGGAAATAATGGTGTACGTCCGACTTGATAATGGGAAACTGGCCACATGCTCAACTTAGAGATTGAACTTCAACGCTAAACTGAAATTTCAATGTTGAACTTTGAAGTAGAACTTAGAACTTGAAGTTGAACGTTGAAATTGAAACTAAACTTAGTTGAACCATCAAAATTGCATTTCAAACAGGATTGTAAACATCAAAGAAGCACATGAAATCGCACTGTTGCCATTGAGTTTGAATTTCAAAGCCAAATTTGAATTTCCAAGTTGAACGCTAAGGTAGACCATTCATACATTGAAATTGAAATCAAACATTGAAAACGAATGTTTAAATATGCACCATGGGCATTTGAACGTGGACTTAAATTTATGCACAATTGCACTGAACTTTGAAACAGCACATTCAATGTGAGCTCAGATGTGTGCACAGTAGCATTCAAATTTAAATCATGCACCTCAAACTTGAACCTGGGAGTGTATACATCAGTGTTGAACTTGAACCATGAACGTCTAATTTGAACCAAGAACATTGAATTCGAATGTATAACCATGTACTGTGTACATAAAACAAGATAAAAGCTACTATTTTATCTGGTGTTAGTGCAAGTGACAAATGTGTAACCATTTACATAAGGAACAAGATGACAATCTATTTTCTCTGATATCAGTGACAGACGAATCTTACAATGCCTGTGCAATTCATCATATCTAATCATCTACCTTTGTAACAAATCTTATGCACGAGTGCCCAGTAATAGATGAGTTGCTATAGGAAGATAGCATTGGACACATACACATATATTAATTGACAAATCAAACCCGAACTTGAGTGAGCAACAAATTAATTGTACTTATATGTATTATTGATGTACATGCGTGCGTGCATGGGTATGTGAGCATTTATGCGTATGCGCTGTAGTTACTCGTGTGCGGGTGCGCATGCATGTGTGTAGGACGACGTATATGGGCGTACATGCGTGCGTGCGTGTGTGCGTGCGTACACGTGCTCCTTGTAGCCAAATAGCTACAACCTTGAAATTGAGTGAGCAATGGAACAAGCATTCATGTAAATCTCAGTCTGCTTGCTAATAATATGTATATATTTTTTCTGAAGAACTTAAACTGATGTACCGCTAACGATAGCTCAATAAGAAAAAATTGGATATATGTACACCAGGATTATTATGCTTCCTCGAGAAGCATTGTATTAATATGGGTACGAATTATAAAATAAATATTCGCTAAAGTTCGCTATTTAGTGTATATCCCCACGCCAGCTTCAATTAGAATAATGTTCATGTTTCACTTGATTTCGTCTCTACCTCAGTGACGTAAATGTATGTAAAATCTACCTCGTATCTGTAGCGCTCTGTTCATCAGCGAGTTACGCGGTGGCATTCAACCACGACTGTCCACACGCAATACAGCTGCTCGGATTGCAAGACCAACTCACTCCACGTCGTTCAATCAATCAGCGCCACTACAACTGTCAATACACCGCTCAAATCCGTCTAGCCAGGCGACCTGTACTTGTAAATTGTGTAGCACAAATTATTGCCAATCAAACGAACAAAACCCTACTCGCAGTGCCAAAATGTAATATGTGGAAATCGATGGTAAAGTGACAAACTCATCTACGGTTTCCATTATACATTTAATGTACAAAAATCTACAATCTCCGTAGATTCGGGTGCATTCGTTAAGAATCACTCTGGGATGATTGGCAATACGCTATACACACAATTGACAAGGAAAGTAGAATAAAATAATTAGACAATATACAAACATAACCGTTATCATAAATGACTGGTGTAATTGGCTATTGCTGTGCGACATTCATATTGTATAATTCAATTGGAGTATTAATATGCAATTATGCAGTTAATATGAATTCGCATAGCTCACAATGTGCACAAATCCTTTGCATGCATGGATACATGACATGAGAATAATAAATAATAACATTTAAAAAATCATATACCACGGAATGTGTGAAATTCATGTGTGACGGTAATGTATACTTTACTGACGCTAAGGCTAACCCTTCTGCTGCTACAATAATTAGGATAACAAAGACATTTAGGAATTATTTGATGTAAACTACCGAGATAGTGTTGCTAAAAGATCTTGCCACAGAAGATAGCAAAGCTATTTCGGAAAATACATACCAGATCCTAATTAAACAGGAATATGACAACCAGGCCCAGGTTTAACACTGGATTAAGCAGATATGGCGATTGTATGAAAATGCATTTTACGGACGGACTTGATGAAAGACGTATCAGGATAATAGGCAATGCATGAATTTATAGCAAACTTGAACAGGTGTTATGTCGCGATTCGCCACCTATCTCGAAACACGGGAGATTAGCCGGGTGGGAATAGGTCGTAAACACTTCAGGATGAGACGACAGTTGAAGATACTCGAATAGACAATAAGTAAGATCTTCTTCAACTATGACTGTTATTAAGCTTTTATTACTATCCAGAACTATACTTCAAATATATACTTGATTCAAAATAAACTTTATAAACACTAATTAATAATATAACTCTAACAATCTAACTCTAAAGACTAACTCTGTATCTCTAAATCTAGCTCTCAATCAATCTCTAGCTGTCTCTCTAATTCTAAGTCTAATGCTATCTACCCTATCTCTCTCTAATGCTAACTCTAAAGCTATCTCCTTTAATTTACAAAATCATCTGTCTTTTATAACAAGTGGTATCTATGAAAACAGTGATGTCATAAATGTAGTCAAGAGACATGTTTTGGATTCCAAAACATGTCTAAAAGCATTTATAAGAATTAGCTAATTTAAATCAATTTATAATAGTTCATTTTAATTATACAGGATTTATAGACATGAATGAGAAATATAATATAGTTAACCACTTTAATAATTCTAACTAGCAGTAGATATTTTCCCTACAAAAATTAAGTATTAGTAAATCCTGGTGACTATTTTGAAAATAATCAAAGTGAAAGTTGTCTCTGCTTTAGGCAGCAACAACTTTCAGTCAAATCATTTCTAAAATATTCTGCAGGCTTAATATTCCAATATTTCGAAACTATGTTTGTGGGAATTCAGAGTGAAAAGGGTCATCAGATTATAAACACACTTAATACAAACAGAATAATAAGCCTACATGAATCAATCTACAGGTATGTGCAAGACTCAAGATATTATCCTTACTACCGGCTTATAGGTATATTGATTGTTCTGACAGGTAATTGGGCTATTGTCCTTGATCCACTATACATTGGGCATGGTTGCACTTGGTTTCACACAGGCTCTGGTCATAACAGCTAACAACATTATATGTAAAATCACTGATATATTATAATCCACTGAAATCTCTGTCTGACCTAATAGCCCCATGACACAGGACCTTGGAATTATACAGTGACTAGCTATACATTGAGTATATATTGACATGCCATGCTCATATGCTTGTCAAAGGGAGATAACTCTCATACTAATCATTTATACATGATAAATGGCCCTGATGTGCTTATTTTGAAAGATTAATCATGCAGCGGCTTACAACAATATGCTACAGGCTTCATATGCTTTACCATATGGAAAGCATTACATTGCCATAAAAAGTGAATATTTTACTTGACTAGATAATGCCCATTTCAGAATAGCCCTTCAACAAACAGCACGTTAATTGAATAGCTATTTTAAATTGGAAATTAGATAGCTTAAAACTACACTATGAATTCAGACCATTCAACATCATATTGACAACATGAATAATAATAATGTTATAACCTTACCCTAAGTAATGCCAGGCTTAGCACAACTTGTTCAAGTTTCAGGTTCCAATTTAACGTTTCTTGCTACTTGTGAAATGTGTCCACTTGAAGTGAATATTTAACTGTACTGCTAGTGCCTAGCGGTATATCCAGCTCACAATGACCCAAGCTGACCAGTGCGCCAAAAATACCATAACCCTTTTCTTCTAAATTCACATTCTATTACAGAAAAATCAATAGTACATGCAATCTGATGAACAGTTTTACAGTAATTTGACCAGAAATTGTTGCTGCCTAACATATCAACAACTTCCATTCAAATTACCCAAAGCTATCCCATCCGATAATTCAAAGATCATTATGAATTAACCTCAATTGGTCAGTGGGATAAAAAAGGGTTAACGCATCATGAATAGTATTCACTTGGGGAAAATATATATTTCTTCATCAAATTTAATCTTCATCACAACAGCAGTTTTTGATATATAATATGATCGGAATTGATATTTACCTTAAAATAATGAATAGACATAAAAGAAAGAATGATTTGAGGCTATATACAGTACAGGCCAAATATGCAAATCTGACATGTCACACGAGCAATATGTCGACGACCGTGAATACCCCGTGATACATATGAGTTTCTGACTGGTGTCCAAACCCAAAACTGAAGAATGAAGCCGCTAATGCATGCGCGCATTGCTAGCTTTTAGAATTTTGATCTATAGAGCGCTTACTGAACTCGCTACACCGGCGGTCATTTGTCCCATAGTGAAGGAAGGTATGAAGATATGCGCTCTATAGCTATATATGTCTATGGGCTATATCGGAAATCAGTCTCCGACGCATGCGCATCTCGCGTCCTTACTAAATTTGACAAACATTTTGCAACTTTTAGCGACTTTTTATCAAAAATATTTCAAAATTAAGTGAATTGACTGAATTTAACATCAAAATTATGTATCGCAGCAAATAGCTAAGCGAAGTTGTGAATGTGTAGCAAACAGGTACTCATTTGCATCGCAATTTGCGATGCGATACCGCTCAAAATATTCCCTGGTCTGTTAGTGCGTGTGCATGTTTGTGTGCGTGCGTGTGTTGGTGTGGGTGGGTGGGTGGTGTGTCTGTTGGTGCGTGTTTCTGCTGGTGTGCATGCGTGTGTTGGTGTGCATACATGTGTTGATGTGTGTCTGTTGGTGCGTGTGTTGGTGTGTGTGGTGGTGTGCATGCGTGTGTTGGTATGCGTGCGTGTGTTGGTGTGTGTGTGTGTCTGTTGGTGTGTGTGTCTGTTGGTGCATTTGTTGGTGTGCATGCGTGTGTCTGTTGGCGTGTGTGTCTGTTGGTGCGTGTGTATGTTGGTGCGTGTGTTGGTGTTGGTGTGTGTGCGTGTGTATGTTGGTGTGTGTGTTGGTGTTGGTGTGTGTATGTTGGTGTGTGTGTTGGTGTGTGTGTTGGTTCATGTGTATGTTGGTGTGCATGCGTGTGTTGGTGTGCATGCGTGTTGGTGTGCATGCGTGTGTTGGTGTGCGTGTGTATGTTGGTGTGCGTGTGTATGTTGGTGTGCATGCGTGTGTTGGTGTGTGTGTGTGGGTGGTGGAGGTGGGTGGGTGGTGTGTCTGTTGGTGTGTGTGTCTGTTGGTGTGTGTGTGCTTATGTTGGTGCATGTGATGGTGTGCGTGCGTGTGTCTCTTCGTGCGCGTGTCTCTTCGTGCGCGTGTCTGTTGGCGTGTGTCGGTGTGTGTGTCTGTTGGTGTGTGTGCATGTTGGTGTGTGTGTGTGTTGGTGCATGTGTTGGTGTGCGTGTGTGAGTGTTGGTGGGTGTACGTGTGGGTGGGTGGTGTGTCTGTTGGTGTGTGTGTCTGTTGGTGCATGTGTTGGTGTTAGTGCATGTGTCTGTTGGTGTGTGTGTCTGTTGGTGCGGGTGTATGTTGGTGCGTGTGTTGGTGTGTGTGTGCGTGTGTCTGTTGGTGTGTCTTTGTTGGTGCGTGTGTTGATGTGTGTGTGTGTGTTGGTGTGCATGCATGTGTTGGTGTGCGTGTGGGTGGTGTGTCTGTTGGTGTGTGCCTCTGTTGGTGTGTGTTGGTGTTGGTGCATTTGTTGGTGTGCATGTGTGTATGTTGGCATGCTTGTCTGTTAGTGTGTGTATATGTTGGTGTATGTGCGTGTGTTGGTGTGCATGTGTGTCTGGTGTGTGTGTTGGTATGTGTGTGGGGGTTGGTGGGTGGTGTTTCTGTTGGTGCGTGTGTTGGTGTGAATGCATGTGATGGTGGTAGTGTTGGTGTGTGTATGTTGGTGCGTGTGTTAGTGTTGGTGCATTTGTTGGTGTGCATGCGTGTGTATGTTGGCGTGTGTGTCTGTTTGTGTGTGTGTATGTTGGTGCATGTGTTGGTGTTGGTGTGCGTGCACGTGTTGGTGTGCATGGGTTGGTGTGAATGTGTGTGTTGGTGTGTGGGGGTGGGTGGGTTGTGTGTCTGTTGGTGCGTGTTTCTGTTGGTGCATGTGTTCGTGTCTGTTGGTGCATGTTTGTGTTGGTGTGCATGTGTGTGTGTTGGTGTGCATGTGTGTGTCTGTTGGCGTGTGTGTGTTGGTGCGTGTATGTGTCTGTTGGTGCGTGTGTTGGTGTGCATGCGTGTGTTGGTGTGTGTGCGTGTGTCTGTTGGTGCATGTGTTGGTGTGCATGCGTGTGTTGGTGGGTGTATGTGTGTGTGTGGGTGGGTGGTGTGGGTGTGTTGGTGCAGGTGTATGTTGGTGTGCGTATGTATCTGTTGGTATGTGTCTGTTGGTGCATGTGTTGGTGTGCATGAGTGTGTTGGTGTGTGTGTTGGTGGGTGTACGTGTGTGTGGTGTGTGTCTGTTGGGGTGTGTCTGTTGGTGTGTGTCTGTTGGTGTGTGTGTTGGTGTTGGTCCATTTGTTGGTGTGCGTGCATGTGTCTGTTGGTGTATGTCTATGTTGGTGTATGTGTAGGTGTTGATGCGTGTGTTGGTGTCCGTGTGTGTGTCTGTTGGTGTGCATGTGTGTGTTGGTATGCATGCTGGTGTCGGTGGTGGTGGTGGGTGGTGTGTGTCTGTTGGTGCGTGTGTGGGTGGTGGGGGTGGGTGGGTGGTGTGTCTTGGTGCGTGTTTCTGTTGGTGCATGTGTCTGTTGCTGCGTGTGTTGGTGTGAATGCGTGTGTTTGGTGTACATGCGGAGTGTGTTGGTGGTCATGTGTCTGTTGGTACGTGTGTTGGTGTGTGTCTGTTGGTGTGTGTGTTGGTGTTGGTGAATGTGTCTGTTGGTGTGTGTATGTTGGTGTATGTGTACGTGTTGATGCGTGTGTTGGTGTCCGTGTGTGTGTCTGTTGGTGCATGTGTTGGTGTGTGTTGGTGTGCATGTGTGTGTTGGTATACATGTTGGTGTAGGTGGTGGTGGGTGGTATGTGTCTGTTGGTGTGTGTCTGTTGGTGCATGTGTCTGTTGGTGCGTGTGTGTGGGTGGTGGGGGTGGGTGGGTGGTGTGTCTGTTGGTGCGTGTTTCTGTTGGTGCGTGTGTCTGTTGGTGTGTGTGTCTGTCGGGTGTGTGTGTATGTTGGTGCATGTGTCTGTTGGTGCGTGTGTCTGTTGGTGTGTGTGTCTGTCAGTGTGTGTGTGTCTGTTGGTGCATGTGTTTGTAGGTGCATGTGCTTGTATCTGTTGGCGCGTGTGTCTGTTGGTGCGTGTGTCTGTTGGTGTGTGTGTGTCTGTCGGTCTGTGTATGTTGGTGCATGTGTCTGTTGGTGCGTATGTCTGTTGGCGTGTGTTGGTGTGCATGCGTGTGTCTGTTGGTGTGCATGCATGTGTCTGTTGGTGTGTGTGTGTGTGTGTGTTGGTGCGTGTTTGTTGGTGCAGGTGTATGTTGGTGCAGGTGTTGGTGCGTATGTTGGTGTGCGTATGTGTCTGTTGGTGCATGTGTTGGTGTGCATGAGTGTTGGTGGGTGTACGTGTGTGTGTGTGTGTGTGTGTGTGGTGGGGGTGGGTCGGTGGTGTGTCTGTCGGTGCGTGTGTCTGTTGGTGCATGTGTCTGTTGGTGCGTGTGCTGGTGAGCATGCATGTGTTTGGTCTACATGCGGCGTGTGTTGGTGGTCATGTGGCTGTTGGTGCGTGTCTGTTGGCACCAACACACACCGCATGTACACCAAACACACGCATGCACACCAACACATGCACCAACAGACACATGCACCAACAGAAACACGCGCCAACAGACACACCACCCACCCACCCCACCACCCACACGTACACCCATCAACAGGCACACCAATACACTCATGGACACCAACACATGCACCAACAGACACATACCAACAGACACATACGCACACCAACAAACGCACCAACACATGCACAACATACACCTGCATCAACAAACACATGCACCAACAGACGCACACACCAACACACACACACACACACCAACAGACACACGCATGCACACCAACACACACACCAACAGACATACGCACCAACAGACACATGCACCAACATACACACACACACACCAACAGACACATGACCACCAACACACTCCGCATATACACCAAACACACACATGCAGACCAACAGACACATGCACCAACAGAAACACACACCAACAGAGACACCACCCACCCACCCCCAACACACACACATCCACCAACACACGCACCAACAGATACATGCCCCAACAGACACACCAACAGACACACACCACCCACCACCACCACCCACACCAACATGCATACCAACATACACATGCACACCAACACACGCACGCACACCAACACATGCACCAACAGACACACACATGGACACCAACACACGCATCAACACCTACACATACACCAACATACACATACACCAACAGACTCATGCACGCACACCAACAAATGCACTAGCACCAAAACACACACCAAGAGACACACACCAACAGACACACCACCCACCCACCCCCACCACCCACACACACACGTACACCCACCAACACGCACACCAACACACTCATGCACACCAACACATGCACCAACAGACACATACCAACAGACACATACGCACACCAACAAATGCACCAACACCGGCACCAACATACACCTGCACCAACAAACACATGCACCAACAGACACACGCACCAACACACACACACGCCAATAGACACACACACTACCCACCCACCCCCACCACCCACACACACACATACACACACCAACACACTCATGCACACCAACACATGCACCAACAGACACAAGCACACACACCAATGTATGTGTCTGTTGGTGCATGTGTCGGTGTACATGAGTGTGTTGGTGTGGGTGTTGGTGGGTGTACTTGTGTGTGTGTGTGGTGGGGTGGGTCGGTGGTGTGTGTTGGTGCATGTGTAGGTGTGCATGTGTGTGTGTTGGGCTGTGTGTTGGTGTGTCTGTTGGTGCATGTGTATGTTGGTGTTGGTGTGTTTGTTGGTGTGCATGCGTGTGTGTTGGTGCATGTGTTGGTGTGAATGCGTGTGTTGGTGTGTGTATGTGTGTGGGGGTGGGTGGGTGGTGTGTGTTGGTGCATGTGTTGGTGTGTGTTGGTGTCCATGTGTGTATTGGTGCATGTGTATGTTGGTGCATGTGTTGGTGTGCATGCATGTGTGTTGGTGTACGTGCATGTGTTGGTGTGCATGTGTTGCTGTGAATGCGTGTGTTGGTGTGTGGGGGTGGGTGGGTTGTGTGTCTGTTGGTGCATGTTTCTGTTGGTGCGGGTGTTGGTGTCTGTTGGTGCGTGTGTCTGTTGGTGCATGTGTCTGTTGGTGCACATGGTTATTAGTGTATGTGTCTATTAGTGTATGTGTCTGTTGGTGCGTGTTTTGGTGTTGGTGCGTTTGTTGGTGTGCATGCGTGTGTCTGTTAGTTTGTGTGTATTTTGGTTTGCCTGCACGTGTTGGTGTGCATGCATGTGTTGGTGTGTGTGCGAGTTGGTGTGTGCGTGTCTGTTAGGGTGTGTGTTGGTGTGCATGTGTTGGTGTGTGTGGGTGGTGGGTTTCTGTTGGTGCATGTGTTGGTGTTGCTGCATTTGTTGCTGTGCGTGCGTGTGATTGTTGGCGTGTGTGGGTGGTGGGGGTGGGTGTTTGTTGGTGTGCGTGCGTGTCTCTGTTGGCGTGTGTGTCTGCAGGGAATATTTTGTTGGAAAAAAATTGCATAGCAGTAACTGCTAAACAAATCGAATAATGCATAGCAGTTCATAGCACTTGCATAGCAAACAAACTGTTGAAACTGGTTGGTGTTCCAACGGGGAAACGTTTCAAAACATGTTTGCATGATCAAGAACAGCTTTTTTCGTCTACACACGCTATGAGCAAGTGAATCCGAAAATGCAATGCAGGACTGGTTCCAATGTAACAGTCATTGATACATATACCATACCGGGAGCTAGTCAATATTTTCAAGCTGAGAGAATTCATGATTTTTATCATGTATTGACACTTCGATCGTGTTGTGCAAGCCACGAACAGAATACATATGGATGGAGATAAGTGTTAAAATGTGTAATATAACCAGGGTTCGAAATTAGCGAAAAGTTGATGGTACCAGACTTGGCAAATCAGTAGTCCGTCTAAAAAATTAGTAGTCCGTAAGGGCGTGTAATATGCAACACGTAGTTTACACAAATTGCACAAATGTGACATGAACAGTTGGTTGAATAATTAATATTGGACTTCTGAGAATGTTATTGAGGATAGTGTATCAGTCTTCAAATCTACAGTAGCCAGTATTGTCATTTGTCAGTATAACAAATGTCAGATTCAGAATATGCATGTACTGGCTCTTGCCAAGGTCAGAAGGGTATAGGAAACCTAAAATAGTACATATTGGCAGATTTGGCAATTACATTGATTGGAAGCTGTTGCTGCTTAAGGCAGCAACACATCTCAGTCAAATTATTTTCTAAAAAATCAATAATGCACCCCCCCCCCCATGAATACTGTGATTTCATTGACTAGGGTTAACATATATTTTGTAACTTACCAACCTACATCGCGTATTCCTTTCAACTGGTAGGCTAAACAAAGTACACATCATTCAATACAATGTAATACGGCTGAATAGTGTTAGTGCTTAGCTGGAAGCTGTTGCAGGCTATGGCCGCTGTGAGCAACAGGTCCCCCTTAAAAACTTACAACATATTCAACAGATTATTAAGATGAAATTGAGTTTTTGCAATACTATGACTTCAGTTGAAAGAGTTAACAATTTTTATTTTAAAATTACTAATGGTTGTTTTCTCTGGCTTAAATAGTGAATGATACCAATTTACTGTGATCAGCATGTATCAATCGGCCCATGTATTACTATAGTTTTACTACAAATGCTATATATATATATATATATATATATATATATATATATATATATATATATATATACACACCTGTGCAAAAGTTAAGCACCACCCTATTTTTACGCACATGCGAGGGTATATTCATGTGCTATGAAGAAAGCAATAGCATAAACATTTATGTACCCATCCATCTTAGTGCAAGAGGTAATAATGCAACTAGAGGAATGCTGATTATGATGGTGGGGAAACACTGTATGTTTTTGTTTGAACTTGAAAACGAGGCCTGAATATGGTTACGTTGACACAACTGACAACTATTGCCCTACAGTTGACACACGTGGCTAGATTGTCATTAATGGTGTCTGAAAACGAAGTTTAACATCTGTGCACGAGTTTGAGACTCATTATTAATACCGGGTATATCCACCTTGTGCCTGGATGACGGCCTGGACACGACGTCTCATTCTGGTCACCAACCGACTGATACGCCATTGTGGTATTCGTTGCCATTCAAGATGGAGTGCGTCTGTTAATTCCTGTAGGTTCTGCACAGGAGGATCCCTCCTCACCATGTTTCCCAGAATGTCCCAGATATGCTCAATAGGGTTCATGTCAGGGCTCCTTGCTGGCCATGGTAGGGTTTCGATGGCATTCTGGCGGAGGTATTCATGCACAGCTCTAGCACGATGTGGTCGGACGTTGTCATCCATGAATATAGGGTGGGTTCCAGGTGCATGATTTACAAAATGAGGGACCACAACTCTATCCAGTATGGAATCTTGATATCTTTGTCCATTTAGTGTTCCAGGTACAGTCAACAGATCCAGCTTACAATCAAATGAGATGCACCCCCATATCATAACGGAACCTCCACCAAATGGAACTTCTTCCATGATGTTACGTTGGTCGTACGCCGTGCGTCTGGACCTCCATACACGAGTTCGACCATCTGTGGCATGAAGCAGGAACCGACTTTCATCGGACCAGTGTACCCGTCTCCAGGATCTCATGTTCCAGTGTCTTCTTTCGTTGCACCACCTCAGACGCTCCTCTTTGTGGTGTGCAGTGAGGAGAGGACGTCTGACAGGTCTCCTAGCTTTCATGCCAGCAGCATACAGTCTCCTTTTGACGGTAGACATTGACACTCTATTGCGCGTTTCCCATTGCTGGCTGAGCACTCTGCTGTTGGTGAATGGAGATCTAACAAGGCGTACTAGGGCTCGATCATCACGGGCAGTAGTCTTCTTCGGTCTTCCAGATCTAGGCCTGTCCTTCACCTCGTTAGTTTGCCCATGTTTTGCAATCAAACGACTGATTACAGTATGGTTAATGTTCAGCTGTCTGCCAATCTCTCTGCATGACATACCAGTGGTATGCATGCCTATGATTTGCCATTTCACACGATCACTTAACCTTCGTCTTGCCATAGCGGTTCACAATCAAGAGCTAATTCTCTCTGTACAAATAAACCACGGTCATGAACACAAAATTCCTAATCTTGTTGCCTAAATCTGTATTTAATGTTCTACACCTCAAACTGGACTTTTACATAACTGAACACGTGTGCTGTTTCCCGCCACGCACGGACATCAAGCGTCGTGAAGTCATGCATGCATGTGCATTTCGTACTTGGAATTATGTCAGCTAACGCGGGGACAAAAAGTATGGCAGCCTAGTTGTACCATCATGTTTCTACGTTCTATTGTTTTTGCTGGTGCTTAACTTTTGCACAGGTGTATATATATATATATATATATATATTGTAGTGAGTTTTGGTGGTGGTTCAGAGTTTGAATCTGGGGTTGATTTAATTGAGAAAAACCGGCTGGTGGTCGCATAGCCGTTATTTAAGAAGCATTCTTTGGTTCTACATTCTCGGAATGCAGATTCGAAGACTGCTTCTCTCGCGTAAAAGGTGTTTGAAGGCGATCCTGTAAATGAAAACAAAAATTTGTATTCAAGCCCAGATTTGGCTTCGGAACCGTATTTTCCGCATGACTATCACACAGTTGGTTAATTAACTCATCCACACGTTCCCTCATCTTGTATAACTCACTCGTGCTAACTACAGGAGACTGGGGAGAGGAACCACCAGGAGGCTCTGGATAACCAGAAGACTCACAGTGGTTCGGCATCGCAGTGTCCATAAAAGAGAGGGCCGGCTGCTGTCCTGAAGCAACCTGAGAAAGAGTGTCAACCAAAGGGGTAGACACATTTCCACAAGGAGGAACAGAAAAATCACTGGAAGGAAAAATAGCTCCACTAGTGTGACTATCCTGGAAACCTTCCAAAGAACTAATATTTGAATTTGCATCTTCCTCATTAGTACTCCAACCATCATTGCTGTAATCAGTGTCATACCCATCTTCAAAGTGATCCTTAGCGTATATAGTGACTCCATCTTGAAAGGTCACATGTGATTCTGAGATGCTGTGTTGAGGTTGCATCTCAATTCCTAATGGGGCCTGTGTACTAGGATGCGCAAATGCATCATCACTAAGGTGCTCTAATGCATTGGGGACAGTGTTTGTTAGCGAATATTCCGCCATTTTGAATCTACTCTACAATGTCTATTTTAGAATGCCTATGTGTGATAACTTATGTGGCCTAAGACAGGATCTTGCCTATTAACAAATACCAATTCTAGACTATGGAATACAAGATTCTATCTTAAACCCAGATAATTAATCATTAAGTGAATGGATCCAACCTTGGATTACCACAGTTGTATTATGGATCCTAAGAATACAAACAGTGTAGAAAAACTACTATTTAACGAGTTGCTAACTCGTTAATGATCTGAACTTAAGGTACGATCAGTGATAGTAACACTGTAATATTAAGAACAGGCCATAAATTGCTTCAGGAAATTAAAAGCCAAAGTGAAGTGGCAATTCACAGTAGTGGGGGCTTAATAATTTCCTTTCACAAAGAATAATTAAATACAAGTTTGGATTATTCACTGACAAGGTAGAAATGCAATTAATAAAGACCTGACCCTAGCATAGCTCAGTGTTTAACACCTACGGCTTAAGACCAGGGCATAAGATTAACTCCTAATATAAGTGTGAATGAAATTCAATAACTGCTATAATGTATGCTCTGTTGCTACAGAAGAAATGCGTTTGACAAAAGCCCTATTTCAGAACTTAATAACTTAAAATTAAATGGATGCCATTATGCTGGTAAACAGTAGTAAGTATGAATAGTTCCCAAGTATTATAACTGCTAAGACAATTATCCAATCATCTGTGTCTAATTAAACTTACAAAGATTCAATTAAATGATATGATTCGTGAAACAGTTGTAATGTCAATAGTTTTTCAAGTTATTAATGGCTAAGGGAACTCACTGTTAACTGATCATTTATACTGAAGTAAGGTTACAATGATTCAATTAAATGATATAAGCCGTGAAACAGTTGTAATGTCAATAGGTTCCCAAGTTATTAACTGCTAAGGGAACTGATCATTTATACTGAATTACGGTTACAAGTACAAAGCCACAGTTAAATGATAACTGGTCAAATGTCAACTTATATGAAATAGAAATTGGCAGATACCAATTTTAATGAAAATTTGCTCTCGTCTGTAAAAAGAACTAGCAGTTTTATTTGGTTCTGGCGAAGATATGTTTACAATTTCATGATTTTCTGGCATTGAAACAAGTTTTACACATTGTCAAGACAGTAAATCAGAAATTGTACAAGTATCGACAGTGGTTGCTAGGGGTAGCCGAGAGGAATGATATGTGATATGAAATAGCAACTATTACCACTATGAGATCTCAAACATGGAGTGCACTGGATTTACCTAATATCATGGTCACCTGGACAGACAATTTGGGGAATCGGGTATATAAATGGCTAGACTCAAATGGGTAGTTTCAGAAATCCAGAAGTCAGAATAATATCAACTACTGGAGGACATGTCCTTAATTTTTAAGAAAAACAGGAATTCTAGAATTTAATCAAGTAAGTGGTTAATTAGATAGTGGGAATATTATTAACGAAGCCTTAAGACTTACACTATACACTTACATCAGCTCCTGTTCTTTAGAAGTAAGCCACAGTGGCTTATGAAGTCGTCAATCAGTTGAAACGCTGGTCCTCATTGCTGCCAGTTTCTAACCATAAACCAAAAATGATATAGTATGCGAGCACTCAAATTAAGAATCATTACATGCTAAACAGCAAAGTTAAAGATCCCTCGTGGAGCCCAAAGCTCAACACGGAATACTACACTACTCAAATCACAGCTACATTATATCTCAATGTACACGTTATCTGAACAACGTACTCGCGTATTAGTAACCTAAGTATTAAGCAAACTGACAGAAATTCGGACTAGCACAACAACTAAGAGACTACGCTGAGTTCATCGCCCTACACCAGCTAGGGCAATTCAAGGTCGGACCCAGAGTCCAATTTTTACCTGGAATTTATACCCAAAAAGTGTTGCATGCACCACAAATTCAGACGCCCATGTAGAAAATCCTTGGCAAAAAGTGCTCATTTTTAACATAACAATAGGTGAATAAATTGTCAGATTACCATATCAAAAGATTGCTGGTTTAAACATCACCATTGTGATGGCCCACCTGTTTAAACATTAACATAACAATAGATTAGGCATTGGTACGAAGTGCAAATGCACCGGACTGTAATATGCTAATAGGGTTATGTATGTGGAAAATCTGACAACGCTAAATTGACAGGAATGCAGATTCTAATACATTGCAACATTTACAAAATGCATAATTTGTCACATCGCCCAAACGAAATGTTTCCTCTATACAATGTTGCTGTTTGATGTTGCTATGGGAAAGAGCAACCATATTCTGAACATTGACTATCAAAAGAAACACGGGAACATGAAATATTGAAGAATAACTAAAAACGCTGTCGTGATTGGAATAGTGAATTAGAGTACATCTTATGTAAAGCAGAATACCGCGAGACCCGGCTCGTATTTTAAAGACAGACTCACTCATGCCCAAAATCCAAGATCACCAGCCCGGATGATTTCAAAAATCAATAAACGGGAAAACTGATCTTTAAATGTCATAAGCGCATACACTTTCAGCAACGTAATTCAGCAACCAAATTCTTACAAACTACCGCTTACTTCACGGATTTGATGACCAAATTTCAATTTGCTGTGAATTGGGCATAAAAGCGTTAGGCCCCGATACTGCCACCGTGATCGCGCGAGGAATTATTCAAGCGTAGAAGATTTAACCATATGCTCAATACGGCCAAATACCCCATGTTGCTGAATGATCAACAATTACATGATCCCCATATGTTGCTAAATTATTACTAATAATTTATGAAATAGATAGATAGATAGTGCATTTATATCGCACTGAACTCCATGCGATTGTATGCTCTAAGAGCTGTACATCTGATCCCCTGTTCATTTGACAGTGGCCCGGCAGCCACAGAGAGCTATGCCATCACAGGTACCTATTTACAGCTAGGTTGACTGGAGCAACGGAGAGTTAAGTGACTTGCTCAAGGACACAACGTAGCAGACCGGCCAGGAAGCGAACTTGCGAACCTGGAGTTACGAGCTCAAGTTCCTAACCACTCAGCCACCACGCCTCTAATGAAATAATGGCTTCAAAACATGGCTTAAAGTTGAATAACTTTGAACACTGCATAACGTTGAATGTACCTGATTAGCGCTATTATTATGATCTACAGTTCAGCGTAAAATTTAGGCAAATTTATTCGATAATTATTCAATTCACAAAAGCCAAAATGCACTCTTTAAATTTGTACAAGTGGCAATTACGCTAAAATATTTGAAACCATTAAAACCGGAAGCCGTTGCTGCCCTAAACATCAACACCTTCCAGCACCATTGCTAGCACAATTGTCAACCAGATTAGAGAATTTCTAATAACAAATCCAGTCTTGTTTCAATATATATATATATATATATATATATATATATATATATATATATATATATATATATATACACTATATATACTACTACTACGTCATTCTTAAAATTACCGCGTAAAACATTGTTTATTTTCTTTACCGTCGGTAGTTTCCTTGTGATTCATTGGTTGCTCTCTATATAGTTATATTTATTAACCAATAATCTCGCGAGAAAGTATGTTCCCGACTTTGGAGAAGAGTACTCGAGAACACTCTCGCGACATGCCATTCTAAATCTGTCGCTGACGCGAATCAAGTGCGATACGCTGCCGTAGCATGGCTAACTATACTGTGTCGGCCTTGATTTGGGGATGCGCTAACAGGGGTTTAGCATTCGCGATGATATAACTCAGTTTCCGAGACAAACATTGTCTATATCGACCAGAATCAGCCTAGATAAACTTGTGTTTTTAAGCTTTCATAACGCTAACTAATGACGAGGCAATGATCAATAGCCATACCCCCCCCCCTATAGGAGAATTTAGATTTACAAGAGAGTCTGTTACGAGTGTAATATGTGGAAATCGATGGTAAAGTGACAAACTCATCTACGGTTTCCATTATACATTTAATGTACAAAAATCTACAATCTCCATAGATTCGGGTGCATTCGTTAAGAATCACTCTGGGATGATTGGCAATACGCTATACACACAATTGACAAGGAAAGTAGAATAAAATAATTAGACAATATACAAACATAACCGTTATCATAAATGACTGGTGTAATTGGCTATTGCTGTGCGACATTCATATTGTATAATTCAATTGGAGTATTAATATGCAATTATGCAGTTAATATGAATTCGCATAGCTCACAATGTGCACAAATCCTTTGCATGCATGGATACATGACATGAGAATAATAAATAATAACATTTAAAAAATCATATACCACGGAATGTGTGAAATTCATGTGTGACGGTAATGTATACTTTACTGACGCTAAGGCTAACCCTTCTGCTGCTACAATAATTAGGATAACAAAGACATTTAGGAATTATTTGATGTAAACTACCGAGATAGTGTTGCTAAAAGATCTTGCCACAGAAGATAGCAAAGCTATTTCGGAAAATACATACCAGATCCTAATTAAACAGGAATATGACAACCAGGCCCGGGTTTAACGCTGGATTAAGCAGATATGGCGATTGTATGAAAATGCATTTTACGGACGGACTTGATGAAAGACGTATCAGGATAATAGGCAATGCATGAATATATAGCAAACTTGAACAGGACCTTGGAATTATACAGTGACTAGCTATACATTGAGTATATATTGACATGCCATGCTCATATGCTTGTCAAAGGGAGATAACTCATACTAATCATTTATACATGATAAATGGCCCTGATGTGCTTATTTTGAAAGATTAATCATGCAGCGGCTTACAACAATATGCTACAGGCTTCATATGCTTTACCATATGGAAAGCATTACATTGCCATAAAAAGTGAATATTTTACTTGACTAGATAATGCCCATTTCAGAATAGCCCTTCAACAAACAGCACGTTAATTGAATAGCTATTTTAAATTGGAAATTAGATAGCTTAAAACTACACTATGAATTCAGACCATTCAACATCATATTGACAACATGAATAATAATAATGTTATAACCTTACCCTAAGTAAGGCCAGGCTTAGCACAACTTGTTCAAGTTTCAGGTTCCAATTTAACATTTCTTGCTACTTGTGAAATGTGTCCACTTGAAGTGAATATTTAACTGTACTGATAGTGCCTAGCGGTATATCCAGCTCACAATGACCCAAGCTGACCAGTGCGCCAAAAATACCATAACCCTTTTCTTCTAAATTCACATTCTATTACAGAAAAATCAATAGTACATGCAATCTGATGAACAGTTTTACAGTAATTTGACCAGAAATTGTTGCTGCCTAACATATCAACAACTTCCATTCAAATTACCCAAAGCTATCCCATCCAATAATTCAAACATCATTATGAATTAACCTCAATTGGTCAGTGGGATAAAAAAGGGTTAACGCATCATGAATAGTATTCACTTGGGGAAAATATATATTTCTTCATCAAATTTAATCTTCATCACAACAGCAGTTTTTGATATATAATATGATGATCGGAATTGATATTTACCTTAAAATAATGAATAGACATAAAAGAATGATTTGAGGCTATATACAGTACAGGACAAATATGCAAATCTGACATGTCACACGAGCAATATGTCGACGACCGTGAATACCCCGTGATACATATTATGAGTTTCTGACTGGTGTCCAAACCCAAAACTGAAGAATGAAGCCGCTAACGCATGCGCGCATCGCTAGCTTTTAGAATTTTGATCTATAGAGCGCTTACTGAACTCGCTACACCGGCGGTCATTTGTCCCATAGTGAAGGAAGGTATGAAGATATGCGCTCTATAGCTATATATGTCTATGGGCTATATCGGAAATCAGTCTCCGACGCATGCGCATCTCGCTTCCTTACTAAATTTGACAAACATTTTGCAACTTTTAGCGACTTTTTATCAAAAATATTTCAAAATTAAGTGAATTGACTGAATTTAACATCAAAATTATGTATCGCAGCAAATAGCTACGCGAAGTTGTGAATGTGTAGCAAACAGGTACTCATTTGCGATGCGATACCGCTCAAAATATTCCCTGGTCTGTTAGTGCGTGTGCATGTTTGTGTGCGTGCATGTGTTGGTGTGCATGTTGGTGTGGGTGGGTGGGTGGTGTGTCTGTTGGTGCGTGTTTCTGTTGGTGTGCATGCATGTGTTGGTGTGCATACATGTGTTGATGTGTGTCTGTTGTTGTGTGTGTTGGTGTGTGTGGTGGTGTGCATGCGTGTGTTGGTATGCGTGCGTGTGTTGGTGTGTGTGTGTGTCTGTTGGTGTGTGTGTCTGTTGGTGCGTGTGTTGGTGTTGGTGCATGTGCATGTGTGTCTGTTGGCATGTTTGTCTGTTGGTGCGTGTGTATGTTGGTGCGTGTGTTGGTGTTGGTGTGTCTGCATGTGTTTTGGTGTGTGTGTGTGCGCGTGTGTGTGTTGGTGTTGGTGCGTGTGTTGGTGTGAGTGCGTGTGTATGTTGGTGTCTGTGTCTGTTGGTGTGTGTATGTTGGTGCATGCATGTGTTGGTGTGCATGTGTGTGTTGGTGTGCATGCGTGTGGTGGTGTGCATGCGTGTGTTGGTGTGTGTGTGTGAGTGGTGGAGGTGGGTGGGTGGTGTCTCTGTTGGTGTGTGTGTCTGTTGGTGTGTGTGCTTATGTTGGTGCATGTGATGGTGTGCGTGCGTGTGTATGTTGGTGCGTGTGTCTCTTCGTGCGCCTGTCTGTTGGTGGTGTGTGCGTGTGTCGGTGTGTGTGTCTGTTGGTGTGTGTGCATGTTGGTGTGTCTGTGCGTGTGTCTGTTGGTGCATGCGTGTGGGAGTGTTGGTGGGTGTAGGTGTGTGTGGGTGGTGTGTCTGTTGGTGCATGTGTCTGTTGGTGTGTGTGTCTGTTGGTGCATGTGTTGGTGTTAGTGTATGTGTCTGTTGGTGCGTGTGTTGGTGTGCATGCGTGTGTTGGTTGGTGTATGTGTGGGTGTGGGTTGTGGGGGTGTGTGTGTGTTGGTGCAGGTGTATGTTGGTGTGCGTATGTGTCTGTTGGTGTATGTGTTGGTGTGCATGAGTGTGTTGGTGGGTGTGTGGTGTGTCTGTTGGTGCGTGTGTCTGTTGGTGTTGGTGCGTTTGTTGGTGTGCATGCATGTGTCTGTTGGTGTATGTCTATGTTGGTGTATGTGTGTGTGTCTGTTGGTGCATGTGTTAGTGTGCATGTGTGTGTTGGTATGCATGCTGGTGTCTGGTGGTGGTGGGTGGTGTGTGTCTGTTGGTGCGTGTGTGGGTGGTGGGGGTGGGTGGGTGGTGTGCCTGTTGGTGCATGTGTTGGTGTGCATGCATGTGTTGGTGTGCATGTGTGTGTTGGTATACATGTTGGTGTGGGTGGTGGTGGTGGGTGGTGTGTGTCTGTTGGTGTGTGTCTGTTGGTGCATGTGTCTGTTGGTGCGTGTGTGTGGGTGGTGGGGGTGGGTGGGTGGTGTGTCTGTTGGTGTGTTTTCTGTTGGTGCATGTGTCTGTTGGTCCGTGTGTTTGGTGTACATGTGGAGTGTGTTGGTGGTCATGTGTCTGTTGGTGCGTGTGTTGGTGTGTTTCTGTTGGTGCGTTTCTGTTGGTGCATGTGTATGTTGGTGCGTGTGTTGGTGTGCGTGCGTGTGTATGTTAGCGTGTGTGTCTGTTGGTGCATGTGTTTGTTGGTGCATGTGTTGGTGCATGTGCTTGTGTCTGTTGCCGCATGTGTCTGTTGGTGCATGTGTCTGTCGGTGTGTGTGTGTTTGTTGGTGCATGTGTCTGTTGGTGCGCATGTATGTTGACGTGTGTGTTGGTGTGCATGCGTGTGTCTGTTGGTGTGCATGCGTGTGTCTGTTGGTGTGTGTGTGTGTCTGCTGGTGCGTGTGTTGGTGCCTGCCTGTGTCTGTTAGTGCATGTGTCTGTTGGTGTGCGTGCATGTGTTGGTGTGTGTTGGTGCGTGTGTCTGTTGGGTCATGTGTTGGTGCATGTTTGTGTTGGTGTGCATGTGTGTGTGTTGGTGTGCATGCGTGTGTCTGTTGGCGTGTGTGTGTTGGTGCGTGTGTCTGTTGGTATGTGTCTGTTGGCGTGTGTGTGTTGGTGCGCGTGTCTGTTGGTATGTGTCTGTTGGTGCGTGTGTTGGTGTGCATGCGTATGTTGGTGTGTGTCTATTGGTGTGTGTGCGTGTGTCTGTTGGTGCATGTGTTGGTGTGCATGCGTGTGTTGGTGGGTGTGTGTGTGTGTGTGGGGTTGTGGGTGTGGGTGGGTGGTGTGTGTGTGTTGGTGCAGGTGTATGTTGGTGTGCGTATGTGTCTGTTGGTGCATGTGTTGGTGTGCATGAGTGTGTTGGTGGGTGTGTGGTGTGTCTGTTGGTGCGTGTGTCTGTTGGTGTTGGTGCGTTTGTTGGTGTGCGTGCATGTGTCTGTTGGTGTATGTCTATGTTGGTGTATGTGTGTGTGTCTGTTGGTGCATGTGTTGGTGTGCATGTGTGTGTTGGTATGCATGCTGGTGTCTGGTGGTGGTGTGTGTCTGTTGGTGCGTGTGTGGGTGGTGGGGGTGGGTGGGTGGTGTGTCTGTTGGTGCATGTTTCTGTTGGTGCATGTGTATGTTGCTGCGTGTGTTGGTGTGCATGCGTGTGTTTGGTGTACATGCGGAGTGTGTTGCTGGTCATGTGTCTGTTGATGCGTGTGTTGGTGTGTGTCTGTTGGTGGTTGTGTCTGTTGGTGTGTGTGTTGGTGTTGGTGCATGTGTCTGTTGGTGTATGTGTATGTTGGTGTATGTGTAGGTGTTGATGCGTGTGTTGGTGTCCATGTGTGTGTGTCTGTTGGTGTGCATGCGTGTGTTGGTGTGCATGTGTGTGTTGGTATACATGTTGGTGTGGGTGGTGGTGGTGGGTGGTGTGTGTCTGTTGGTGTGTGTCTGTTGGTGCATGTGTCTGTTGGTGCGTGTGTGTGGGTGGTGGGGGTGGGTGGGTGGTGTGTCTGTTGGTGCGTTTTCTGTTGGTGCATGTGTCTGTTGGTCCGTGTGTTTGGTGTACATGTGGAGTGTGTTGGTGGTCATGTGTCTGTTGGTGCGTGTGTTGGTGTGTTTCTGTTGGTGCATGTGTATGTTGGTGCGTGTTGGTGTGCGTGCGTGTGTATGTTGGCGTGTGTGTCTGTTGGTGCATGTGTTTGTTGGTGCATGTGTTGGTGCATGTGCTTGTGTCTGTTGCCGCATGTGTCTGTTGGTGCATGTGTCTGTCTGTGTGTGTGTTTGTTGGTGCATGTGTCTGTTGGTGCGCATGTCTGTTGGCGTGTGTGTTGGTGTGCATGCGTGTGTCTGTTGGTGTGCATGCGTGTGTCTGTTGGTGTGTGTGTGTGTCTGCTGGTGCGTGTGTTGGTGCCTGCCTGTGTCTGTTAGTGCATGTGTCTGTTGGTGTGCGTGCATGTGTTGGTGTGTGTTGGGGCGTGTGTCTGTTGGGTCATGTGTTGGTGCATGTTTGTGTTGGTGTGCATGTGTGTGTCTGTTGGTGTGCATGCATGTGTCTGTTGGCGTGTGTGTGTTGGTGCGTGTGTCTGTTGGTATGTATCTGTTGGCGTGTGTTTGTTGGTGCGTGTGTCTGTTGGTATGTGTCTGTTGGTGCGTGTGTTGGTGTGCATGCGTATGTTGGTGTGTGTCTATTGGTGTGTGTGCGTGTGTCTGTTGGTGCATGTGTTGGTGTGCATGGCTGTGTTGGTGGGTGTATGTGTGTGTGTGTGGGTGTGTGTGTGTGTGGGTGGTGGGGGTGGGTGGGTGGTGTGTGTGTTGGTGCAGGTGTATGTTGGTGTGCGTATGTGTCTGTTGGTATGTGTCTGTTCATGCATGTGTTGGTGTGCATGAGTGTGTTGGTGTGTGTGTGTGTGGTCTCTGTTGGTGTGTGTCTGTTGGTGCGTGTGTCTGTTGGTGTTGGTGCGTTTGTTGGTGTGCGTGCATGTGTCTGTTGGTGTATGTCTATGTTGGTGTATGTGTAGGTGTTGGTGTCCGTGTGTGTGTCTGTTGGTGCATGTGTTGGTGTGCATGTGTGTGTTGGTATGCATGCTGGTGTCTGGTGGTGGTGGGTGGTGTGTGTCTGTTGGTGCATGTGGTCTGTTGGTGTGTGTGTGGGTGGTGGGGGTGGGTGGGTGGTGTGTCTGTTGGTGCATGTTTCTGTTGGTGCATGTGTCTGTTGCTGCGTGTGTTGGTGTGCATGCGTGTGTTTGGTGTACATGCGGAGTGTGTTGGTGGCCATGTGTCTGTTGATGCGTGTGTTGGTGTGTGTCTGTTGGTGTGTGTGTTGGTGTTGTTGCATGTGTCTGTTGGTGTTGGTGTATGTGTAGGTGTCCGTGTGTGTGTCTGTTGGTATGTGTCTGTTCATGCATGTGTTGGTGTGCATGAGTGTGTTGGTGTGTGTGTGTGTGGTCTCTGTTGGTGTGTGTCTGTTGGTGCGTGTGTCTGTTGGTGTTGGTGCGTTTGTTGGTGTGCGTGCATGTGTCTGTTGGTGTATGTCTATGTTGGTGTATGTGTAGGTGTTGGTGTCCGTGTGTGTGTCTGTTGGTGCATGTGTTGGTGTGCATGTGTGTGTTGGTATACATGTTGGTGTGGGTGGTGGTTGTGGGTGGTGTGTCTCTGTTGGTGCATATGTCTGTTGGTGCGTGTGTGTGGGTGGTGGGGGTGGGTGGGTGGTGTGTCTGTTGGTGCGTGTTTCTGTTGGTGCATGTGTCTGTTGGTGCGTGTGTGTGGTGTACATGCGGAGTGTGTTGGTGGTCATGTGTTTGTTGGTGCATGTGTTGGTGTGTTTCTGTTGGTGCATGTGTATGTTGGTGCGTGTGTTGGTGTGCGTGCGTGTGTGTTGGCGTGTGTGTCTGTTGGTGCATGTGTTTGTTGGTGCATGTGTTGGTGCATGTGCTTGTGTCTGTTGGCGCATGTGTCTGTTGGCGCATGTGTCTGTTGGTGCGTGTGTCTGTTGGTGCGTGTGTCTGTCGGTGTGTGTGTGTATGTTGGTGCATGTGTCTGTTGGTGCATATGTCTGTTGGCGTGTGTTGGTGTGCATGCATGTGTCTGTTGGTGTGCATGCGTGTGTCTGTTGGTGTGTGTGTTGTTGTTAGTGCATTTGTTGGTGTGCGTGCATGAGTCTGTTGGTGTATGTGTAGGTGTTGTTGCCTGTGTGTGTCTGTTGGTGCATGTGTTGGTGTGCGTGCATGTGTTGGTGTGCATGTGTGTGTTGGTATGCATGTTGGTGTGGGTGGTGGTGGTGGGTGGTGTGTGTCTGTTGGTGTGTGTCTGTTGGTGTGTGTGTGTATGTTGGTGCATGTGTCTGTCAGTGCGCATGTCTGTTGGTGTGTGTGTTGGTGTGCATACGTGTGTCTGTTGGTGTGCATGCATGTGTCTGTTGGTGTGTGTGTGTGTGTGTGTGTGTTGGTGCGTGTGTCTGTTGGTGCATGTGTTTGTTGATGCAGGTGTATGTTGTGCATGTGTTGGTGCATTTGTTGGTGTGCGTATGTGTCTGTTGCTATGTGTCTGTTGGTGCATGTGCTGGTGTGCATGAGTGTACTGGTGTGCGTGTTGATGGGTGTACGTGGGTGGTGGGGGTGGGTGGGTGGGTGGTGTGTCTGTTGGTGTGTATTTCTGTTGGTGCATGTGTCTGTTGGTGCGTGTGTTGGTGTGCATGCGTGTGTTTGGTGTACATGCGGAGTGTGTTGGTGGTCATGTGGCTGTTGGTGCGTGTCTTTTGGCATGAACACACGCCCCATGTACACCAAACACACGCATGCACACCAACACACGCACCAACAGACACATGCACCAACAGAAACATGCACCAACAGACACCACCCACACACCCCCACCACCCACACACCCCCACCACCCACACACACGTACACCCATCAACACGCACACCAATACACTCATGCACACAGACACATACCAACAGACACATACGCACACCAACAAATGCACCAACACATGCACAACATACACCTGCATCAACAAACACATGCACCAACATACACATGCACCAACACACACACACCAACAGACACACACATGCACACCAACACACACACACACCAACAGACATATGCACCAACAGACACATGCACCAACATACACACATACACACACCAACACACGCACCAACAGACACATGACCACCAACACACTCCACATGTACACCAAACACACACACACCAACACACACACCAACAGATACATGCACCAACAGACACACCAACAGACACACACCACCCACCACCACCACCCACACCAACATGCATACCAACACACACATGCACACCAACACATGCACGCACACCAACACATGCACCAACAGACACACACATGGACACCAACACATGCATCAACACCTACACATACACCAACATACATACACCAACAGACTCATGCACGCACACCAACAAACGCACTAACACCAACACACACACCAACAGACACATGCACCAACAGACACACACCAACAGACACACCACCCACCACCCACACACACGTACCCCAACACACTCATGCACACCAACACATGCACCAACAGACACATACCAACAGACACATACGCACACCAACAAACGCACCAACACCCGCACCAACATACACCTGCACCAACAAACACACGCACCAACAGACACATGCACAAACACACACACACGCCAATAGACACACACCACCCACCCGCCCCACCACCCACACACACACATACACCCAACACACTCATGCACACCAACACATGCACCAACAGACACACGCACACACACCAATGTATGTGTCTGTTGGTGCATGTGTCGGTGTGCATGAGTGTGTTGGTGTGGGTGTACTTGTGTGTGTGTGGTGGGGGTGGGTCGGGGGGGGGGTGTCTGTTGGTGCGTGTGTAGGTGTTGATGCATGTGTTGGTGTCCATGCGTGTGTCTGTTGGTGCATGTGTTGGTGTGTGTTGGGCTGTGTGTTGGTGTGTATGTTGGTGTATGTTGGTGTTGGTGTCCATGCGTGTGTCTGTTGGTGCATGTGTTGGTGTGTGTTGGGCTGTGTGTTGGTGTGTCTGTTGGTGTATGTTGGTGTTGGTGTGTTTGTTGGTGTGCATGCGTGTGTCTGTTGGTGCGTGTGTTGGTGTGAATGCGTGTGTTGGTGTGTGTATGTGTGTGGGGTTGGGTGGGTGGTGTGTCTGTTGGTGCATGTGTTGGTGTCCATGTGTGTTGGTGTGTCTGTTGGTGCATGTGTATGTTGGTGCCTGTGTTGGTGCTGGTGTGTTTGTTGGTGTGCATGTGTGTGTCTGGTGGTGTGTGTGTGTTGGTGTGCGTGCATGTGTTGGTGTGCATGTATTGCTGTGAATGCGTGTGTTGGTGTGTGGGGGTGGGTGGGTTGTGTGTCTGTTGGTGCGTGGTTCTGTTGGTGCATGTGTTGGTGTCTGTTGGTGCGTGTGTCTGTTGGTGCATGTGTCTGTTGTTGCACATGGTTATTAGTGTATGTGTCTATTAGTGTATGTGTCTGTTGGTGCATGTGTCTGTTGGTGCGTGTTTTGGTGTTGGCGCGTTTGTTGGTGTGCATGCGTGTCTCTGTTAGTTTGTGTGTATTTTGGTTTGCCTGGTGTGCATGCATGTGTTAGTGCATGTGTCTGTTAGGGCATGTGTTGGTGTGCGTGTGTTGTGGGGGTGGGTGGTGGGGGTGGGTGTTTGTTGGTGCATGTGTTGGTATTGCTGCATTTGTTGGTGTGCGTGCGTGTGATTGTTGGCATGTGTGGGTGGTGGGGTGGGTGTCTGTTGGTGTGCGTGCGTGTCTCTGTTGGTGTGTGTGTCTGTTGGTGCGTGTGTCTGCAGGGAATATTTTCTTGGAAAAAAATTGCATTGCAGTAACTGCTAAACAAATCGAATAATGCATAGCAGTTCATAGCACTTGCATAGCAAACAAACTGTTGAAACTGGTTGGTGTTCCAATGGGGAAACGTTTCAAAACATGTTTGCATGATCAAGAACAGCTTTTTTCGTCTACACACGCTATGAGCAAGTGAATCCGAAAATGCAATGCGGGACTGGTTCCAATGTAGCAGTCATTGATACATATACCATACCGGGAGCTAGTCAATATTTTCAAGCTGAGAGAATTCATGATCTTTATCATGTATTGGCACTTCGATCATGTTGTTCAAGCCACGAACAGAATACATATGGAATGTATGTAGTCTTATCTAATCTGGTTTCGAAATAATCTAGATGGAGATAAGTGTTAAAATGTGTAATATAACCAGGGTTCGAAATTAGTGAAAAGTTGATGGTACCAGACTTGGCAAATCAGTAGTCCGTCTAAAAAATTAGTAGTCCGTAAGGCGTGTAATATGCAACACGTAGTTTACACAAATTGCACAAATGTGACATGAACAGTTGGTTGAATAATTAATATTGGACTTCTGAGAATGTTATTGAGGATATTGTATCAGTCTTCAAATCTACAGTAGCCAGTATTGTCATTTGTCAGTATAACATGTCAGATTCAGAATATGCATGTACTGGCTCTTGCCAAGGTCAGAAGGGTATAGGAAACCTAAAATAGTACATATTGGCAGATTTGGCAATTACATTGATTGGAAGCTGTTGCTGCTTAAGGCAGCAACACATCTGTCAAATTATTTTCTAAAAAATCAGTAATGCACCCCCATGAATACTGTGATTTCATTGACTAGGGTTAACATATATTTTGTAACTTACCAACCTACATCACGTATTCCTTTCAACTGGTAGGCTAAACAAAGTACACATCATTCAATACAATGTAATACGGCTGAATAGTGTTAGTGCTTAACTGGAAGCTGTTGCAGGCTATGGCCGCTGTGAGCAACAGGTCCCCCTTAAAAACTTACAACATATTCAACAGATTATTAAGATGAAATTGAGTTTTTGCAATACTATGACTTCAGTTGAAAGAGTTAACAATTTTTATTTTAAAATTAATGGTTGTTTTCTCTGGCTTAAATAGTGAATGATACCAATTTACTGTGATCAGCATGTATCAATCGGCCCATGTATTACTATAGTTTTACTACAAATGATATATATATATATATATTATATTGTAGTGAGTTTTGGTGGTGGTTCAGAGTTTGAATCTGGGGTCGATTTAATTGAGAAAAACCGGCTGGTGGTCGCATAGCCGTTATTTGAGAAGCATTCTTTGGTTCTACATTCTCGGAATGCAGATTCGAAGACTGCTTCTCTCGCGTAAAAGGTGTTTTGAAGGCGATCCTGTAAATGAAAACAAATTTGTATTCAAGCCCAGATTTGGCTTCGGAACCATATTTTCCGCATGACTATCACACAGTTGGTTAATTAACTCATCCACATGTTCCCTCATCTTGTAAAACTCACTCGTGCTCACTACAGGAGACTGGGGAGAGGAACCACCAGGAGGCTCTGGATAACCAGAAGACTCACAGTGGTTCGGCATCGCAGTGTCCATAAAATAGAGGGCCGGCTGCTGTCCTGAAGCAACCTGAGAAACAGTGTCAACCAAAGGGGTAGACACATTTCCACAAGCAGGAACAGAAAAATCACTGGAAGGAAAAATAGCTCCACTAGTGTGACTATCCTGGAAACCTTCCAAAGAACTAATATTTGAATTTGCATCTTCCTCATTAGTACTCCAACTATCATTGCTGTAATCAGTGTCATACCCATCTTCAAAGTGATCCTTAGCGTATATAGTGACTCCATCTTGAAAGGTCACATGTGATTCTGAGATGCTGTGTTGAGGTTGCATCTCAATTCCTAATGGGGCCTGTGTACTAGGATGCCCAAATGCATCATCACTAAGGTGCTCTAATGCACTGGGGACAGTGTTTGTTAGCGAATATTCCGCCATTTTGAATCTACTCTACAATGTCTATTTTAGAATGCCTATGTGTGATAACTTATGTGGCCTAAGACAGGATCTTGCCTATTAACAAATGCCAATTCTAGACTATGGAATACAAGATTCTATCTTAAAGCCAGATAATGAATCATTAAGTGAATGGATCCAACCTTGGATTACCACAGTTGTATTATGGATCCTAAGAATACAAACAGTGTAGAAAAACTACTATTTAACGAGTTGCTAACTCGTTAATGATCTGAACTTAAGGTACGATCAGTGATAGTAACACTGTCATATTAAGAACAGGCCATAAATTGCTTCAGGAAATTAAAAGCCAAAGTGAAGTGACAATTCACAGTAGTGGGGGCTTAATAATTTCCTTTCACAAAGAATAATTAAATACAAGTTTGGATTATTCACTGACAAGGTAGAAATGCAATTAAAAAAGCCCTGACCCTAGCATAGCTCAGTGTTTAACACCTATGGCTTAAGACCAGGTCATAAGATTAACTCCTAATATAAGTGTGAATTAAATTCAATAACTGCTATAATGTATGCTCTGTTGCTACGGAAGAAATGCGTTTGACAAAAGCCCTATTTCAGAACGTAATAACTTAAAATTAAATGGATGCCATTATGCTGGTAAACAGTAGTAAGTATGAATAGTTCCCAAGTATTATAACTGCTAAAACAATTATCCAATCATCTGTGTCTAATTAAACTTACAATGATTCAATTAAATGATATAATTCGTGAAACAGTTGTAATGTCAATAGTTTTTCAAGTTATTAATGGCTAAGGGAACTCACTGTTAACTGATCATTTATACTGAAGTAAGGTTACAATGATTCAATTAAATGATATAAGCCGTGAAACAGTTGTAATGTCAATAGGTTCCCAAGTTATTAACTGCTAAGGGAACTGATCATTTATACTGAATTACGGTTACAAGTACAAAGCCACAGTTAAATGATAACTGGTCAAATGTCGACTTATATGAAATAGAAATTGGCAGATACCAATTTTAATGAAAATTTGCTCTCGTCTGTAAAAAAAACTAGCAGCTTTATTTGGTTCTGGCGAAGATATGTTTACAATTTCATGATTTTCTGGCATTGAAACAAGTTTTACACATTGTCAAGACAGTAAATCAGAAATTGTACAAGTATCGACAGTGGTTGCTAGGGGTAGCCGAGAGGAATGATATGTGATATGAAATAGCAACTATTACCACTATGAGATCTCAAACATGGAGTGCACTGGATTTACCTAATATCATGCTCACCTGGACAGACAATTTGGGGAATCGGGTATATAAATGGCTAGACTCAAATGGGTAGTTTCAGAAATCCAGAAGTCAGAATAATATCAACTACTGGAGGACATGTCCTTAATTTTTAAGAAAAACAGGAACTCTAGAATTTAATCAAGTAAGTGGTTAATTAGATAGTGGGAATATTATTAACGAAGCCTTAAGACTTACACTATACACTTATATCAGCTCCTGTTCTTTAGAAGTAAGCCAGGGTGGCTTATGAAGTCGTCAATCAGTTGAAATGCTGGTCCTCATTGCTACCAGTTTCTAACCATAAACCAAAAATGATATAGTATGCGAGCACTCAAATTAAGAATCATTACATGCTAAACAGCAAAATTAAAGATCCCTCGTGGAGCCCAAAGCTCAACACGGAATACTACACTACTCAAATCACAGCTACATTATATCTCAATGTACACGTTATCTGAACAACGTACTCGCGTATTAGTAACCTAAGTATTAAGCAAACTGACAGAAATTCTGACTAGCACAACAACTAAGAGACTACGCTGAGTTCATCGCCCTACACCAGCTAGGGCAATTCAAGGTCGGACCCAGAGTCCAATTTTTACCTGGAATTTATACCCAAAAAGTGTTGCACGCACCAAATTCAGACGCCCATGTAGAAAATCCTTGACAAAAGGTGCTCATTTTTAACATAACAATAGGTGAATAAATTGTCAGATTACCATATCAAAAGAGTGCTGGTTTAAACATCACCATTGTGATGGCCCACCTGTTTAAACATTAACATAATAGATTAGGCATTGGTACGGAGTGCAAATGCACCGGACTGTAATATGCTAATAGGGTTATGTATGTGGAAAATCTGACAACGCTAAATTGACAGGAATGCAGATTCTAATACATTGCAACATTTACAAAATGCATAATTGGTCACATCGCCCAAACGAAATGGCCATAATTTCCTCTATACAATGTTGCTGTTTGATGTTGCTATGGGAAAGAGCAACCATATTCTGAACATTGACTATCAAAAGAAACACAGGAACATGAAATATTGAAGAATAACTAAAAACGCTGTCGTGATTGGAATAGTGAATTAGAGTACATCTTATGTAAAGCAGAATACCGTGAGACCCGGCTCGTATTTTAAAGACAGACTCACTCATGCCCAAAATCCAAGATCACCTGCCCGGATGATTTAAAAAATCAATAAACGGGAAATCTGATCTTTAAATGTCATAAGCGCATACACTTTCAGCAACGTAATTCAGCAACCAAATTCTTACAAACTACCGCTTACTTCACGGATTTGATGACCAAATTTCAATTTGCTTTGAATTGGGCATAAAAGCGTTAGGCCCCGATACTGCCACCGTGATTGCGCGAGGAATTATTCAAGCGTAGAAGATTTAACCATATGCTCAATACGGCCAAATACCCCATGTTGCTGAATGATCATACAACAATTACATGATGCCCATATGTTGCTAAATTATTACTAATAATTTATGAAATAGATAGATAGATAGTGCATTTATATCGCACTGAACTCCATACTCTAAGCGCTGTACATCTGATCCCCTGTTCATTTGACAGTGGCCCGGTAGCCACAGAGAGCACAGGTACCTATTTACAGCTAGGTTGACTGGAGCAACGGAGAGTTAAGTGACTTGCTCAAGGACACAATGTAGCAGACCGGCCAGGAAGCGAACTTGCGAACCTGGAGTTACGAGCTCAAGTTCCTAACCACTCAGCCACCACGCCTCTAATGAAATAATGGCTTCAAAACATGGCTTAAATTTGAATAACTTTGAACACAGCATAACGTTGAATGTACCTGATTAGCGCTATTATTATGATCTACAGTTCAGCGTAAAATTTAGGCAAATTTATTCGATAATTATTCAATTCACAAAAGCCAAAATGCACTCTTTAAATTTGTACAAGTGGCAATTACGCTAAAATATTTGAAACCATTAAAACCGGAAGCCGTTGCTGCCCTAAACATCAACGCCTTCCAGCACCATTGCTAGCACAATTGTCAACCAGATTAGAGAATCTCTAATAACAAATCCAGTCTTGTTTCAATATATATATATATATATATATATATATATATATATATATATATACTACTACTACGTCATTCTTAAAATTACCGCGTAAAACATTGTTTATTTTCTTTACCGTCGGTAGTATCCTTGTGATTCATTGGTTGCTCTCTATATAGTTATATTTATTAACCAATAATCTCGCGAGAAAGTATGTTCCCGACTTTGGAGAAGAGTACTCGAGAACACTCTCGCGACATGCCATTCTAAATCTGTCGCTGACGCGAATCAAGTGCGATACGCTGCCGTAGCATGGCTAACTATACTGTGTCGGCCTTGATTTGGGGATGCACTAACAGGGGTTTAGCATTCGCAATGATATAACTCAGTTTCCGAGACAAACATTGTCTAAATCGACCAGAATCAGCCTAGATAAACTCGTGTTTTTAAGCTTTCATAACGCTAACTAATGACGAGGCAATGATCAATAGCCATACCCCCCCCCCCCCCTATAGGAGTATATAGATTTACAAGAGAGTCTGTTACGAGTGTAATATGTGGAAATCGATGGTAAAGTGACAAACTCATCTACGGTTTCCATTATACATTTAATGTACAAAAATCTACAATCTCCATAGATTCGGGTGCATTCGTTAAGAATCACTCTGGGATGATTGGCAATACGCTATACACACAATTGACAAGGAAAGTAGAATAAAATAATTAGACAATATACAAACATAACCATTATCATAAATGACTGGTGTAATTGGCTATTGCTGTGCGACATTCATATTGTATAATTCAATTGGAGTATTAATATGCAATTATGCAGTTAATATGAATTCGCATAGCTCACAATGTGCACAAATCCTTTGCATGCATGGATACATGACATGAGAATAATAAATAATAACATTTAAAAAATCATATACCACGGAATGTGTGAAATTCATGTGTGACGGTAATGTATACTTTACTGACGCTAAGGCTAACCCTTCTGCTGCTACAATAATTAGGATAACAAAGACATTTAGGAATTATTTGATGTAAACCACCGAGATAGTGTTGCTAAAAGATCTTGCCACAGAAGATAGCAAAGCTATTTCGGAAAATACATACCAGATCCTAATTAAACAGGAATATGACAACCAGGCCCAGGTTTAACGCTGGATTAAGCAGATATGGCGATTGTATGAAAATGCATTTTACGGACGGACTTGATGAAAGACGTATCAGGATAATAGGCAATGCATGAATATATAGCAAACTTGAACAGGACCTTGGAATTATACAGTGACTAGCTATACATTGAGTATATATTGACATGCCATGCTCATATGCTTGTCAAAGGGAGATAACTCTCATACTAATCATCTTCTGCCCAATGTAATACTACTTGGCGGAAGTCTAGAAAGGACAGTGTCATGCTCAAATGAGTAACGTCTCATTTCTCTATGAAGCTGCATCTCATACACACCATCTATAAAGCGCTCTTAGCATTAAATCTCTATCACCCAAAATAGCTGGATCTTTTTTTACTATTCTATCAACAAGTTTTAATAGCGCCAAAGAGTAGACTTGAAGAGATTCATTTCGTGCTTGATTTCTCTGGTAGAACCTACGCTGTAACTGGCCAACAGTTTCTACATCCTGAAAACTTTGTTTGATTATTTCTAAAATCTTGCCAGCAGAATTACGTTCACATTCTGGTCTCAATCTAACTTCATCTCTGGCTCGTCCAGCCAAATGATCCATAATGAAATCTACTTGAGCATCTGCACCTTCCATACATCGTAAATGTTGGACAACATCATCTATCCACTCTTCAGCAGTTACATCTGAATCACCAATTGGTCTACCAGAAAACTTGAGAACTTTCCTCTCCTTCGTAATGAACACTGTTCTAACTGACGCCTTATAACTATCAAGTTGCCTCTTTGTTTCAGCCAATTCTTCGAGTTTGATTGATTTCTGAGATTCCAGTTGCAGAGTTCTCATGTTCTCTTGAAGTATTCGCAGCTCTTCCTTTAGTTCATTAACTCCAATCGCCATTGTGCAATATCAATATAATTAAGAGTGTCATGCAAATACAATTTAAACTATGAAAACTGGAATGCCAGCAATGAAATGAATTAGTAATGGACTAAATCAGTTCACTGTACTCACCTTCATTTAAACACCATGGGATAAATAACTATAGTATCACTTACGACTGTTACTTAAATTATGAACCCTATAGCTTATCAATTACTCGTAACAGGAAATAATGGTATACGTCCGACTATTGATAATGGGAAACTGGCCAAATGCTCAACTTCGAGATTGAACTTCAACGCTAAACTGAAATTTCAAGGTTGAACTTTGAAGTAGAACTTGAAGTTGAACGTTGAAATTGAAACTAAACTTAAAGTTGAACCATCAAAATTGCATTTCAAACAGGATTGTAAACATCAAAGTAGCACATGAATTCGCACTGTTGCCATTGAGTTTGAATTTCAAAGCCAAATTTGAATTTCCAAGTTGAACGCTAAGGTAGACCATTCATACATTGAAATTGAAATCAAACATTGAAAACGAATGTTTAAATATGCACCATGGGCATTTGAACTTGGACTTAAATTTATGCACAATTGCACTGAACTTTGAAACAGCACATTCAATGTGAGCTCAGATGTGTGCACAGTAGCATTCAAATTTAAATCATGCACCTCAAACTTGAACCTGGGAGTGTATACATCAGTGTTGAACTTGAACCATGAACGTCTAATTTGAACCAAGAACATTGAATTCGAATGTATAACCATGTACGGTGTACATAAAACAAGATAAAATCTACTATTTTATCTGATGTTAGTGCAAGTGACATAAATGTGTAACCATTTACATAAGGAACAAAAATGACAATCTATTTTCTCTGATATCAGTGACAGACGAATCTTACAATGCCTGTGCAATTCATCATATCTTTAATCATCTACCTTTGTAACAAATCTTATGTACGAGTGCCCAGTAATAGATGAGTTGCTATAGGAAGATAGCATTGGACACATACACATATATTAATTGACAAATCAAACCCGAACTTGAGTGAGCAACAAATTAATTGTACTTATATGTATTATTGATGTACATGCGTGCGTGCATGGGTGTGTGAGCATTTATGTGTATGCGCTGTAGTTACTCGTGTGCGGGTGTGCATGCATGTGTAGGACGATGTATATGGGCGTACATGCATGCATGCATGTGTGCGTGCGTACACGTGCTCCTTGTAGCCAAATAGCTACAACCTTGCCATTGAGTGAGCAATGGAACAAGCATTCATGTAAATCTCAGTTTGCTTGCTAATAATATGTACATATTTTTTCTGAAGAAATTAAACTGATGTACCGCTAACGATAGCTCAATAAATAAAAATTGGATATATGTACACCAGGATTATTATGCTTCCTCGAGAAGCATTGTATTAATATGGGTACGAATTATAAAATAAATTTTTGCTAAAGTTCGCTATTTAGTGTATATCCCCACGCCAGCTTCAATGTCATTTTACGGTTTCAATTAGAATAATGTTCATGTTTCACTTGATTTCGTCTCTACCTCAGTGACGTAAATGTATGTAAAATCTACCTCGTATCTGTAGCGCTCTGTTCATCAGCGAGTTACGCGGTGGCATTCAACCATGACTGTCCACACGCAATACAGCTGCTCGGATTGCAAGACCAACTCACTCCACATCGTTCAATCAATCAGCGCCACTACAACTGTCAATACACCGCTCAAATCCGTCTAGCCAGGCGACCTGCACTTGTAAATTGTGTAGCACAAATTATTGCCAATCAAACGAACAAAACCCTAAAAAGCGCCAAAATGTAATGTGGAAATCGATGGTAAAGTGACAAACTCATCTACGGTTTCCATTATACATTTAATGTACACAAATCTACAATCTCCATAGATTCGGGTGCATTCGTTAAGAATCACTCTGGGATGATTGGCAATACGCTATACACAGAATTGACAAGGAAAGTAGAATAAAATAATTAGACAATATACAAACATAACCGTTATCATAAATGACTGGTGTAATTGGCTATTGCTGTGCGACATTCATATTGTATAATTCAATTGGAGTATTAATATGCAATTATGCAGTTAATATGAATTCGCATAGCTCACAATGTGCACAAATCCTTTGCATGCATGGATACATGACATGAGAATAATAAATAATAACATTTAAAAAATCATATACCACGGAATGTGTGAAATTCATGTGTGACGGTAATGTATACTTTACTGACGCTAAGGCTAACCCTTCTGCTGCTACAATAATTAGGATAACAAAGACATTTAGGAATTATTTGATGTAAACTACCGAGATAGTGTTGCTAAAAGATCTTGCCACAGAAGATAGCAAAGCTATTTCGGAAAATACATACCAGATCCTAATTAAACAGGAATATGACAACCAGGCCCGTGTTTAACGCTGGATTAAGAAGATATGGCGATTGTATGAAAATGCATTTTACGGACGGACTTGATGAAAGACGTATCAGGATAATAGGCAATGCATGAATATATAGCAAACTTGAACAGGACCTTGGAATTATACAGTGACTAGCTATACATTGAGTATATATTGACATGCCATGCTCATATGCTTGTCAAAGGGAGATAACTCTCATACTAATCATTTATACATGATAAATGGCCCTGATGTGCTTATTTTGAAAGATTAATCATGCAGCGGCTTACAACAATATGCTACAGGCTTCATATGCTTTACCATATGGAAAGCATTACATTGCCATAAAAAGTGAATATTTTACTTGACTAGATAATGCCCATTTCAGAATAGCCCTTCAACAAACAGCACGTTAATTGAATAGCTATTTTAAATTGGAAATTAGATAGCTTAAAACTACACTATGAATTCAGACCATTCAACATCATAATAATAATGTTATAACCTTACCCTAAGTAAGGCCAGGCTTAGCACAACTTGTTCAAGTTTCAGGTTCCAATTTAACGTTTCTTGCTACTTGTGAAATGTGTCCACTTGAAGTGAATATTTAACTGTACTGCTAGTGCCTAGCAGTATATCCAGCTCACAATGACCCAAGCTGACCAGTGCGCCAAAAATACCATAACCCTTTTCTTCTAAATTCACATTCTATTACAGAAAAATCAATAGTACATGCAATCTGATGAACAGTTTTACAGTAATTTGACCAGAAATTGTTGCTGCATAACATATCAACAACTTCCATTCAAATTACCCAAAGCTATCCCATCCGATAATTCAAACATCATTATGAATTAACCTCAATTGGTCAGTGGGATAAAAGTGTTAACGCATCATGAATAGTATTCACTTGGGGAAAATATATATTTCTTCATCAAATTTAATCTTCATCACAACAGCAGTGTTTGATATATAATATGATGATCGGAATTGATATTTACCTTAAAATAATGAATAGACATAAAAGAAAGAATGATTTGAGGCTATATACAGTACAGGACAAATATGCAAATCTGACATGTCACATTTTTCCACTAGTTAATTTTTGATGCCTCATCAAAATTACATTAGACACAACACAATTTGTCTTATTTATTATAATTTGTCCAACCCTCCTGGAGCGTCTGGACCAAGCAACTCCCTAGACTGTTGCCCAACATTGCAACGGCCTGTCCAAAGTCCTGAAAATTAGGTTGTGTGATTTGTGATAGTCTCATTCTCGTATTAGCTATGGATCTCCTTGCAGGGATAGGACAATCACTATGAACAACAGACACTTGGTTTGCTAATGAATGTGAATTTATTAGAGATGCAATGGGAGCATTTAATCGTTTAACTGGAATAGGTACATTAGCAGAAACTTCTGAGGTCTGAGTATTTAATGGTGGTGTACTCTTAATTGCTGATCTTGGCAAGTTGTATGGATTGCTGTGCTTTCCTTTTGTTGATCGTAGTGACCTTCTGATGGTTGGCACAGGCTCCGCCTCCAGCAACCCATTCTCATCTGCTGTTTGTTCAGTACTAGCATGTGACATAATGGGGGAATCGGAAGGTACATCGACTGACACATGCTGCGTATCAGAATCTCCTGTCACTTCCCCACCACATGTTATTCTGTAACCACTCCACTCATCCTCGTCAGAGAGAGAATCATGTGAATTTACTGCTTCAGATGTTAAATCATCTTCTGGCCTAGCTTCCAAATGGCCCTCTTCATTGAAGGCTGAAATGATGTCCTCATCTTTTCCTTCTACTTTGCTACAGCCCTCTAATTCCCTGGTAACATGTTCATTGGATTGTCTAGTGTCCAGAATCTCTGTCCTGCTTACCGTTTTCCTTGGCCCTGAGCCATCTGCTAATTGTATAACATATACATTATCCTGAAGATGGTCAACTACTTCATAAGGTTCGGGCCTCCATACATCCTGAATCTTATTTCTAACTGCTGGATGATTTCTCACAAGCACGATGTCACCTATACAAATTGGAGCTTCTTTTGCTGTTCGATTATAATATTTCCGTCTTTCTTGTGCTTTTTTATGCAGATGCTTGTTTGCAGACTTATTTGCCTCCAATATTATAGAATGATTGCCCTTGGTTATCCTCAGGTCTGTTGAGCATGTGGTCAATTGGCAGCTTAGCGTCTCTACCATATAGGAGAAAGAATGGTGTCAAGCCAGTTGATGAATGTGGTGTTGCATTGTAAATATACACCAATTCTGGCAAATATTCAGTCCATCTCCTTTTTCTCTCTGGTGGAAGCGTCCTCAAAAGATCATGCATAGTGCGATTGAATCTTTCAACTTGCCCATTGCCCATTGCCCATCGGATGGTATGGTGTCGTTCGTGATTTCTGAATGTTGTAGATTCGACAGAGCTCTTTAATTATAGATCCCTCAAAATTCCGTCCTTGATCGCTATGCAGTCTATTAGGAATACCATATTTTAAAAACCATTCCTTCACCAATACTTTCGCTACAGTTGCTGCCTTCTGATCTTTGGTTGGTACTGCAACAGTAAACTTAGTGAACACATCAGTGATGACTAAAACATTTTCTCGATTATCTGAGGATTTCTCTAATTGGGTGAAATCAATAGCGACAATTTCGAGTGGCTTACTGGCTAACAAATTAATTGGAGGCTTCACTTTTGGCTTTGGAGCTTTTGCTATCATGCATCTCTCAGTCTCTCACCCACATTTGGACGTCTTTTTCCATTTCTGGCCAATAACACCTTAAAAGGGCCATGGTTCTTTCCATCCCTTGATGACCAGCTGAGTTATGCATTGACTCCAAGACCTGACTTTTCATGGAAACAGGTGTAAGAAACAGATAGTTCTCCCCGATCTCTGAATCTTTGACCACATAATACAGAATCGAATTTCTATCTCTTAATCTGTCCCATTTCCTCCGAATCCTCCTGCTTAGATTATGCTCCTGGTGTAACTGCCTCTCTGTTGGTCTCTGGTTTCTTTTATAGCAATACCATACTCTTGCTAAAACTGTGTCCTGCCTCTGTTTTGAGGACAATTCAATATCCGAAAATTGTGGGAAAATCGGAGTTGAAACTAGTTTCTCTTGCTCATTCTGTAGATCTAGTACTCGATGCACATCTTTAGCAGAATCCATAATGTTCAAGGAAGTTGGTGCTGTGAAATGCATCAGTACATTCTTGTGTCTACCTCTGGCTAAAAGCTGTATTGGTCCTCGACATCAGCTTTCGACGATCTTTCTTCTTATCTTGTTTTGTCAATAAACAGTGCAATGGTGCAGCTATCTGGGCAAATCCTTTCACATATTTACGGTAATAGCTAGCTAATCCAAGGAAGGATCTCAATTGGGTCTCTGTCTTGGGTAATTGCCAATCCCTTATAGACTTTATTTTCTCTGGGTCAGTGCCAATACCATCCTTAGAAATAACATGTCCTAGAAATGAAATCCTTGTGTGGAAGAACTTACATTTAGATGGTTTCATCTTCAATCCATGGTCTTTCATTCTGCTAAACACATATTCTAGCCGTGTGATATGGTCATCAATGGTCTTAGCATATATCAATATGTCATCAAGATAAATGAGAAGAAGGTCAAAGTTTGCTTCGCCTAGACAGGCCTCCATCAATCTCTGAAATGTAGCAGGGCTGTTACATAATCCCATTGGTAATTTGGAATATTCATATAAACCACCAGTTCCTACCCGGAAAGCGGTCTTTTGTATGTCTTCTTCATCTATAGTGACTTGATAATATCCTTGTGCAAGGTCAACGCTGCTGAAATATTTTGAACCTTGTATTGCTTCCAATGCTTCATCAATTCTTGGCAATTGATATGCATCTTTAATGGTATGAGAGTTAAGCTGGCGGTAATCTACACACAGCCTTAAACTGCCATCTTTCTTGCGCACCAAGACTACTGGAGCAGCATATGGACTGACACTTTTCCTAATGACATTTTGCCTCAGAAGTTTTTGAATATGCTCTTTTACTTCTGCCATTTGATGTGGTGGAATCCGTCGATGTGGAACTTTAATTGGTACATTATCTTTTGTTATAATCTTATGCTTAACAGTTTCAGTATAGCCCAAATCATCATCGCTTACACAGGAGTCTTGATATTTCTGAAACAAACTAACGACCCTTGCCTCTTGATCTAATGTCAATTGAACATCACCTATATTAACCTTAAATGGTAGATCATCTAGTTCTTTGATTTTTCTGCATGTGCTCTCTTCTACATCAATTCTGTTCAAATGCACAGCTATCTCATTAGCTGATACTTCTATGTCACAATCACAAAATTTACCATCTTTCACAATGTTGACTGATTGAGCTACACCAATCCTACATCTGGGCTGTAACCAAATATCTTGACTACCTATGTTTGCAACACGAACTGGAACTTTTCCTTCTTTGACTGTAGAAAATGTATTAACAACCATCACATTTTTAGGAAGGATACCATTGGCACATTGCACAGCTTGTATAGCAACACAGTTTGGCTTATTCTTGGTCTCCTGGCGAGTAGTACAAGTGACAACTTTGACTGAATTTGCAGGTATCTGGATCGGGTTACGGCCAGCAAGTTTCACAAAATGTACATGTCCATCCTCATAACTTGTGGAAGCTGACATCTCATATAATGACAGAATTCTTAACACCTGATTCTCTGCAAAGATATTACTCTGATTATCACTATCCGTAGACATTACCTCTTTAAGTAATTTGAAGAAGTTACTGCCTAAAATTCCTGAACGCCGTTCTCTTGTATTAGATTGAGTATTATTCGGAGACTGTTTTACTACTAACATTCCAACTGCTGGTACACGAAAATTATTATTATCAATTGCAACTTCAATGTAACCAAGATACGGAACATCAAGATCATTAGCACCTGTTACTCGCATCCATTTTGTGACATCAATCAGTTTTGGACGACAATTAAGCAACTGTTGGAAGAAATTTTCTGTAATAGTAGACACTTGTGATCCCGTATCTACAAGGCACCTTAACTCTACACCTTCAACACACACATCAACCTCCGGACAATCTGCAACCGCTTTTTGTAGTATAGTCTGTTTCAATAAAGTAGAGTCTTTTACTTCTCCCACCGTTTGACTCCACGTCCCCATGGTGGGAGCTATCGGTTTAAGTGATGCATATGTCCATCAGTACAATGATTAGCTTCCTGATTTGCTGACCCTGTTCGAAAGCTTTTTTAGGTCTATTTGTTGATGGTCTCTGTCCAAACCAGGAACCTTTGTTTGATGGACAATCACGTGCAAAATGTCCATATCCTTTACAGTTATAACATGTTTGCTGCTTTGGGTTAACTGTCATACCAGATTTGCGGTCATCAGATGCCATTTGTGCTGATACATCCTTCTTAGTCATCATGCCTGTCATCATCTCTAATTGTTTCTGTTGTGATTGTAACAATTCTTGTTGTGATTGTAGTAATTTAAGAATTTGGTCCTGTACACCATTTCTATCTTTCTCTGGCTTGGTGACTTCTGATTCAATCTTAGATCTGTTAAATGCCCTTTGTTCCTTCACTTCAACCTCTTGTACGTACATGAGTCGATGGATGTGGATCAAAATGCTGCAATTCATCTTCTGCCCAATGTAATACTACTTGGCGGAAGTCTAGAAAGGACCAAGTGTCATGCTCAAATGAGTAACGTCTCATTTCTCTATGAAGCTGCATCTCATACACACCATCTATAAAGCGCTCTTTTAGCATTAAATCTCTATCACCCAAAATAGCTGGATCTTTTTTTACTATTCTATCAACAAGTTTTAATAGCGCCAAAGAGTAGACTTGAAGAGATTCATTTCGTGCTTGATTTCTCTGGTAGAAGCTACGCTGTAACTGGCCAACAGTTTCTACATCCTGAAAACTTTGTTTGATTATTTCTAAAATCTTGCTAGCAGAATTACGTTCACATTCTGGTCTCAATCTAACTTCATCTCTGGCTCGTCCAGCCAAATGATCCATAATGAAATCTACTTGAGCATCTGCACCTTCCATACATCGTAAATGTTGGACAACATCATCTATCCACTCTTCAGCAGTTACATCTGAATCACCAATTGGTCTACCAGAAAACTTGAGAATTTTCCTCTCCTTCGTAATGAACACTGTTCTAACTGACGCCTTATAACTATCAAGTTGCCTCTTTGTTTCAGCCAATTCTTCTTCGAGTTTGATTGATTTCTGAGATTCCAGTTGCAGAGTTCTCATGTTCTCTTGAAGTATTCGCAGCTCTTCCTTTAGTTCATTAACTCCAATCGCCATTGTGCAATATCAATATAATTAAGAGTGTCATGCAAATACAATTTAAACTACGAAAACTGGAATGCCAGCAATGAAATGAATTAGTAATGGACTAAATCAGTTCACTGTACTCACCTTCATTTAAACACCATGGGATAAATAACTATAGTATCACTTACGACTGTTACTTAAATTACGAACCCTATAGCTTATCAATTACTCGTAACAGGAAATAATGGTATACGTCCGACTATTGATAATGGGAAACTGGCCACATGCTCAACTTAGAGATTGAACTTCAACGCTAAACTGAAATTTCAAGGTTGAACTTTGAAGTAGAACTTAGAACTTGAAGTTGAACATTGAAATTGAAACTAAACTTAGTTGAACCATCAAAATTGCATTTCAAACAGGATTGTAAACATCAAAGAAGGACATGAATTCGCACTGTTGCCATTGAGTTTGAATTTCAAAGCCAAATTTGAATTTCCAAGTTGAACGCTACGGTAGACCATTCATACATTGAAATTGAAATCAAACATTGAAAACGAATGTTTAAATATGCACCATGGGCATTTGAACTTGGACTTAAATTTATGCACAATTGCACTGAACTTTGAAACAGCACATTCAATGTGAGCTCAGATGTGTGCACAGTAGCATTCAAATTTAAATCATGCACCTCAAACTTGAACCTGGGAGTGTATACATCAGTGTTGAACTTGAGCCATGAACGTCTAATTTGAACCAAGAACATTGAATTCGAATGTATAACCATGTACTGTGTACATAAAACAAGATAAAAGCTACTATTTTATCTGGTGTTAGTTCAAGTGACAAATGTGTAACCATTTACATAAGGAACAAGATGACAATCTATTTTCTCTGATATCAGTGACAGACGAATCTTACAATGCCTGTGCAATTCATCATATCTTTAATCATCTACCTTTGTAACAAATCTTATGTACGAGTGCCCAGTAATAGATGAGTTGCTATAGGAAGATAGCATTGGACACATACACATATTAATTGACAAATCAAACCCGAACTTGAGTGAGCAACAAATTAATTGTACTTATATGTATTATTGATGTACATGCGTGCGTGCATGGGTGTGAGCATTTATGAGTATGCGCTGTAGTTACTCGTGTGCGGGTGCGCATGCATGTGTGTAGGACGACGTATATGGGCGTACATGCGTGCGTGCGTGCGTACACATGCTCCTTGTAGCCAAATAGCTACAACCTTGAAATTGAGTGAGCAGTGGAACAAGCATTCATGTAAATCTCAGTCTGCTTGCTAATAATATGTATATATTTTTTCTGAAGAACTTAAACTGATGTACCGCTAACGATAGCTCAATAAATACAAATTGGATATATATACACCAGGATTATTATGCTTCCTCGAGAAGCATTGTATTAATATGGATATGAATTATAAAATAAATATTCGCTAAAGTTCGCTATTTAGTGTATATCCCCACACCAGCTTCAATGTCATTTTACGGTTTCAAGTAGAATAATGTTCATGTTTCACTTGATTTCGTCTCTACCTCAGTGACGTAAATGTATGTAAAATCTGCCTCATATCTGTAGCGCTCTGTTCATCAGCGAGTTACGCGGTGGCATTCAACCACGACTGTCCACACGCAATACAGCTGCTCGGATTGCAAGACCAACTCACTCCACGTCGTTCAATCAATCAGCGGCACTACAACTGTCAATACACCGCTCAAATCTGTCTAGTCAGGCGACCTGTACTTGTAAATTGTGTAGCACAAATTATTGCCAATCAAACGAACAAAACCCTACTCGCAGCACCAAAATGTAATATGTGGAAATCGATGGTAAAGTGACAAACTCATCTACGGTTTCCATTATACATTTAATGTACAAAAATCTACAATCTCCATAGATTCGGGTGCATTTGTTAAGAATCACTCTGGGATGATTGGCAATACGCTATACACACAATTGACAAGGAAAGTAGAATAAAATAATTAGACAATATACAAACATAACCGTTATCATAAATGACTGGTGTAATTGGCTATTGCTGTGCGACATTCATATTGTATAATTCAATTGGAGTATTAATATGCAATTATGCAGTTAATATGAATTCGCATAGCTCACAATGTGCACAAATCCTTTGCATGCATGGATACATGACATGAGAATAATAAATAATAACATTTAAAAAATCATATACCACGGAATGTGTGAAATTCATGTGTGACGGTAATGTATACTTTACTGACGCCAAGGCTAACCCTTCTGCTGCTACAATAATTAGGATAACAAAGACATTTAGGAATTATTTGATGTAAACTACCGAGATAGTGTTGCTAAAAGATCTTGCCACAGAAGATAGCAAAGCTATTTCGGAAAATACATACCAGATCCTAATTAAACAGGAATATGACAACCAGGCCCGGGTTTAACGCTGGATTAAGCAGATATGGCGATTGTATGAAAATGCATTTTACGGACGGACTTGATGAAAGACGTATCAGGATAATAGGCAATGCATGAATATATAGCAAACTTGAACATGACCTTGGAATTATACAGTGACTAGCTATACATTGAGTATATATTGACATGCCATGCTCATATGCTTGTCAAAGGGAGATAACTCTCATACTAATCATTTATACATGATAAATGGCCCTGATGTGCTTATTTTGAAAGATTAATCATGCAGCGGCTTACAACAATATGCTACAGGCTTCATATGCTTTACCATATGGAAAGCATTACATTGCCATAAAAAGTGAATATTTTACTTGACTAGATAATGCCCATTTCATAATAGCCCTTCAACAAACAGCACGTTAATTGAATAGCTATTTTAAATTGGAAATTAGATAGCTTAAAACTACACTATGAATTCAGACCATTCAACATCATTATTGACAACATGAATAATAATAATGTTATAACCTTACCCTAAGTAAGGCCAGGCTTAGCACAACTTGTTCAAGTTTCAGGTTCCAATTTAACATTTCTTGCTACTTGTGAAATGTGTCCACTTGAAGTGAATATTTAACTGTACTGCTTTTGCCTAGCGGTATATCCAGCTCACAATGACCCAAGCTGACCAGTGCGCCAAAAATACCATAACCCTTTTCTTCTAAATTCACATTCTATTACGGAAAAATCAATAGTACATGCAATCTGATGAACAGTTTTACAGTAATTTGACCAGAAATTGTTGCTGCCTAACATATCAACAACTTCCATTCAAATTACCCAAAGCTATCCCATCCAATAATTCAAACATCATTATGAATTAACCTCAATACTGACTGACCAAGTGGGATAAAAAAGGGTTAACGCATCATGAATAGTATTCACTTGGGGAAAATATATATTTCTTCATCAAATTTAATCTTCATCACAACAGCAGTTTTTTATATATAATATGATGATCGGAATTGATATTTACCTTAAAATAATGAATAGACATAAAAGAATGATTTGAGGCTATATACAGTACAGGACAAATATGCAAATCTGACATGTCACACGAGCAATATGTCGACGACCGGGAATACCCCGTGATACATATTATGAGTTTCTGACTGGTGTCCAAACCCAAAACTGAAGAATGAAGCCGCTAACGCATGCGCGCATCTCTAGCTTTTAGAATTTTGATCTATAGAGCGCTTACTGAACTCGCTACACCGGCGGTCATTTGTCCCATAGTGAAGGAAGGTATGAAGATATGCACTCTATAGCTATATATGTCTATGGGCTATATCGGAAATCAGTCTCCGACGCATGCGCATCTCGCTTCCTTACTAAATTTGACAAACATTTTGCAACTTTTAGCGACTTTATCAAAAATATTTCAAAATTAAGTGAATTGACTGAATTTAACATCAAAATTATGTATCGCAGCAAATAGCTAAGCGAAGTGAATGTGTAGCAAACAGGTACTCATTTGCATCGCAATTTGCGATGCGATACCGCTCAAAATATTCCCTGGTCTGTTAGTGTGTGTGCATGTTTGTGTGTGTGCGTGTGTTGGTGTGCATGTTGGTGTGGGTGGGTGGGTGGTGTGTCTGTTGGTGTGCATGCATGTGTTGGTGTGCATACATGTGTTGATGTGTGTCTGTTGGTGTGTGTGGTGGTGTGCATGCATGTGTTGGTATGCGTGCGTGTGTTGGTGTGTGTGTGTCTGTTGGTGTTGGTGCATTTGTTGGTGTGCATGCGTGTGTGTCTGTTGGTGCGTGTATGTTGGTGCGTGTGTTGGTGTGCGTGCATGTGTCTGTTGGTGTGTGTGTCTGTTGGTGTGTGTGTGTTTGTGCGTGTGTATGTTGGTGTTGGTGCGTGTGTTGGTGTGAGTGCGTGTGTATGTTGGTGTGTGTGTCTGTTGGTGTGTGTATGTTGGTGTGTGTGTGTGTGTTGGTGCATGTGTATGTTGGTGTGCATGCGTGTGTTGGTGTGCATGCGTGTGTTGGTGTGCATGCATGTGTTGGTGTGCGTGTGTATGTTGGTGTGCATGCGTGTGTTGGTGTGTGTGTGTGTGGGTGGTGGAGGTGGGTGGGTGGTGTCTCTGTTGGTGTGTGTGCTTATGTTGGTGCATGTGATGGTGTGCGTGCGTGTGTATGTTGTTGCGTGTGTCTCTTCGTGCGCGTCTCTGTCGGTGTGTGTGCGTGTGTCGGTGTGTGTGTCTGTTGGTGTGTGTGTGCGTGTGTCTGTTGGTGCATGTGTTGGTGTGCATGTGTGTGTGTTGGTGCATGTGTGTTGGTGTGTGTGTCTGTTGGTGCATGTGTTGGTGTTAGTGCATGTGTCTGTTGGCGTGTGTGTCTGTTGGTGCGGGTGTGTGTTGGTGTGTGTCTGTTGGTGCATGTGTTGATGTGCGTGTGTGTTGGTGTGCGTGCATGTGTTGGTGTGCGTGTGGGTGGTGGGGTGGTGTGTGCCTCTGTTGGTGCGTGTCAGTTGGTGCGTGTGTTGGTGTTGGTGCGTTTGTTGGTGTGCATGTGTGTGTCTGTTGGCATGCTTGTCTGTTAGTGTGTGTATATGTTGGTGTGCATGTGTGTCTTTGGTGTGCGTGTTGGTATGTGTGTGGGGGGTTGGTGGGTGGTGTGTCTGTTGGTGCATGTTTATGTTGGTGCATGTGTATGTTGGTGCGTGTGTTGGTGTGCATGCATGTGATGGTGGGAGTGTTGGTGTGTGTATGTTGGTGTGTGTGTTGGTGTTGGTGCATTTGTTGGTGTGCATGCGTGTGTATGTTGGCGTGTGTGTCTGTTGGTGTGTGTGTCTGTTTGTGCGTGTGTATGTTGGTGCATGTGTTGGTGTTGTTGAGCGTGCATGTGTTGGTGTGAATGCATGTGTTGGTGTGTGGGGGTGGGTGGGTTGTGTGTCTGTTGGTGTGTGTTTCTGTTGGTGCGTGTGTTGGTGTCTGGTCGTGCGTGTGTCTGTTGGTGCATGTTTGTGTTGGTGTGCATGTGTGTGTCTGTTGGTGTGCATGCGTGTGTCTGTTGGCATGTGTGTGTTGGTGCGTGTGTCTGTTGGCATGTATGTGTCTGTTGGTATGTGTCTGTTGGTGCGTGTGTTCGTGTGTGTCTATTGGTGTGTGGGCGTGTGTCTGTTGGTGCATGTGTTGGTGTGCATGCGTGTGTTAGTGGGTGTATGTGTGTGTGTGGGTGGTGGGGGTGGGTGGGTGGTGTGTGTGTGTTGGTGCAGGTGTATGTTGGTGTGCGTATGTGTATGTTGGTGCATGTGTTGGTGTGCATGAGTGTGTTGGTGTGTGTGTATGTGGGTGTACGTGTGTGTGTGGTGTGTCTGTTGGTGCGTGTGGCTGTTGGTGTTGGTGCATTTGTTGGTGTGCGTGCATGTGTCTATTGGTGTATGTCTATGTTGGTGTATGTGTAGGTGTTGGTGTCCATGTGTGTGTCTGTTGGTGCATGTGTGTGTTGGTATGCATGCTGGTGTCTGTGGTGGTGGTGGGTGGTGTGTGTCTGTTGGTGCGTGTGTGGGTGGTGGGGGTGGGTGGGTGGTGTGTCTGTTGGTGCATGTTTCTGTTGGTGCATGTGTCTGTTGCTGCGTGTGTTGGTGTGCATGCGTGTGTTTGGTGTACATGCGGAGTATGTTGGTGGTCATGTGTCTGTTGATGCGTGTGTTGGTGTGTGTCTGTTGGTGGTTATGTCTGTTGGTGTGTGTGTTGGTGTTGGTGCATGTGTCTGTTGGTGTATGTGTATGTTGGTGTATGTGTAGGTGTTGATGCGTGTGTTGGTGTCCGTGTGTGTGTCTGTTGGTGTGCATGTGTGTGTTGGTATACATGTTGGTGTGGGTGGTGGTGGTGGGTGGTGTGTGTCTGTTGGTGCGTGTGTGTGGGTGGTGGGGGTGGGTGGGTGGTGTGTCTGTTGGTGCGTGTTTCTGTTGGTGCATGTGTCTGTTGGTGCGTGTGTTTGGTGTACATGCGGAGTGTGTTGGTGGTCATGTGTCTGTTGGTGCGTGTGTTGGTGTGTTTCTGTTGGTGCATGTGTATGTTGGTGCGTGTGTTGGTGTGCGTGCGTGTGTATGTTGGCGTGTGTGTCTGTTGGGGCATGTGTTTGTTGGTGCATGTGCTTGTGTCTGTTGGCGCGTGTGTCTGTTGGTAGTGTGTCTGTTGGTGCGTGTGTCTGTCGGTGTGTGTGTGTATGTTGGTGCATGTGTCTGTTGGTGTATGTGTAGGTGTTGATGCGTGTGTTGGTGTCCGTGTGTGTGTCTGTTGGTGTGCATGTGTGTGTTGGTATACATGTTGGTGTGGGTGGTGGTGGTGGGTGGTGTGTGTCTGTTGGTGCGTGTGTGTGGGTGGTGGGGGTGGGTGGGTGGTGTGTCTGTTGGTGCGTGTTTCTGTTGGTGCATGTGTCTGTTGGTGCGTGTGTTTGGTGTACATGCGGAGTGTGTTGGTGGTCATGTGTCTGTTGGTGCGTGTGTTGGTGTGTTTCTGTTGGTGCATTTGTATGTTGGTGCGTGTGTTGGTGTGCGTGCGTGTGTATGTTGGCGTGTGTGTCTGTTGGGGCATGTGTTTGTTGGTGCATGTGCTTGTGTCTGTTGGCGCGTGTGTTTGTTGGTGCGTGTGTCTGTTGGTGCGTGTGTCTGTCGGTGTGTGTGTGTATGTTGGTGCATGTGTCTGTTGGTGTGCATGCGTGTGTCTGTTGGTGTGCATGCGTGTGTGTTGGTGTGTGTGTGTGTGTCTGTTGGTGCGTGTGTTGGTGCCTACCTGTGTCTGTTAGTGCATGTGTCTGTTGGTGTGCGTGCATGTGTTGGTGTGTGTGTTGGTGCCTGTGTCTGTTGGTTCATGTGTTGGTGCATGTTTGTGTTGGTGTGCATGTGTGTGTCTGTTGATGTGCATGCGTGTGTCTGTTGGCATGTGTATGTCTCTGTTGGCGTGTGTCTGTTGGTATGTCTCTGTTGGCGTGTGTCTGTTGGTATGTGTCTGTTGGTGCATGTGTTGGTGTGCATGAGTGTGTTGGTGTGTGTGTTGGTGGGTGTACATGTGTGTGTGGTGTGTCTGTTGGTGTGTGTCTGTTGGTGCATGTCTGTTGGTGTTGGTGCGTTTGTTGGTGTGCGTGCATGTGTCTGTTGGTGTATGTCTATGTTGGTGTATGAGTAGGTGTTGGTGTCCGTGTGTGTGTCTGTTGGTGCATGTGTGTGTTGGTATGCATGCTGGTGTCTGGTGGTGGTGGGTGGTGTGTCTGTTGGTGCATGTGGTCTGTTGGTGCGTGTGTGGGTGGTGGGGTGGGTGGGTGGGTGGTGTGTCTGTTGGTGCATGTTTCTGTTGGTGCATGTGTCTGTTGCTGCGTGTGCATGCGTGTGTTTGGTGTACATGCGGAGTATGTTGGTGGTCATGTGTCTGTTGATGCGTGTGTTGGTGTGTGTCTGTTGGTGGTTGTGTCTGTTGGTGTGTGTGTTGGTGTTGGTGCATGTGTATGTTGGTGTATGTGTAGGTGTTGATGCGTGTGTTGGTGTCCGTGTGTGTGTCTGTTGGTGCATGTGTTGGTGTCCGTGCGTGTGTTGGTGTGCATGTGTGTGTTGGTATACATGTTGGTGTGGGTGGTGGTGGGTGGTGTGTGTCTGTTGGTGCGTGTGTGTGGGTGGTGGGTGGGTGGTGCGTGTTTCTGTTGGTGCATGTGTCTGTTGGTGCGTGTGTTTGGTGTACATGCGGAGTGTGTTGGTGGTCATGTGTCTGTTGGTGCGTGTGTTGGTGTGCATGCGTGTGTTGGTGGGTGTATGTGTGTGTGGGTGGTGGGGGTGGGTGGGTGGTGTGTGTTGGTGCAGGTGTATGTTGGTGTGCGTATGTGTCTGTTGGTGCATGTGTTGGTGTGCATGAGTGTGTTGGTGGGTGTACATGTGTGTGTGGTGTGTCTGTTGGTGTGTGTCTGTTGGTGCGTGTGTCTGTTGGTGTTGGTGCGTTTGTTGGTGTGCGTGCATGTGTCTGTTGGTGTATGTCTATGTTGGTGTATGTGTAGGTGTTGGTGTCCGTGTGTGTGTCTGTTGGTGCATGTGTTGGTGTGCATGTGTGTGTTGGTATGCATGCTGGTGTCTGGTGGTGGTGGTGGGTGGTGTGTGTCTGTTGGTGCATGTGGTCTGTTGGTGCGTGTGTGGGTGGTGGGGGTGGGTGGGTGGTGTGTTTCTGTTGGTGCATGTGTCTGTTGCTGCGTGTGTTGGTGTGCATGCGTGTGTTTGGTGTACATGCGGAGTGTGTTGGTGGTCATGTGTCTGTTGATGCGTGTGTTGGTGTGTGTCTGTTGGTGTGTCTGTTGGTGTTGGTGCATGTGTCTGTTGGTGTTGGTGTAGGTGTCCGTGTGTGTGTCTGTTGGTGCATGTGTTGGTGAGCATGCATGTGTTTGGTGTACATGCGGAGTGTGTTGGTGGTCATGTGTCTGTTGATGCATGTGTTGGTGTGTGTCTGTTGGTGCATGTGTTGGTGCATGTGCTTGTGTCTGTTGGCGCGTGTGTCTGTTGGTGCGAGTGTCTGTCGGTGTGTGTGTGTATGTTGGTGCATGTGTCTGTTGGTGCGTATGTCTGTTGGCGTGTGTGTTGGTGTGCATGCGTGTGTCTGTTGGTGTGCATGCATGTGTCTGTTTGTGTGTGTGTGTGTCTGTTGGTGCCTGCCTGTGTCTGTTAGTGCATGTGTTGGTGTGTGTGTTGGTGCTTGTCTGTTGGTTCATGTGTTGGTGCATGTTTGTGTTGGTGTGCATGTGTGTGTCTGTTGGTGTGCATGCGTGTCTGTTGGCGTGTGTGTGTTGGTGCGTGTGTCTGTTGGTATGTGTCTGTTGGCGTGTGTGTGTTGGTATGTGTCTGTTGGTGCGTGTGTTGGTGTGCATGCGTGTGTTAGTGTGTGTCTGTTGGTGCATGTGTTGGTGTGCATGCGTGTGTTGGTGGGTGTATGTGTGTGTGTGTGGGTGGTGGGGGTGGGTGGGTGGGTGGGTGGTGTGTGTGTGTTGGTGCAGGTGTATGTTGGTGTGCGTATGTGTCTGTTGATATGTCTGTTGGTGCATGTGTTGGTGTGCATGAGTGTGTTGGTGTGTGTTGGTGGGTGTACGTGTGTGTGTGGTGTCAGTTGCTGTGTGTCTGTTGGTGTTGGTGCGTTTGTTGGTGTGCGTGCATGTGTCTGTTGGTGTATGTGTATGTTGGTGTATGTGTAGGTGTTGGTGTCCGTGTGTGTGTCTGTTGGTGCATGTGTTGGTGTGCATGTGTGTTGGTATGCATGCTGGTGTCTGTGGTGGTGGTGTGTGTCTGTTGGTGCATGTGTGGGTGGTGGGGGTGGGTGGGTGGTGTGTCTGTTGGTGCATGTTTCTGTTGGTGCATGTGTCTGTTGCTGCATGTGTTGGTGTGCATGCGTGTGTTTGGTGTACATGCGGAGTATGTTGGTGGTCATGTGTCTGTTGGTGTGTGTCTGTTGGTGGTTGTGACTGTTGGTGTGTGTGTTGGTGTTGGTGCATGTGTCTGTTGGTGTATGTGTATGTTGGTGTATGTGTAGGTGGGTGTTGATGCGTGTGTTGGTGTCCGTGTGTGTGTCTGTTGGTGCATGTGTTGGTGTGCGTGCGTGTGTTGGTGTGCATGTGTGTGTTGGTATACATGTTGGTGTGGGTGGTGGTGGTGGGTGGTGTGTGTCTGTTGGTGCATGTGTGTGGGGGGTGGGTGGGTGGTGCGTGTTTCTGTTGGTGCATGTGTCTGTTGGTGCGTGTGTTTGGTGTACATGCGGAGTGTGTTGGTGGTCATGTGTCTGTTGGTGCGTGTGTTGGTGTGTTTCTGTTGGTGCATGTGTATGTTGGTGCGTGTGTTGGTGTGCGTGCGTGTGTATGTTGCCGTGTGTGTCTGTTGGTGCATGTGTTTGTTGGTGCATGTGTTGGTGCTTGTGTCTGTTGGTGCGTGTGTCAGTTGGTGCATGTGTCTGTCGGTGTGTGTGTGTATGTTGGTGCATATGTCTGTTGGTGTGCATGCGTGTGTCTGTTGGTGTGCATGCGTGTGTCTGTTGGTGTGCATGTGTGTGTCTGTTGGTGTGTGTGTGTGTCTGTTTGTGCGTGTGTTGGTGCCTGCCTGTGTCTGTTAGTGCATGTGTCTGTTGGTGTGCGTGCATGTGTTGGTGTGTGTGTTTGTTGGTTCATGTGTTGGTGTTGGTGCGTGTGTTGGTGTGTGTGTGTGTGTGTTTGTTGTGCATGCATGTGTTGGTGGGCGTGTTGGTGTGTGTACGTGTGTTTGTTGGTGTGTGTTGGTGTGCGTGCATGTGTTTGTTATGCATGCGTCTTGCTGTGTGTACATGTGTTTGTTGGTGCGTGTGTCTGTTGGTGTGTGTGTCTGTTGGTGCATGTGTCTGTTGGTGCGTTTGTTAGTGTGCATGCGTGTGTCTGTTGGTGCGTGTGCGTGTGTCTGTTGGTGCATGTGTTGGTGTGCATGAGCGTGTTGGTGGGTGGTGGGGGTGGGTGGGTGGTGTGTCTGTTGGTGTGTGTGTCTGTTGGTGTGTGTGTTGGTGTTGGTGCGTTTGTTGGTGTGCGTGTGTGTGTCTGTTGGTGTATGTGTATGTTGGTGTATGTGTAGGTGTTGATGCGTGTGTGTTGGTGCATGTGTTGGTGTGCGTGCGTGTGTTGGTGTGCATGTGTGTGTTGGTGTGCATGTTGGTGTGTGTGGGTGGGGTGCGTGGTGTGTCTGTTGGTGCGTGTGTCTGTTGGTGCATGCGTTTGTGTGCATGTGTTGGTGTGAATGCGTGTGTTGGTGTGTGTGTGAGGGGTGGGTGGGTGGTGTGTCTGTTGGTGCGTGTTTCTGTTGGTGTGTGTGCATATGTTGGTGTGCATGCTTGTGTTGGTGGGCATGTTGATGTGTATGTTGGTGCATGTGTTGGTGTGTGGGTGGTGGGGGTGGGTGGGTGGTGTGTCTGTTGGTGCGTGTTTCTGCTGGTGTGTGTTGGCGTGCGTGCATGTGTTGGTGCGCGTGTCTGTTGGTGCATGTGTTGGTGTGCATGCATGTGTTGGTTGGTGTACGTGTGTGTATATGTGGGTGGTGGGGTGGGTGGGTGGTGTGTCTGTGCGTGTGTTGGCATGCGTGCATGTGTTGGTGCGCATGTCTGTTGGTGCGTGTGTTGGTTGGTGTACGTGTGTGTATGTGTGGGTGGTGATGGGGGTGGGTGGTGTGTCTGTTGGTGCGTGTTTCTGTTTGTGCATGTGTCTGTTGGTGCGTGTGTCTGTTGGTGTGTGTGTCTGTTGGTGCGTGTCTATGTTGGTGTGTTGCGTGCGTGTGTTGGTCTGCATGTGTTAGTGTGTGTCTGTTGGTGTTGGTGCATGTGTTGGTATGTGTGCGTGTGTCTCTTGGTGTGTGTGTCTGTTGTGGGTGGGTTGGTGGGAGGGGGGGGTGCATGTGTGTTGGTGTGCATGCATGTGCATGTGTGTGTGTGTCAATAGATCTGAAGGATGCTTGTTTTCACATTCCAATTGCAAGGCATTTTGACGGCTACCTAAGATTCGCATTCCAGGGCCGACGGTAGGAATTCAAGCATACCTCCGCAGGAGAAGCATAGCAGTCCACACTTACATGGACAACTGGCTGTTAAAAGCGCACAATCAGGAAAGTCTATCAGCAAATCTGGAGATAGTTTTGAAAACTCAGACTTAGGGTAGATAATCAACTTTTAAAAATCAGAGCTGACCCCCATCCCAGAAGTTTGTTTACCTGGGCATGTTTTTCGATCTAGATATCAGGAGACAGTAGAAATACTCATCGCAGTAATAGAGACAGTGTGCAACAGTCGTCATGTTCTGGCACAGGTTTAGTTGAGAATGCTGGGGTTTATGGTTTCTCTGGAACCAGTCATTCCACAGACGGCCTTGCGCAGATGGCCTATCCATTTATTCCTCATGACACAGTGGACCCATAGGGCAGGATCACTGGACTCAGAGGTGTCAGTGTTGGAATCTCTTATTCACCATCATCAATGGTGGATGAAGAGAGAAAATCTGGTGATGCTCACCCCTCCCCACCCTCATATAACGATGTATATGGATGCATCACTGGAGGTATGGGGAGCTTGCCTGGAAGAAGCTACAGTATCAGGACTTTGGAATCTGGATCAGTCACAACAACATATCAATCTACTGGAATTACGAGCAGTAGTTCTGGGCCTGGAACATTTCTTGGAGTAGTTTGCGACAAGATAGTTCTAGTTTTATCAGATAACTCAACAGTAGTGACTTACATAAACCCCCAAGGCGGAACGAAGTCGCCCAGTCTGTTTGATGACTTGGAAACTGCTTTGCTGGTGCCTAGATCATATGATCACCTTGAAAACGGTTCACATTCCGGGAAGGCTAAATCTGCTTGCAGACTCATTAAGCCATAGGATGACTGTTTTGCCCACAGAATGGCAACTAAATCAATGTGTGGCAGATCGTATGTTCGACCACTGGGGAAACCCTTCCAGATCAGAGCGCTATCGCAACAGATGCTCTAGCTATCAGCTGGGAGGGAATGGATGCATACGCATTCCCACTAGCAATCCTAATTCTAAAAATTCTTCTGAAAATCAGGCAGGAGGAGTGCCAAGTGCTTCTGATTGCCCAGAATTGGCCAAGCCGATCATGGTATACGGATCTGCTAGACCTTTGGTCTGCAATCTGGTTCCTCTGCCTCTGATGAAGAGAGATGTTAATCCAATGGATGCATCTATTCAGGTAGTAGCCGATTTTCTCTGTCACCTGTATGATGCCTATAGCCTCAAGCCTAACTCTATTGCTGTAATCAAGGTAGCTTTAATGTCAGTTATCCCTTGATGTCATTTGTTCACTGATTTGAAAAAAATAATTCTAATTGAGTATTTAACTTGTTTCCCTTTAACAAATACGACAAACTACATCTAAGACATCTAAGTGGAAAAGTTTTCCGGTATATTTCAAGAAAAAGTTGAAATCAATTCTCTAAAATGGGGAAAAGAATAAAAGCCAATAGGCACACAAATTTAACACACTTTCCTGTTACACTTTCTTGCCACTATGATTATTATTGCTGCATTAAATATATCAATATGCAATATGATAGCCTCTGATGTAAGCCTATTAACGCAAACCTGCAGTCATACCTAGTTACCCAATAGCATATTCGCTATTTCTGGTTCATTCTATCATGTGTGTAGCTTAAATTGTTTGATCATTTAACTTTGCTTTACTTACTCAACAACAACTACGCTTAATATCCATCATCGCGGGAGTGAAATTATGAAATGGGACCGCCCAAATATTGTGTGTGTATTACATCAAAATTAATCGTAATTTTGACATAAAATATTGTTGAGAAAAGATATAAATCATGTGATCAATCCGCTTCTGCTATTATGGATGAGTTTAAGTCGTCACTCTCGCATTACTTGAGTAGCGGGAAAACATGAATAATCATACCTGGGTAGGGTTCTCATGTTGTTTTGTGATGGTATGAATAGAAAATTCTCATACATGAGCACTTTGGTGATGGCAATGATAGGTGTTGGAAATCTTGTATCATGGTTGGTATTATGTGTGCTATTTAGGGCAGCAGCAACTTTCAGTCTAGACCTTTTCAAATTATTTGGCCCAATTGCCCTTTCGTAAATCATGTATTTAGAGAATCTGTAGGGAATTGAATATTTAATATGAACATTTAAATATCGCCCATTAACCCATCACCACCCTGTATGCAGTGGTATTTTGTCATGTGTAATTAAGCTACTCTATTTTAAGTCAAAATAAACTAGCCATTATACCATTTGTTTGGACAGTTATGTTGCTGGAATGAGTTAATGATATTGCGGAATATTGCTCTCAGTGGGTTGTTGTGCTAGTTAGAGTTTTTGTCAGTTTGCAGTTTACTATATGCAAGTACTTTCATATAGGCCAAGTTCAGAACTTAAATTTGATGGAGATGTGTAAATACGACAAAATATTTATAAGAATTCTGTGTTGAGTATGGCTCCACGAGGTATGCATTGGGGTTTCTGTTAATTATTATGATTAATTTTAAAGTGATAGTTCTCCCGTAAGAGGAACCAATGTAAGTGAATAGTGTAAGTCTTAGGGCTTAGTTAATAATTGCCTCCACTGTTCAAATTATTAACCACACCAATATTCTCGTTTAGTTGTTTCCTATTTAAGATAATGGATATGTCCATCACATACAGAAATTAATTTGGCTATTGAATAACTTTAATCTAGTAATCTTATATCTGTACCCATTAACGCCCACCAGTATTTGAAATCAGCTGATCCCAGTGACCATCATGCTTGGTACATCCTGTGAATGCCCTGTGCTTAATCTGACAGGTGGTAATAATTGGTGTTTATATATTACGTACAATTTTAATTCCTCTCGGCTGCCCCCTAGCAACTACTGTCCAAACTTATACCATTTCCGATTTACCACCTTAATATTGCCGCAAACCTTGTCCTAAGCCAGAAAATCGTGAAATTGTTAATCATAGCATTCACTATTATTACTAGCTATATAAATGAGAGTTAATATCCATTGTCATATATCAAATTGGTACCGCCCCTTCATTATATTTCCATTCCTTTCAGCTGCCCCCTAGCAAACACTTGAAACGTACACAATTTCTGATTTAGTGTCTTAATATCGGTGTGAACATTGCTCTAAGCAAGAAAATCGTGATATTGTGATCATAGCTTTCGATAGTACCACTAATTGTTAGCTATATAGAGACGAGAGTGAATAGCCATTGTCGTACATCAAGTTGGTACCACCCCATCATGTTTTATATTCAAATCGATCTGTGACCAGACTTATTTGACTGAATCTCTGAAACTTTCATTCAGCATGAATATGCTCAGCAATGTTTTTTTGACGTATGAACTCTCCATGGCTCTTAGTCCCTAATGATATCAAATTTCAGCCTGATCTGTTTAATGGTAGTGGAAAACTTGTTTTCAGGGAAATTAGGCCATCCAAGATGGTCGCCGATCCATTTGGCTAATCAAGTTCCCGTGAACATTTTTAAAGACGTTTCTAAAAATCGGCCAAAACCAAGATGGCCACCAAATTGGCTTTCTTTGAACAAACTTGGATCCCTATGCCCTAAGGATGCTTCCTACCAAATATAATTTAAATCGACCAAGAGGTTCTTAAGAAGTCGTTTAAAGAAAAAGTTGATGGACGATGGAAGGGCAGATGGTCGCCACAGCATAAGCTCAGCCAGGCGAGCTTTAAAGTCCAATATGGTTACCATACACGCTATATTTTGATAGGTCCATGGCGGATGACAGACAGACAGATGCATATGAATGGATGACTGACAGTAGCCATGACATAAACTCACTTAGCTTTTCAGGCCAGGTGAGCTGAAAAATCCAAAATGGTTTCCAAACACACTACATTTTGATTGATCCACGATGGCCCTGTTTTTGACAAATCAACTTCCCTTGAACAAACTTTAATGATCCTTAATGCCTAATCATATCTCATCAATTTCAGCCCTATCTGTTCAGCAGCTATGGATAAATAATTTTCACGAAAACTAGGTCATCCAAGATGGCCGTAGAAGCATTTGGCTCTAATCGATCCCCCAAGCAGTTTGGAAGATTTTTAGACGTTCTAAAAATCGGTCAAATTCCAAGGCCAAATTCGCCGATCGGTTTACTTTGAACAAACTTGGATTTCTATGCCCTACGGATGCTTGCATTGTCCCTGTCACATGAATCGGATGTCCACCACCACACCACCTCACACCTAATTGTAGGGGAGATGTAAGGGGGTAACAACATTTTGAAGCTTCACCATCTTATGGAAGTTATCTTCCTTAACATGCATGTAAGGTTATATTTAGATCATCTGGAGTGGTCTCCCTTTAGTTGCAAGTCCAAGTACTTATAGGACTGTTACGTAGGCCTGGAATTTCTTCTTGCCATAGTTTAGTTGTGTTATATAGGTTTTCAGATGTTTTGAGTCTTCAATCATTACAGTATTATTATTATAATAAAGAAATATTAGTTACCTCTCCGGGATGTAGAAATTGAGTGTAGCTTTCGTGACCATCTCAGTCACTTTTTATTAATGTTATTGTCCTGTTACATGACATAGTATATTTGTGAAAGCAAGTTTGTATCAGTAGACCTTTAGGGTGGATTCGGTTTCTTAGGATTGGGTGTATCATCAGTTTTGTGTGGCCGTTTGCCTTTTACTTATCATTCATGTCATGTGTGGCCATTTGCAATCATTTAGTGGCTAATAATTTATTAATTCCCCAAAAATCTAATAAATGCATCTCACTCCAGTCTGTGACCTAATACTGCCAGGAAGAACTAACAAAACACTACCGCCAGTCACAATAAGTTTTATGAGTGCTCAATTTCCAGGGGTGGGTGGGTGCAACATCTTATCCATATGGCAGCATTACCTCATTGCAAACTAGAGTCTGCTCCACCCAACTCGTCTTCGGGCTGGCGGTACAGTACTCTATGGCAGCAAACATATCTGCTAATACGTGCTGTTGCACCTGGAATTTGAGGTTATGGACAATGCATAAAATGGGTTTGTGGATCAAATAACCATTCACTACAAACTTTCCAGTTGGGGTAGATGAGTCAGACACAATGTATTAATGTGCACTATGATAATTGGATGCATATATGTAGTCAATACAATGCATTGTCAGCAGCTTTGTATTGTTCCTGTCGCGATAATTGGATGTCCACCACCACCCCCACCTCACACCTAATTGTAGGAGGAAGGTAAGGGGGTAAATCTCCATTCTAAAGCTTCAACATCTTACGGAAGCTATCTCCCTTAACATGCAGAGTTTACGGACAATGCATAGTAGTCTTATTTACATACAAATCTTATTTAGCATGTATTCTCTTCCACCTACTCTAGCCATTGAAAACAACAACAAAAACCTCAACATATGATCAAGTGGATTATATTACCAGTTGAGAATACATAAACTGCAAACTGAGTCGGCCCCGATTGCCAAAGTTAGCTTTAGTAATAAATATATTAAAACATATCCAAGCTCGTGTTATTTGATTTGCACAAATTATATTTTACATTTGGCATAAAATGGGTTTGTGGGTCAAATAACCATTCACTACAAACTTTCCAATTGGGGTAGATGAGTCAGACACAATGTATTAATGTGCAGTATGATAATTGGATGCATATATGTAGTCAATACAATGCATTGTCAGCAGCTTTGCATTGTTCCTGCCGTGAGAATCGGATGTCCGCCACCATCACCACCCCACCCGCTCCTAATTGTAAGGGGAGTAACTCTACATACGAGTCTTATTTACATACAAATCATATTTAGCAGTTGTTCTCTTCTAGTTACTCTAGCTATTGAAAACAACAAAACTCAACATATGATCAAACTGAGTCTGCCCCGATTGCCAAAGATAAATTTATTAATAAATATATGAAAACATATCCAAGCTCGTGTTATTTGATTTGCACAAAGTATGCTTTATAATCCAAATTTTGACATAAAATGTTGACGGGAATAAAAAAAATCATGTGATAAATCAGCTTCTGCTATAGGATGAGTTTAGGTCGTTACTCAAGTATTGCGGAACGGGAATATTTGTACCCGGGTAGATACTTACGCAATACACATAAATAGGCGGGTAGCCTAGAGTAAATACCTGAGTAGCTACAAGAGTGAATGGCCTTGTAAAAAAGAGTAACGGTCTTGTGAGGACTTGAGATCGATAACAAATTTCAATTAATTTTATGATCTATTGCACTATTTAAACACAATAACCTCACTTTGGAGTGAGAGAAAATATGTTAGACAGCCCAATAACGAGATTAAATGACGGCTTTGTCTAAAATACGTCACCACTCACTATGACGTCACACCAGGAAGGGTGCTGTGAGCTGGGTCAATATTTCTGTCTTTAGTACAAAGGTAACGTATTTTAAAACGTGCATTTATCGGGATAGACTTCACATACCATAACATAATTTATCTCGGGTTGAAGCTAATTTCAAGAAATCTAAAAATTATGATTCTTGAAAATCTATTGGGATAATAATTGGTTTTATGGGTAGCTGTATTCGCATATTAATAGGCCTAGGCTACAACCAGTAAACATTGGGCAATAAATAATGAACAAAATCTGCAATATTTCAATGTATGGGACAAATAATCTTTAGGGACTAACAGCAGTAGGCCTAATTGCGGATCCAATAATGTCACCCAGATTGGTAAATATCGGAGATGAATGGGTGTGATGAGGTGGGTGGGACAGGTTGAGGATGGCTGTATGTGGTAGGCCTACATAATTTGCGCACATGCCGTTTTGCTGCTCTCAGATTTAAATATGCCTGTATTGGTGTGAATAATGTAAGTAGTGAAACATTATTCTTTGGTCATTGTTTCCATGCGTAAATGTAATCCATAATTTTGATAAAATAGTGCCATTATTCATATCTGAAAGAAGATGTAGGCCACAGAGTACAGTTACAATCGTTTCTGAAAATTATGAATGTAAAATTGTGTCTTAAGTGAGTTCCAGGAGTGAGTCTTTCCGTGATTCAACTGTAATTGTTTACCTATATGCCATATATTTTAACAAGGTGTTTGCATGAGACAGAGACATGGATTAACATGTTAGATTCAACAAAGTGGTGCGTGGGGTGAGTAGGGGTAGGGTGGGTGGTGGCACGCCTGTGACAATTTACAACCACCACATCGGGCGTTTCCAAAACAACTTCTTCCGTGTGATGGAAGTAGCCTACATAAATATTTCAATGTTGTGAAAAGTAAAACTTTAATAAATAAACAAATTTTAAATAAGTAGGCGATCGACCGGATGTTTAGAAATCGTGAGCGTATCGTCTTTACATAGGCTACAGTGCAGCTCATAAATAAGTTTAGATGCTTCCACAACAAAAAACAGAAACATGTTAGTTAGTACCATATGAACACAATGTAAGAAACACTGTTGAATATTTTGAACAGAATTGGGTTGGAATCCAATTACGTTCAAAATATTAAACAGCATGTTTTAAGTTATTTCTAGACTGTATGGTAATCTAGAGAACATTTGTATGTGACCCTTCAACTCATGCGGACGGTAGTGAAAGCCGCACCGGCACTGCCTAAATGTAAACAAACGGTGTGTTCTCTGTACTATTTTACATAGACTATAAAAAATAGATTAGTTTTATTAATAGATTTATATTTAATTGCCATTTTAGTTAATTTTAAGCACCTAATTGCTATATTGAAATCGTAAATTTATTCATAAACCTACACAATGGTAGATTGTGATTGTACATGCCAAAGTGTGGGGCTACCAACATTGAAAAAGTTATGCATTCGTGTACATGATCCTAAATGCGTGTCTATAGCTTGCATAAAATCATTAAAGTCAATCCAGAAAGATATAAGCCATATATATGCATTCATATAATTGTATTCCAAAAAGTGTGTGGTGGTGTTTGATTAGATATAGCCTATCCCTGAACCTCGCACCGACCATACTATTCATGATCTACCCCCACATCTGCCCATGTATGATGTAGCTTACACTCACACCATAGGCTATATTGCGTGTTGCTCTATTAGCATAACGTCTAAAGCACATGAGATGACTGAATATGTATACCACAGGTATTTTTGCATAAGCCTACTTTTTCAATTCGCAAACCAATGTAAGTTGGGGTCAAATTCACGTACACGAAACCAGTTGTTACTGTCACCACCAACAGGCATATGTTAGCATTATGATGTTAGTCACCATACAGGTATGTCCTTTAATCGACAAAATAGCATCCACTTTTGCGATATTCCTGAATCTTTGTGCAACTTGAACAATGTATAGTGTTCATGTGTGAACAATGAATTGCCATACAACACCGATGTGTAAAAAATTGGTGCGTATAGGTGCCTAATACACACAGTAGTAGCTGCCTATGCTCCCTATGATATTATTTTGAATAGTAATATGACAGGAATTGACTACCGCTTACCGGTGTGACGTCACAACTTTAGCTTAATAGCTGAAAACGTTTGGTTGTCAAGATGGTTGCTATGTGCTTATCTCAGCTTTGGCTGGGCAGATTAAAAAAATTTAAATAGCATTTTGCTTTTTTAGTAAAGGAGAATATGTATTATAATTGTCACGTTAATCAGAGCAATTGGGTAGCTAGTCCTCACAACAGCTTTAAATGCACCAAATTAAGAAGTATGAATACTAAGAGCAAGTTCTCGGTAGAATCATCTCCGATTTACAGATTTAATATACTGGACTCTGGAACACGGAAATTACTATATACATATAGTACTCATTACGTGATGGTGGCTGAGTGATAAACATTTGATCTGATTACCTCCGCTTAACAGGTACCAATTTGATAAAAAATTTCGTTGATAGTTGTTTCATATAAGGAAGTGCCATAATTTTGAGTGATTTCCGTGAAGTTAGAGTTATTTAACTCGGCAAAAAAATTTGGATGCGACTTCTATTAGATAGGTTTGCTGTTTTAAAACTGTTAGGAAATTGAAATGGCTCAACCTAAAAAAAATGACATGCAACTTCTATTAGGGATGCGGTTACTAACAGGCATTTTACAGTAATGCTAAATGCAAAAACTTAATGTTGAAAAAACAGTTTTGTATCAAGCGCTCATTGACCTTGATATTTGATCTTATTATCATCATGCAATAGGATTAACCGATCCTGAAATATAAGCTGTGAAGGTTTGCTAAACGCTAAAACTTAACATTGTTAACGCCAACATCAGAAAATATAAAACTATCAAAACGGGGCGAAAATGCAAAAATAAAATAGGTCAAACCAACAAAATGACAAAAACAATCCAAAATGGTCAAAATCTGTCAAAACTACAGAAAAAATAAAAAAATGTGCAAAAATTGTAAAAAATGTTTGAAAACTACAGTGGTCAAAATAACTAAAAAAAAGCTCAAAATGGAAAAGCGAAAATGAACATTAAAGATTAAACTAGATGGTCAAAAAACAACAAAATAGTAATCAAAACACACTAAATACCTCAAAATTATTTTAAATAGTCAAAACCATTAAAGAAGGGTAAAAAACCATTGTAAAAACTGCCAAACAAAATGAAAAATTGTCCAAACCTGTAAAAAAAATGTTTGAAACTATCAAAAGTGGATGAAAATGGCAGAAAAAATAATAAAATAGGTCAAACCAACAAAATATGTTAAAACCCTCCCAAATTTATCAAAATCTGTCAAAAAATACCTAAATATGAAAAAATTTACAAAACAATCCTAAATGGTCTTAAAGTAGTCAATTTAAAACAACTAAAAATAGCTCAAAATGGTCAAAATCCATCAAAAAACTACCGGGGGGTGGGGGGGGGGGGAAATGGACAAAAATGATCAAGAATGGTGAAAACTACAAAAAAGTAAATAAAACACGCTAAGTAGTTCAAAATGATTAAAATGTTAAAAGAACCCATAAAACTACCAAAATTTAAAAACAAACTAAGAATTGTCAAAGCCAGTACAAAATGTTTAAAAAAACCAGTTGAACTATCAAGACTGGACAAAAATGCAAAAAATAAAATAGTGTAACATACATAAGTGAAAGCACAAGCAGAAGCAACAAATAGAACAGTTAATATCATAAGACACACCAAAATGGTGCTGTGCTGTAGGCTGGTCCAAGAGCGACAGGTTTTTTCCGTTTACCGCACACGCCCGAAGCCGAATTCTGTGACCGAGTTGTGGGCTCCTCATACCTTTGTTCAGATATTTACAGTTGAATCTATGTACACGATATATACACACAATAACACTCAGAATCATCAATAGCAATGCTGTACATGCACAAATCATCAAATCCATCTTGAGAACAACCGAATTCACGTCTTTCTAATCGAAAGAAACTTAAATTTTAATTAAATTAAAAATAAAGAAAGAAAAAGAAAAAAAAAAAAAAAAAAGCTCAAAATGGTAAAATATTAAAAATATGAAGTCTAAAATTGCTTTAAAAAATGGTTAAAACTTCAAATCTGTCAAAACCATAGACACACCAAAATGGTGCTGCGCTGTAGGCTCGTCCGAGATTGACGTTTCTTTTCCGTTTACCGCACATGCCCGAAACTGAATTCTGTGACTGAGTTGTGGGCTCCTCATACCTTTGTTCAGATATTTACAGTAGAATCTATGTACACGATATATACACACAATAACACTCAAAACATCAATAGCAATGTTGTACACGCACAAATCAAATCCATCTTGAGAAAAACCGAATTCACGTCTTTCTAATCAACTTTTTTATTCATATTCCACACGCACGATCCTCCATAAGAAAATCCCAGAATCCCCTTCGTTTTCGCCTTACTACCTTTTCGAACTCGTAAAAACGGATTCCGGATCAAATAGCAAACAAAAATTTGTCAAAACGAGTACAAAATGGATAAAAACATGGTTGCAGAACTATTAAATCTGGATGAAAATACAAAAAATAAAATAGGTCAAACCAACAAAACGTCAAAAATCATCGGAAATGGTCAAAATATGTTAAAAATAAAGAAAAAATAAAAAGATTAAAAAAAAGGATTGGGAAGGCTTAATGAAGGAGCTGATTGTCCAAAAAGATCTTGACCGAATGGATGAGCAGACAGTAGTTGTTTTTTGAGTTTACAGGATAGAAATGCAGAAGACAAAAACTTTCCTACGAGTGTGATTAATAAAAGCCAAGGAACGAGCGATTGTATTAAGATACGCTCTTGTTAAATCAGCCAAGGACTTATAAATAGAGGCCGGGACTGGATCGGAACTAGATGAAATAAGGAGAGACTCAGCTAACAGAAATTGGAAATTAGAACATTTGAACAAATTCCGAAAAGCCTTTTCCAAGCTACACAGATCGGACTGACCAGCAGCAATGGAAGATGATTGAGGAATCTGGGACCCAATAAGATCTGAGGTCGGGCCCAAAAAAGTTTGGACTGAACCAACATAATCGAAGTCAACCTTGGATAAACGTAACACTTTGTGGGACCCTGGGGCTACTAAATGAACATGAGAACCAGAAGGTCATAGCCATAGGAGTTTGAGGCCCTGAAATGAAGATATTGAGAATTAGATGAGGAACCATCTGAAATAAGAGGATGGGATGAAACGGAAAATGAATCCTCCGGACCAGGATCAGAATCTGTATCGTGGTCATCATGAAGTGATTCGTCAAAAGTAATATTATCGGAAGGATAAGGAAATGGAGTGGGAATGGAATTCACTGGATCAGGAATCGGAGGTGTTTCTGAGATTGAGGTAACTGGAACAGTTGAGACTTGATGAGGAAAGAAAACACTTGAAGGTAATAAAGCTAGCAAAGATTTTCTAGCTGAAATAAAGGGATTGAATGAATCATAACGATAGAAAATGTGAAACTGAGATGGATCCAAATTCATAATGGCAATTTCACGAATAATATCGTCCTTAGCGACTTCAGACACCAACGAGTCATGATCAGAAACAGAACCAGAAATATCAGAAAATAAATGGACTGAAGAAACTGGGTTTGCAAAACTTACCCTTCTTGAACGGTGTGACTGATGAGAAAACTGTGGGTTGGATAAACCAGAATGGTGAAAATTTGAATACTGATCATTTGAAGTATGAATAGGCAGAGATCTAGAGTCCACAGTGGAGGTTACTGTTGACTGTGATTGAATGCCGGATATTGCCAAAGACAACATTGTAGTCAAACACGAACTTGGAAGAGAAGTGGGTGATGGACCATTGCAAACACCAACTGGAGGTTGTGATTGACTGGAGGACTGCAAGAAATGACTGGCAAGTGATACTGAGTCAAACGATTGAGAAGGCCAGACAGAGGTAGAGTTCATTTGATTGCTAGTATTCACCGGGAAACTGTACCTAGGTGCTGAATTATTTGAATGACTGGAATCAAAAGAACCTGAAAATCCTGCTAGACTTTGATAAGACTGAAGATCGGAAGCAGAAGACTGAAAACGCATACGCCTGAAACTCCAACTTGGTCTGTAACTACTCATAACAAAGCAATGTAGCAGTTCACACTATAATATCTTGAAAGACTGCGGGGAAAAAAGTGTGGAAAACTAATATTTTTCGTATTGCATAAGACGAAAGGGGGCATAACTCCATGAAAGATTGATGAAAATGTCTGAAACTCGAACTTGCTCTGTAACTCCTTATACTAAAGCGATGCACTGATTTTCATTTAAATATCTTGAAGGAGTGCGAAAAAAATTGCGGAAAGCTGATATTTTTCGTATTTCTTAACTCGAAAGGGGGCATAACTCCATTAAAAATTGACGTATACGCCTGAAACTCGAACTTGGTCTGTAACTTCTCATAACAAAGCAATAAACAAGTTGAATACCTTGAAGGACTGCATAAAAAAGTGCAGAAAACCAACTACGACAGATGGACGGCATGACAGACAGAGTGCAAACCTATAGTTCCCCCCCCCACCCCCCGGTTTTACCGGTAGGGGACTAATAATGCTGGAACCGTAAGTGGAATCAGACCCTTTCTTATAAGGCATCTGCTCACCTCCGGGACCAGTACTAAGACCAAATTTTATACTGGATGAAACAACTGCGGAAAATGAAGTACTAGGAGGAAAATCTGGAAAATCCAAAGAAGATTCTACAAGTCCCAAGCCTGCAGAGGACCCAAAATCGGACGAATGGTCTTGAGAAAAATAAGGAGAATAAGAGGAAGGTTTCTGATTCGGAAAAAAAAAAAATTGACCAGCATGCTGAGGCTGGAATTCTGCATGAGAATTTAGCACAGAAAGATCTGGTCGAGAAAAATGCCGACACAAAAAACGCGGAGCAGTATGATGAGTGGAACAATGAGGCTGGAATTCTGCAAATGCAAAAGGATCACTCAGACCCACAGAATTATCAAGAGCTTCTGCATACACAACGGGATCACTCAGACCCGCAGAAACTATAGGCGGACACGGCGCCTTAGAAGGATTTTGCAGATTGGGCAGATCCACTGTCTCTTCGGTCCACCCTGCTCTCTTATCCGAGATCCCAGTGGTCACACCAGAGGACAAGGTTGACTCCGTGGCCTTCTTATACCTACTGGAGTCAACCACGCCTAACAATTCTGGTGTGCCGAGAGAGCGGGCTATAGTTGATGAACCGGTCAGCACCTCCTCTTCTTTCTTCGGCGAATCATCTGTAGACGCCGGTACAACAACTCGCAAAACCTTCCTCTTTTTTGATAAACGCTTATACGGATTAACTGCACGATCCGTTAAGGGAATCGGCTGGGAAGAAAACCTAGTTTTTCTTTGCCGCGTGCCTGCAGAAACCCCTGAGCCTTCATCAGTCGACCCGCCAAAAGGAGATAAACTCACCTTATGAGAGGGCCTCTGATGAGGGACCAGGGCCTTCTGCGAGGTCGGCTCTAATTTGATTATTCTAGGAGACATAGCTGCTGGACTGTAAACCAGAGCTGTTAAAGCCATTGGGTCAGAGGAAGGCCCCCCCCTCCCCCGCTGCCACTTGGTTGTTAGTGATAATAGTGGTGGAATCAATTGGAGCAGGAGGGGGGGAATCAGAGCCCAAAAAAGACCTAAGGGAGTCATTGAATGTTTCGAACTGGAATGGAGGCCATCCCGCACAAACTGAGCACTTGTTAGATCTCGAACATGTACTGCATAACACGTTGACGGTATAAGACAGAGTGCCTCCTGTCACAATCTTTGTTAGAACAATGCACCAGAGGGTTGTATGCCTGTTTAGAGGCCGCCTAAGACAGTAGACAAAGGATGATAAGTCATTTGACTAAAGGCCATATATTAAAAACAAGCCATGCAACAAACGGACTCATCCGAATGAAGATAATCTGAAAATTCCTGAAGGAGTGATCTCCATAAATAAAGGCTGTAATAAGAAGCCAATTTTAAAAACAACGGACTGCGCTGAAAGGCTAGATAGGGCTGTGACGTATTGTCAAAGTTATGTATGTATATCTGGGACAGTGACAACCCCCTAGAGAAATAGGGCCTTTATATAAGCCAATTCTTAATAAAAACGGACCCAGCCGTAGGCTTGCTAAGCCCGTAGAGTATGGTTTAAATATTTTCATATTACCGGGATAATATTAAATCCCCTTGTTGACATCTTGACAAAAACTGGTATCTTACTATACCACATAGGAAAGAAATAAAAAAAACCATAACCACATCTCTGCACGTTTCTCCATGGAACCGCGCATGTTTCTGTTAATATGTTTGAGGTGATCTGCTGAATCTCTGAATATATTTTGTAGATTTTAATCTTGCAAAATTGTTTGGTTACCATAGATACTCGTGGAAAAATAAATATATGAAGTTTGTGCTCAATGCATTGATTACATCACCCGGCTAGACCGGGTTTGTATGAAACGCGGATTTTGCGGATTGAGCGGTAATTGATATGAGGCTGGAAGTTCAAATCAAGAGAATTTAGTGGAGGGCGGCAGAGTCAGCTGAAATTTTTCCGGATGTAATAGATACCCGGATCTATATAGCAAATAGTATTAGAGGAGGTAACGTACCTTAGGGGTAGGTATAACTCTGCTATTTGCGGGCGTGGCCACTTCATATTTGTAGCCCAAATAGATATTGCCGAAAGGAACATATCTATTGATTTGGGTTTTAATCCATCGGTCAATGGCCAAATGTGCCACAAATGTATTTTCCCCATAGGCTACAATACTTAAAAATGCATTAATGAACCAGAGTTATGGCCCTTGTTTAAGGGTGTGGCCACTTCATCCCTATAGCTGTTATACATATTGCCTAAAGGAACAGGTTTGCCAAATTTGGTTTTAATCAATTGATAAATGACGAAACGTGCCACAAATGTATTTTCCCCATAGGCTTCAATACTTTGAAAACATAGCAAGGGACATAACTCTGCTATTTGTGGGTGGGGCCACTTCATCTTCATAGCCCTAATAGATATTGCCTAAAGGAACATATTTGCCAAATTTGGTTTTAACCCATTGATAAATGGCAAAATGTGCCACAAATGTATTTTCCCCATAGGCTTCAATACTTTGAAAATATAGCAAGGACCATAACTCTGCTATTTGTGGGCATGTCCTATTCATCTTCATAGCCCAACAGATATTGCCAAAAGGAATATATTTGCTAAATTTGGTTTTAATCCATCAACAAATGGCGAAACGTGCCAAAATTGTTGACAGACGATATACAACAGATGCCAGACAGAGAAATCACGCTTGTATAAGCTCACCTAGGTGAGCATAAGAAGCAGCTAATACCATTTATGTCATTCTGGCGGGAACCAATGTGATGCAAGCTGGACCTATGCGCTCTGGTGTATGCCGAGCGAAAAAATAATACCCACTACTGCCGGTCATATAAGCTCAGTTATATTCGCACTAAGCTGATTGGCCACTACGTCCTATATGTGCTCATCCACTCCACATTGATATGGGTAACTCACATACTAAATTTGGTTGAATTCCATCCAATAGTGGCATTGCAATCAATTTTTTTACCTTTTGACCCCCACCCCTCACCCACTCCTGGGGGCGGGGCCAAATGTAAATGTGCTCATGTACTCCACATTGATATGGGTAATCCATAGACCAAATATGGTTGAATGCTGTCCAATGGTTTCGGAGGAGATGCGTTACAATCAATTTCTGCAGGTTAGAATTTGACCTTTTGACCCCTCCCCCACCCCCTGGGGACAGAGCCAAATTTAAATGGCCTCTTGCACTCCGCAATCAAATGGGTAAATCAGATCTCAAATTTAGTTGAGTTCCGTCTAACGATTTCAGAGGAGTTACATTACAATTGATTTGACCTTTTGACCCATGCCACGCCCCCACCCCCCTCTGGGAGCAGAGCCAAACATAAATATTGTCTTGCAAAGCGGAATCATATGGGTAACCCACATACCAAATTTGCTTTAATTCCACCCAATGGTTTGGGAGGAGATAGCATGATGGACAATATAACCAAAAAAATTTTAAAACGGGGATAATTAGCAGTAGGCCATATTTCATCGTTAGTCGATTATTTTTCATGGCGATTATATATATATATTATATATTTAGTCTTGTAATACAGCTAATACATCGATGGTTTAATTGCTCTAGCAAGGTAGTTGTATACACATCTATACCTGACGTTCAAGTTTGCATATCCCGAGTCATGCACGCAAATGTTTATATAAGTAATTGCTTGATATGCCAATGATTGGAAGCATGTGATTGCTACTGTTTAATATCCCCCTCAGCAATTTTCAAAATATTTGACTTTTCTAATGCCGGGAAGTAGGGAAACGTCACAGATAGGCACTATGGGTGAAATATCTATCATAATAAAATCAAAAATAATATAACCATTTCGCGAAACATTGCACAAAATTGACTTTGTAGTAAATTCGCAAATTTTCGATCCAAATATTTATAAATTCTGCTTATTATTTTGTAACTAATTTTACTCAAAGCTGCAGTCAAATGATTTTCAAAATATTCAGCTTTTCCAATGTAGATAGGCGCTACGGGGCGAGCTCTATATAATCGTAAGTTAATCTCTGTTATGTTAAAATTAAATTGGCGCCTTTTTACTGGCTTGAAAATCTGGGCATACTCGACGGTTTCTTAAAACAATTATCCAATGGGAACGAGTAAACAATGGACTCCAAATTGACTTCAAACTGGTCAGAGTTGTTCCTCATCTTCAGGCAATCAGAGGACTGGTTGATATCAGAAGTTGATGAGAAAGAAAATTCCTAGTTGTCTAAGTGCAGTAATGGCTGTGGGATATTTTTGGACAATCTGCTGTTGGGCAAAGAAAATGATACTTGTTCTGAGAAGAGATCATTTCCGGTCCTTCAGTATTGCTGGAGGATAGAATACCTTAAAATTGTCAAGTACCTGAGCAGAAAGTGTGTGCCTATACTAGGCTTGCACGATTATTCGATATTTCAGCCGCGATTTTTTACGATACGATTTTGAAAAAAAATCGAAATATCGCCAAAATTGTACGGTCATGCTGTGTTCTGTCTATTACGGCAAGCTGTTCAATTTATTTCCAAACCAGCATCTCTGAGAAAGGGGTGGGATTATACTAGGAATAGGTAAAAAAAAGTAGACTGACATTAATACGAAAATTCAACGCAATTTACCGGTATAATTTCTTGCCACCTTACTGTATACCTCAAAACCATGATCGCGGGAGTGAAATTATTATGTGGTAAAGTATAAATATTGCATGTTTTGCAATAAGCATGGTTTATAAAATCAAAATTAATCCAAAATTTGACATTAAATGGCATCGCGGGAATAACTAGATTACATGATATTGCTTGCTCTCCTGTTTTTGGAGGCGAGAGGTGGTGCGTTCACAAATCTGATAGCTAAATGAGATGGTATACACGCTTTAGCAAGCATGGCGAACTATCTTAGACGTTTCTGAAGGCTAACTATTATTAGTGAAATATATAAATCACGTGATATAGCACGCTCTCCTGGTTATGGAGGCGAGGGTGGTGCGTTCACAAATGTGTTAGCTAAATTAGATGAGATACACGCTTTAGCAAGCAAGGTGAACTATCCGAGATGTTTCTGAAGGCTAACTATTATTATTAACCGGGTACTCGGTAAATGCGGAGCAGATCTAAACATTAGATATCTATGGATCTAAAGTACATTCCTAATATCACGTGATTTGTATATGTTCACAAAGACGAGATGAAATGGCAAATTTTAGGATTCATTTTCATGTAATAAACGATGGTTTTAACAGAGTACACAATATTTAGGTTGTTCAATATAATAATTTCACTCCCGCAATGATGGATATGGTATACATTAAGCCAAGGGGTAAGGCGGCAAGAAATTATTAATTGTGTTCTATTTTCATGCTATTAACGATTGGTCTTAGTTTAAGCACCTTGGCGACTGGATTTCAAGTTTTTGTTGAAATTTACCAATTCGATGTCATCCGGCTAAATCTGATATGAAAACCCAGAGTGAAACCGATATGGCTACATAAGCCCATGCAGTCCAACTCAACCCAAGACCAATTCACCCCGTGAATTCATATACATTAAAATAGGCTGTACGATATATCGAAATATCGCGATCTTTTCACCACGATATATTGCGATACCGCCTAGGACAATATCGTGCAAGCCTAGCCTATACCACATTAACCCTACCACACTGACATCATATTAAAATGAAAAATTTTCAAATTAAATTAAAAGATGAACTGCAGCAACATCTACCAATGTACAGGTATGATTTTTTATTTTAGCCAGATTCAGTTTAGATCCTGGCCTCTTGGCAGATTTCAACATACATACGCCTCTTGCTTTCAGGCCCCAACTTATGATAGTGCATGTAATCTTTTGTCCAGTCATTGGGTGAGCTAATAACAGATAACTAATTCAATTTCAGCAACTGGTATTAAATTCAGTATATATTGTGTACATAGCTCATAATACACTTAGATTTTCCGCCAATTGGTCACCTCAGCTCAGAGATATTTTAACTAGAACATGTGCAAATGAGTCAGAGAAGTCTCTTTTCAGATCCCCAATATTATAAGAAATTCACCCGAGTTAGAGAAGCCCCTTTTCATTCCCCCAGTAAATTAACTATGTCCTAGAAGTCCCGTTTGAGACCCCAAATATTATTAGAAATTTAACATAGTATGAGGACTACCATTTCAGTCCCCCAATATTGGTAAACATTTCTTCAAGTCTCAGGAGTCCCTTTTCAGTCCACCAGAGTCAGTCCCTTTTCAGTTCCCCTAGTGCAGGAGTCCCATTTCAGTCCATTATCAGACTCTTTCCTTAAGGGTTATTTGGCACCAGTTGTGCATTAATCGCAGTGAGAGAAATCAAATCATGCATTGATTAAACAAACATCCGCGCATGTTATGACAGAAATATGGACAGGTACCCTCAAATAAAATCACATTATTAATACAGAATAATATCATGCGAATTTGGCATTGTTTTAAAACTTGTATTGAAAAATTGCAAAAATTTGCAAAAATCAGCATCCATAGAATTGGCTAAATCAGATTCAGATTGGTTAATCACAACAAATCTAACCAATCATGATCTGCATTATATATTTACTTCACTAAGTTGTCATCTAGTTATCATAATGTAATCATCTCAACCCAAACTAAATTGCCTATGTGCAACAAAAATCTATCCAATAAATATAATGTGTAATGCTTTTGCTGATATATGATATAGTGAAATTATTACTCAAACTTATTAATTTGCCATTTTCACATTCATGACATTAGAAAATCTGTTCGTACTTTATTATATAGTCCAATGGAAAGCCTCCAATCATAAGAGGTTTATTTAGCCAGCAGCCCGCCAACATAAGATCATATTATTTAAATTTTTCAGGGATTCAAGCTATCCTTTACGTATGTCTGATTCCATTTTGGATAATTTTTTGTTGATCGCTTACATTACTGTCAAGAAGTGTGCGCAATGCGGTAGACCACTTGGTTGGTACATAAACTTGGTCTTCAAAAAACTACTGGAATACATATTTCAAAGCTAAGGGGATGAGCTCTATTATAGTATGGCCACAATACGGATATGTGCATATTTATGTTGGATGTTAAGCAGGGTAAGATATCAGACATTGTTAGAACACATCGCGAATATCGAAATCCCGTACCAGCGACGTCAATGATTGATCAGCGCGTATTTAACCCTTTAATAGTCAAGCCATCCAAAACTGGCCTCTGCAGTGGTCTTGGGAATGTTCATAATTGTAAGGCAAGAGACTATTTTTGAAAATCTACCCCATAGCTTTCAATAGTAGTCACAAAATAGTCCTGGCATGAAGCTGAACATTGAAAGGTTAATTAAATTTCCGAAATGCTGATTTATAACTCAATGACCATAAATTTAATCCCTTTGTTCAGAGAAATCTATTTAGCGCTAAGCTTTTTCAGGTGAGCGCCACAAGCCCTTGGGCCTCTTGATAAGACTGAACAGTGATAAATGGATCATTTTTAGTTGCAACCAGCAGCCAAGTTTTCTGAAAATTTTGGGGAATCAGTTTAACCCTTTCAACGACAAATCCGTAAAAAAGTAAATTTTTTATGATATAGCACATTCTGTTGAATATTTAGAAATTAATATGACTGGAACGCGTTCAACATCTTCCAGTTAATTTTAAAATATGAATTATCTTTCCTGTATAATTGCCCTGAAATTGAGATACAGGGAATTCATCAGTGAGAGGGTTAAAGCCTACTCCTCAGGAACCGCTTGACCAATTTCAACCAACCTTGGCTGAAAGGATCCAATGGTAGGCTTCAGAACTTGTTTACAGAATTTTGATTGCTCAAATTTTATAATCGGAAAACTTTCCGACTCACAACACTACCTAGCTCTACCATACCTTATTAGGTTAGTGTTAGCAGTCATCCACAGAAGACCACACATCATCAAGTCAAGTAGGCTACCCTGCAACAGACACAGCATCCTCAGAATTGGCAGTAGACGGATGAAGTGACACGATCACGGACAGGACATGTACAACAATGGAGGCTAATGGGGGGACCCATAACTTATGCTATTATCCATAAGTTAGTTAGCTGCTATACGAGTTGGGCATCTCTGACTTAATAAACCATGATCACCCTGACTTAATGAACCACAACCACCATGACGTAATGACCTAGGCCCACCATGACTTAATGATCTACAACTACCATGACTTCACACACAACCTGACTTAAAGAACCATGACCATGAAACAGTAAACTACAACCACTGACTTAATGAACCATGAGCACCATGAGTTAGTGAACCATGACCACCATGACTTAGTGAACTATGACCACCATGACTTAATGAACCATGACCAGTATGAGTTATTGAACCATAACCAGCATGACTTTGTAGACCACGACCATCATGACTTATTGACCATGATGACTTAATGAACCATGACCACATGACTTAATGAACCATGAACACCATGACTTAGTGAACTATGATCACGATGACCACCATCACTTAATGAACCACAACCAACATGAGTTAGCAAACCACAACCAGCATGACATAGTTGACCACGACCATCATGACTTAGTGAACACAATGACTTAATGAACTATGACCACTATGACCTAATGAACTACAACCACCATGACATAATGAATGAGGACCACCATGATTTAATGAACCATGATGACAATGATTTAATGAACCATGACCACCATGATGTAATGAACCATGACCACCATGTAATAAACCATGAAATTAATGATGACAGCAACCCCATTCCCCATGAGGACACTGAGAAGTGGTTCAAGAGTAGAACGCTGGGTTCCCTCCAGTGCAGCTCTACCGTAATTATTGCTTCCAGTCCTTTTAGAAGTTGTGGATTCGTGGCTCTAAAACCCACATGAAAGTCAAGATGCAACTATACAGTGCTACATGTGTTTCCATAATCCTTTACAATTGCAACAGCTGGGCAGCTACAAAAGCCCCATTGAACAAACTTGATGCATGCTACCTCAAAAATCTGTGAACCATTACAAATGATCGCTGGCTACTATCTATGAGGGTAGCACAACAGCGATAGTCATGATTCACCAAGTCATGGTGGTTGTGGTTCATGCCCACCATGACTTAATGAACCATGACCACCATGACTTAATGCACCATTACTACAATGACTTAATGAACCATGACTTAATGAACCACGACCACTATGACTTAATTAACCATGACCACCATGACTTAATGTACCATGACTAACATTACTTAATGCACCATTACTACGATGACTTAATGAACCATGATGACTATGACTTAATTAACCATGCCCACCATGACTTAATGAATCATGACCACTATGACTTAATGAACCACGACTACCATGACATAATGTACCATGACCACCATGACTTAATTAACCATGACCACTGACTTAATGCACCATGACTAACATTACTTAATGCACCATTACTACGATGACTTAATGAACCATGACTTAATGAACCATGACAACCATGACTTAATGAAACATGACAACCATGACTTAATGAACCACGATGACTATGACTTAATTAACCATAACCACCATGACTTAATGAATCATCACCACTATGACTTAATGACCCATGACTACCATGACATAATGCACCATGACCATTGACTTAATGAACCATGACCATAAGGACTTAATGTACCAATGACAATCATGAATTAGTGAATGACAACTATGACTTAAAGAACCAAGACCACCATGACATAATGCACCATGACGACCATGACTTAATGAACCACAAGAACTATGACTTAATGAACCACAACCATCATGACTTACTAAACTACAATCACCATGACTTAGTGGACCAGCACTAGCATGACTTAATGAACCAAGACCAGTATGATTTAGTGAACCACGCCTATCATGACCACCATGACTTAATGAACCATGACCACAATGACTTAGGGAACCATGGCCATGACTTACTGAACCATGACCATTATGACTTAGCGAAACACGACCACCATGACTTACTTGACCACGCCAATCATGACATAATTAACCACAACCACCATGACTTTGTCATGATTTTATGTCCTTATCTTGGTATACACTGAATGCCGAAGATCATTGGATTGCTATGTTGAGATTCTCTCCTCCACTATGGGATCGACAATTGTAAAGGCTTATTTTCATAATGGATCAATTTGGACAGATTTAGTTCCTATACAAAATGTGCCACCATTGTTGACAATGCACAAAGCTGGGCTTCAAAATATTAAACCAGAATTATCATAGATATTAAAAGGGTTAACCCATTTATAATGTATGCCAATATAAAACAAGAAGCCATTGAATATTTTGAAAGTAATTTGACCGGAATCAGACAACAGCAGCAACATCTTCCAGTTAGTTAGTTTCAAAATATTCAACAGAGGCCTTAGATTCTAAAGAATTTGTCAATCCTGGTCATCAAGTTAAAGAACTTACACAAGTAAAGAACATTCTACCTGCTGTGTTAGAACAGGCCTGACTGGTTGAGTCTGGTGACTCGATGACCATAATCCCACTGCATAATCGGGGGTGTTGCAATGTAATCTGTTCTTGTGTACCTTAATGAAAGCAAACAGAGTAATGTCAAGCATCGTGGTCAATATTGATCAAAGTTGCATTAGTATGGTAATAATGATACGATAGTAAGGTGGTTCCTTTTTAGCAATAATTGTTATTAATTCTCAACAGCATGTTTGAATATGGTTATCAATTATGATGCAAACTAGATGCAATGACGGTTTTATTAAGCCACCAACAACTTTCAGTAAAATTGTTGATATCTGCAAAAAAAACCTGCATTCAGACGGTTAAGATGTTTGACGAAGCTTCCAATGTAACAACTATGATGTTTTCCAACAAGTAAATACGACATCTTTTTACAACACATGTAACTGATAATATGCAGCAACAGCTAGTTAAATTAATTTCAAAAATATTCAACATGACCATTCATACCTCATTAAGAATGTTTAATGCTTGCAACATTTTATAAAACTGTTAGATGATTAGTTAAGCAATACATTGCAAAAATAATCCTATTTGGTAATATTATTCGGTGACATAATTGTCATTATGAATGCCAGCAAGCCAGCCAATGTTTTAATTTAAACAAGGCATTGCAAGCAATACAAATCCCTCGATTCCTACTTTTGCTAAACTGACATGTAAGGAATCTGGGCAATTCACTTGTCTGCTCCCTATAACTGATATATGTGCTTACATTACCCTTGTTGCAAGGGGTGACGTCAAATTAACCAAGTTAGTATTTAGGGTGATAGCTTTGGAAATTATTGATGGAAACGTACAATATGAATACAGAGGCCAAATTCGAATTCCGTCAATTTACTTAGTTTACCCAGACTTGCCTCCACCATGACTTAATGAACCATGACTGCCATGACTTAATGAATGACAACCATGACTTAGCGAACCACTACCACCATGATTTAGTGAGCCACAACCATCATGACTTAATGAATCATGCTCACCATGATATAATGAACGACAAACATCATGACTTATTGAACCACAACCACCATGACTTAGTGAATCACAACGACCATGACATATTTTAAATGAACCATAACCACCATAACTTAGTGTACCATGACAATCATGATTTAATGACTACAATGACTTAATGAACCATGACCACCATGAAGTAGTGAACGACAACTATAATTCTATTTGGTAATACTATTCCCCTCAATTCCTGCTTTTGCTAAAATGATGTAATAATGACCATGACCACCATGACTTAGTGAACCACTACCACCATGATTTAGTGAGCCACAACCATCATGACTTAATGAATCATGATCACCATTATATAATGAACCACAAACATCATGACTTAGTAAACCACAACCACCAAGAGTTAGTGAACCACAACCACTATAACATAATGAACCACAACCACCATGACTTAGTGTACCATGACAATCATGATTTAATGACTACAATGACTTAATGAACCATGGCCACCATGAATTAGTGAACGACCACCATGACATAATGCACCATGACGACCATGACTTAATGAACCATAAGAACTATGACTTAATGACCCACAACCATCATGACTTACTAAACTACAACCAGCATGACTTAATGAATTACAACCACCATGACTTAGTGGACCAGGACCAGCATGACTTAATGAACCAAAATCACCATGACTTAGTGAACCATGCCTAGCATGACCACCATGACTTAATGAACCATGACCACAATGACTTAGGGAACCATGGCCATGACTTACTGAACCACGACCATTATGACTTAGTGAAACACGACCACCATGACTTAGTTGACCACGCCCATCATGACATAATTAACCACAACCACCATGACTTTGTCATGATTTTATGTCGAGATTCTCTCCTCCACTATGGGCTCAACAATTATATAGGCTTATTTTCATAATGTATCAATTTGGACAGAGTTAGTTCCTAAAATGTGCCACCATTGTTGACGATGCACAAAGCTGGGCTTCAAAATATTAAAAAACAATTATCATAGATATTTAAAGGGTTAACCCATTTATAATATAAGCCAATATAAGACAATAAGCCATTGAATATTTTGAAAGTAATTTGACCGGAATCAGACAACAGCAACAACATCTTCCAGTTAGTTAGTTTCAAAATATTCTACAGAGGCCTTAGATTCTAAAGAATTTGTCAATCCTGGTCATCAAGTTAAAGAATTAAGCCAAGTAAAGAACATTCTACCTGGTGTGTTAGAACATGCCTGACTGGTTGACTCTGGTGACTTATGATGACCATAATCAGAGGTGCTTGCAACATAATGTCTTCTTGTATACCTTAATGAAAGAAAACAGTGTAAAGTCAAGCATCATGGTCAATATTGGTCAAAGTTGCATTAGTATGGTAATAATGATATGATAGTACGGTGGTTCCTTTTAGCAATAAGTGTTATTAATTCTCAACACCAACAACTTTCAGTAAAATTGTTGACATCTGCAAAAACCCTGCAGTCAGATGGTTAAGATGTATCAAATTAGCCTGTTCAAACTCTAATATGAACACATCCTATGTAAACATTTAAGTTACCACACTGACGAATCAACCAAGGCCTGAAATTTGACGAAGCTGCAAATGTAACAACTATAATGATTTCGAACAAGTAAATACGACATCTTTTTACAACACATGTAACTGATAATATGCAACAACAGCTAGTTAAATTAATTTCAAAAATATTCAACATGACCATTCATACCTCATTAAGAATGTTTAATGCTTGTAACATTTTATAAAACTGTTAGATGATCAGTTAAGCAATACATTGCAAAAATAATTATATTTGGTAAGACTATTCGGTGACATAATTGTCATTATGAATGCCAGCAAGCCAGCCAATGTTTTAATTTAAACAAGGCATTGCAAGCAATACAAATCCCCTCGATTCCTGCTTTTGCTAAAATGATGTAAGGAATCTGGGCAACTCACCTGCTCCCTATAACTGATATACCGTATTTCGCTTAATAGTAGCCTACGCTCTAATAGAAGCCCACCTGGGCCTAACTTTGACATATGAGCTCCAATGATTTCTTAGCAGTTTCAAAACGGCAAAACTGTATTAGAAGCCCACCCCCTAAGTCAGCAGACTGTATAGGAAGATTTTTCTTAAGAGCAAATTTGTAAGAATAGCGTGTATAATAATAACAATCGTGTCACAGGGTGTGTCTACTTCAGACCGATCTCTGCCCTGATACATTCCCGTCCCCTCTAGAAGTCAATACAGGCCTCGGATTTGTAAATCTCGACCGCCTATTAGATTAATACTAATAGTAGGCCACATATGTTCAAGATTTTGTAGTCAAAATGTGCGTAAAACAGTCTTGGCGTGATTAAATACCTTCCTTATAAAAATATTTTAAGACCAAATTTATGTACCAAACAACAAGCATGGGAGAAAATGTGCATCAATTTTATAATGCTGATCGACGTTAAATGATCCAAATTGAATTATTACGAACGACAATATAGCCAGCTTCTTAAGTTGGCGAGCCAGCGGTTCCTGAGATGGGCAGCATCGTGTTCTCGCGAGATATTATACGCTAACGGGAGTTTATCAAATGGGTATGCGTTTTTTAACATCAGTATAATACGCAGTTCCTATTGCACAATGATAATATATAGATATTCCCGAGTTCCGAGTCCCCGATTCCAGAATATTTATATCCGAGTACTCGCTCTAAAATAAACTCTTCAATTGGAGGAGAATCACGTGATTTGTATTTTTTTGCGACGCCATTTTATATCAAATTGTGCATTAATTTTTATTTAATAAACGAGATATTCCCCAGTTCCGAGTCCCCGATTCCAGAATATTTATATCCGAGTACTCACTCTAAAATAAACTCTTCAATTGGAGGAGAATCACGTGATTTGTATTTTTTCGCGACGCCATTTTATATCAGATTGTGCATTAATTTTGATGTAATAAACAAGCTTTATTAAAGGATACGCAATATTTAGGCGCTCAAATCAAATAATTTCACTTCCCCGGTGATGTTTTGAGGTATACATTAAACATAGGCATAGGTGGTGGGAATTTTTACGGGAGAAAATATGGTGAATTTCCGTGGTATCAATTTTAGAAAACCTTTTTCGGAAAACTGTATATAAGCCCACCCCCTTTCTCAGAGATGTTTGGTTGGAAATTGAACACCTCTTGTCCTAATAGAAGCCTAGGCTACTATTAAGCGAAATACGGTGTGCTTACATTACCCTTGTTGCAAGGGGTGATGTCAAATTAACCAAGCTAGTATTTAGAGTGATAGCTTTGGAAATTATTGATGGAAACGTACATATGAAGAGGCCGAATTTGAATTTTGTCAATTTACTTAGTTTACCCAGACTTGCCTCCACCATGACTTAATGAAGCACGATCACTATGACTTAATGAACCATGACCTCCATGACTTAATGAATGACAACCATGACCACCATGACTTAGCAAACCACTACCACCATGATTTAGTGAGCCACAACCATCATGACTTAATGAATCATGCTCACCATTATATAATGAACCACAAACATCATGACTTAGTGAACCACAACCACCAAGGTTAGTGAACCACAACCACCAAGGCTAGTGAACCACAACCACTATAACATAATGAACCACAACCACCATGACTTAGTGTACCATGACAATCATGATTTAATGACTACAATGACTTAATGAACCACAACCACCATGAATTAGTGAATGACCACCATGACATAATGCACCATGACGATCATGACTTAATGAACCATGAGAACTATGACTTAATGAACCACAACCATCATGACCACAATGACTTAGGGAACCACAACCATGACTTACTGAACCACAACCATTATGACTTAGTGAAACACGACCACCATGACTTAGTTGACCACACCCATCATGACATAATCAACCACAACCACCATGACTTTGTCATGATTTTATGTCAAGATTATAAAGGCTTATTTTCATAATGGATCAATTTGGACAGATTTAGTTCCTATTCAAAACTTGCCACCATTGTTGATGATTCACAAAGCTGGGCTTCAAAATATTAAACAAGAGTTATCAGAGATATTAAACGGGTAAACGCATTTATAATATAAGCCAATATAAGACAATAAGCCATTGAATATTTTGAAAGTAATTTTACCGGAATCACACAACAGCAGCAACATCTTCCAGTTAGTTAGTTTCAAAATATTCTACAGAGGCCTTAGATTCTAAAGAATTTGTCATTCCTGGTGATCAGGTTAAAGAATTAAGACAAGTAAAGAACATTCTACCTGCTGTGTTAGAACATGCCTGACTGGTTGACTCTGGTGACTTATGATGACCATAATCAGAGGTGCTTGCAACATAATATCTTCTTGTATACCTTAATGAAAGAAAACAGTGTAAAGTCAAGCATCGTGGTCAATATTGGTCAAAGTTGCATTAGTATGGTAATAATGATACGATAGTAAGGTGGTTCCTTTTTAGCAATAATTGTTATTAATTCTCAACACCAACAACTTTCAGTAAAATTGTTGACATCTGCAAAAACCCTGCAGTCAGACAGTTAAGATGTATCAAATTAGCATGTTCAAACTCTAATGTGAACACATCCTATGTCAACATTTAGGTTACCACACCGATGAATCAACCAAGCCCTGAAATTTGACGAAGCTGCCGATGTAACAACTATGATGATTTCCAACAAGTAAATACGACATCTTTTTACAACACATTCTTAATGAGGTATGAATGGTCATGTTGAATATTTTCGAAATTAATTTAACTAACTGTTGCTGCAGATTATCAGATAAACTAAGTAAATTGATGGAATTCAAATTTGGCCTCTGTATTCATATTGTACGTTGTGATACTATCGTATCATTATTACCATACTAATGCAACTTTGACCAATATTGACCACGATGCTTGACTTTACACTGTTTTCTTTCATTAAGGTATACAAGAAGGCCAAATTTGAATTCCATCAATTTACTTAGTTTATCTGATAATCTGCAGCAACAGTTAGTTAAATTAATTTCGAAAATAGTCAACATGACCATTCATACCTCATTAAGAATGTTTAATGCTTGCAACATTTTATAAAACAGTTAGATGATCAGCTAAGCAATACATTGCAAAAATAATTCTATTTGGTAATACTATTGGGTGACATAATTGTCATTATGAATGCCAGCAAGCCTCGATCCCTGCTTTTGCTAAAATGACATGTAAGGAATCCGGGCAATTCACTTGCCTGCTCCCTATAACTGATATATGTACTTACATTTCCCTTGTTGCAAGGCGGTGACGTCAAATTAACGAAGTTAGTATTTAGGGTGATAGCTTTGGAAATTATTGATGGCAACGTACAATATGAATACAGAGGCCAAATTTGAATTCCATCAATTTACTTAGTTTACCCAGACTTGCACAGTTTTCGAGTAGATAAATATAGCCACATGGCTATAAAAATTCTTACACCCTACATCATAGCCAACCATGGCATCAGGCATGTCAGTAGCAGTGCTCTGCTGGATGCTGGCAGTTTCATGATTTCATAGGCGACTCTTAAGCCTTTATTGGTCAAATTTAATCCAGAAAATTAGATTGTTAATCCTTGGATGTTCATTTGCATGACAAGAGAAGACTATGCTTGGAAATTTACTGAGCCAGGCATTATCTAGTGGCAAATTAAAAAAAAAAGTTTTCTCTTGTCCTGCAAATAGACATTCTTCAAGACCACTACAGAGGCTGATTTTGGATGGCTTGACCATCAAAGGGTTAATGTTGTTCTCATACTTGACAAGCAAATCCATCCATCTGAAAAGCAATGTTATGCAAATGAGTATAGTTTTCATAGCAAAAATAAATAGTCTTGCTATGGTTAGGCTCGGCAATGGATGTATATGGTTAGTTTAGCCAATGACTAGACTATGGCTGGCTAAAAGTTAAACTAATTCCTGCTCAACTTGAAATATTTCTACAAGTTAAATTTATTTAAGATTAAAATATTTCGACCCAAATCAATGAAGACATATTTTCTATTTTTCAAGCTCTTATATAAACATACACATTTTTTACAGATACAATGTTCTAGTGAAATTACATTCAACGAAAGTTTCCTATAACATTGTATCTGTAAAGAATTTGTTGTATGTTTATATACACCTGTGCAAAAGTTAAGCACCACCCTATTTTTACGCACATGCGAGGGTATATTCATGTGCTATGAAGAAAGCAATAGCATAAACATTTATGTACCCATCCATCTTAGTGCAAGAGGTAATAATGCAACTAGAGGAATGCTGATTATGATGGTGGGGAAACACTGTATGTTTTTGTTTGAACTTGAAAACGAGGCCTGAATATGGTTACGTTGACACAACTGACAACTATTGCCCTACAGTTGACACACGTGGCTAGATTGTCATTAATGGTGTCTGAAAACGAAGTTTAACATCTGTGCACGAGTTTGAGACTCATTATTAATACCGGGTATATCCACCTTGTGCCTGGATGACAGCCTGGACACGACGTCTCATGCTGGTCACCAACCGACTGATACGCCATTGTGGTATTCGTTGCCATTCAAGATGGAGTGCGTCTGTTAATTCCTGTAGGTTCTGCAGAGGAGGATCCCTCCTCACCATGTTTCCCAGAATGTCCCAGATATGCTCAATAGGGTTCATGTCAGGGCTCCTTGCTGGCCATGGTAGGGTTTCGATGGCATTGTGGCGGAGGTATTCATGCACAGCTCTAGCACGATGTGGTCGGGCGTTGTCATCCATGAATATAGGGTGGGTTCCAGGTGCATGATTTACAAAATGAGGGACCACAACTCTATCCAGTATGGAATCTTGATATCTTTGTCCATTTAGTTTTCCAGGTACAGTCAACAGATCCAGCTTACAATCAAATGAGATGCACCCCCATATCATAACGGAACCTCCACCAAATGGAACTTCTTCCATGATGTTACGTTGGTCGTACGCCGTGCGTCTGGACATCCATACACGAGTTCGACCATCTGTGGCATGAAGCAGGAACCGACTTTCATCGGACCAGTGTACCCGTCTCCAGGATCTCATGTTCCAGTGTCTTCTTTCGTTGCACCACCTCAGACGCTCCTCTTTGTGGTGTGCAGTGAGGAGAGGACGTCTGACAGGTCTCCTAGCTTTCATGCCAGCAGCATACAGTCTCCTTTTGACGGTAGACATTGACACTCTGTTGCGCGTTTCCCATTGCTGGCTGAGCACTCTGCTGTTGGTGAATGGAGATCTCCTAACAAGGCGTACTAGGGCTCGATCATCACAGGCAGTAGTCTTCTTCGGTCTTCCAGATCTAGGCCTGTCCTTCACCTCGTTAGTTTGCCCATGTTTTGCAATCAAACGACTGATTACACTATGGTTAATGTTCAGCTGTCTGCCAATCTCTCTGCATGACATACCAGTGGTATGCATGCCTATGATTTGCCATTTCACACGATCACTTAACCTTCGTCTTGCCATAGCGGTTCACAATCAAGAGCTAATTCTCTCTGTACAAATAAACCACGGTCATGAACACAAAATTCCTAATCTTGTCGCCTAAATCTGTATGTAATGTTCTACACCTCAAACTGGACTTTTACATAACTGAACACGTGTGCTGTTTCCCGCCACGCACGGACATCAAGCGGCGTGAAGTCATGCATGCATGTGCATTTCGTACTTGGAATTATGTCAGCTAACGCGGGGACAAAAAGTATGGCAGCCTAGTTGTACCATCATGTTTCTACGTTCTATTGTTTTTGCTGGTGCTTAACTTTTGCACAGGTGTATATGAGAACAAGAAAAATAGAAAATATTTCTTCATTGATTCAGGTGAAATTACATTCAACGAATGTTTCCTATACATGTTGCTGCCAAGTCAACCATATCCTGCCAGCTTAAGTCGCCGATTTCAGTCCAGAGACTCATTCAAAATGGCATCAACATAACTCTGGACTGTCTGATGCATTTCCGGTTGAGGCAACAGCTTGCCATAAAAAATCTGTGCCTGTCCCAGGAACTATCCTGGGATCTTTGGAGGTGAAGGGTGCAAGCAACGAGAGGGAGCTACGTGTAGCAAGGCCATCCTGAGGAAGAGCAGGCTAAACTGCCCTAGCCTGCCAGGAAAGCCGCACAGCGAGGTAAGCCTGGCACCGGCAGAGGTGGCGGTGGTTCTGGTCGTGGAGAGCTAAGCTGAGGGTGCAGCTCCCACAAGGACCACAGTACTGTCAGGGACAGCTCCGGAGACAGTACCAATCTTGGATTGCTTGGTTCAATCACAGTCTCTAGTGGCTCCTGTAGGAGTTTGGGTTGGCCTGGTTGGTGCGGATGCCCGCCATACCGAATCCCTCAGGTAAATGAAAGATTCGTTATGGAAGGCATGGAACGGGGTTTCATGCTATTGCCCCAGCATGGTTCCATGGCTGCAGCTCTTGGAACAGCCATATCTCAAGCCATGTCAGCTCTCGTGGGTCCATATTGTTACCATAGTGCCAATGGCTAGACCTCATATGTTGGCTTTTTCGGAAGCCAGTAGCCAAGCATACCGAAGACTGGAATGGCACATGCCAATGGCTGGTAGGCGTCAAACCGGAACTCCGTGTAGATCTGTCGGCTACCTCACAGGTTCCACGCCTGTGCCTATCCACATGATTTTGTCATGTATACAATCGGAGATGGAGGGGAATATTCTTCTGAAAACAGCTTTCAAAAGTTCAAATATAGTTTGTAAATCTATAGAGAATGCACTCTCATGAAAAAATTATTAATACTGTTGTTGGATTGTACTATTAATAATAATCTACCAAGCAAAGGGGATCTCTTGAAACAACTTATGAGGCTCTCTTAGTCCGCTTGTGGCAGTAAGGTCTCTGATAGCGCTGTTCATGACTAAGACTGGGGAGACACCGCAAGATCGCCAACAGCGCTCTCCATTGAGTTGAGAAGAGTTCTGAGGTTATTTCAGCCATTCACTCAGGTGTAGAAAATTCTTTGGAGTTGCCACTCTGTAACGTTCGTATGTTTCCATTGCACTTGCGACCATCTGAGCCACTGAACATTTAAGATGTGCTTTATAGGATGATCGTGCTGTATGACCGTGTCAAGATTCTTAACATCCATGAATTTGCTGATACATTGTCTTTCTCTGAGGATCCAGTGTTCAGTGATGACCGTCTGAATGATGGCTGTCTCTTCATATGTCTAGAGTTTCTTCCCACCATGCATAGCTCAGCGAGCAGGACACGAGTTAACGTGAGTGATGAAATCAGTGAGTTCATCCACTGGCTCTTTGAGAACATCTATCACTGACCAAGTGGCTATTACCATGAGCCACACCAGCTGCTCAAGGTTTCACACCGCAAGTGTCATGACACCTTGGAGACTCAGCCAGGCAGGCAATGTGGCAAATATTCGGCGTGTGCCCTTCGATGAACCTGTTCTGAACAGAGTGCACTAGGCGGATGTGCTTTCCCTTCTGCATGACCATGTGGGATACACCTACAAGTACGCCTTCACGATCATTAATGTGGCCAGCAGGGATCCACGGGCCGGGTGGAAGCCATGTTCCAGAGTGTCTATGAGGATCCACAAGATTCTCTCCAGTAGCCATAGTTGCTGCAGGTTGAGAAGGGCAAGGGGATTAGAGGTGAAAGCCCTTATGCACAAACATGGTGTAGTAGGTGGGTCATCATGTGCCAAAGCAAGCATCAAGTGATGGAACCAGACACTGGCAGAGAGGCTGTTCTCACATCAATATGCTTAGGAGATTCCAATAGAGGTCACTTGACCGATTGGCCAGCCTCCCACAAGAACTATTCACCACTCTTCTGTTAGCAGTGGCTGTGGAGGAGCAGGGCAGCCTTCTATCTGATGCCATAGTTCACTAACTGTATTAGCCTGTTGAGCTGGAAGGTGGTCGATGGCGTGTGACTAAACGAAGTCAGATTTCTTTTTTTCATGCGAGAGTAGTTATACTTACCTCCCCTTTGTCAGTAAATGCGGCGGAGGGAGGCGAGGTCAAAAGATCAGCATTTTTGCGCACTAACATCTGAAATTGTGTAACACACAATCGGGAAATGATTGAACATCGGCTAACACCACCGATGGTTGAGAGTAATGACCGTATGTCAAATGCACTCCCCCACCCCTCCCTTTGGGAAAGGAGAAGCTATGACTTCAATGTCCCGTATGCTCTCTAAGTACTGGTGCAAAGTACTATAGGACATGAGACGCAAGGGCTTCATTTTCGTATGCTCTCAGTAAATGAACCACAAAAAAACATGTACCATCACCATTTTAGAGAAAACAGGTAAAAATGTGACAACAACATTATGTAACAACAAGTTAAAAATCTAAGCCGTGTCCATCCAGTTCCCTTTTGGTGAAGAACAATGATACACGTTTATGCGATTGTTACCATAATTAAAATGTGCTGTCTGAAGACAGTGAGCACACCTTATCTACATTATATACACCTGATCATCTTTTGAGAATCGATAAGGCAAGAGGATTTGTGGTGTCACAGAGGTAATGGTCGGTAAAACTTGACTCACAGTGCCACTGGGCTACCGACAATGTCATCTACTGGTACCCCATTAAACAGGGCGGTGGACACCACTACGCCATGCACACTGTGAGCCTTGGCTAAGTCAACTTGATTACCAGTGGCTGATTTGTGGCAAAACTGGATACATTCCACAATCCATCTAGAGATAGTGTCTTTTGAAGCCCGGCCATGGGGTTCAATATATGACAACTATAACGAAGTGGGGTCCATCCACCATTCCTGGGTACATTGTTTGTACCTATTTAATACGTGGACTGGACACCAAGCTTTTGAACTAGGATCAAATCTGATCAATGCTGGTAAAATAATAGGGTGACGTGAGTATTTCAGTGACTGGTTCTTAGCCATTAAATTAATCCTAGGTAGAAGCCTAAGGCCTTGTAACCACAAAATGGTCTGCCTCGGCGGACAAGGCATGAATTTCGCTTCTCCGCCTTGCAGAGGCTGCAGCAATTAAAAATACGGCCCTGTAAGCATTATTAACTCTCTTAATGCTACAGTCCCAGAAAACTGAATTTCAAGACAATGATACAGGCAAACTGTTGAATATTTTAAAATTAATTTGACTGGAAGCTGTTGCTGCAGCAACAGCTCCCAGTCAAATTAGTTTCAAAATATTCAACAGAATATTAATTTATCAACCTTGATGTGTACATGCATCGTTAGGTTTAATCATATGTAATGTAGCAAAAGTATGTCACACCTGGTTCTACAATTCAATATGATCAACTCTTTTAATCCCCAACAAGTATTGGATTCATTGAAGTATTATTATTAACATAAAACATGTTGCTGGTGCACTTTTTCTATTAAGTATTGCTATGTTAAAAATAATTCTAAGAATAAATAATGCAATTTACACAATGAGATGGGAAATGAAGTTTCTGGGTAAGTATCGGAAAATTTTCCATGCTAAATTTTCCGACTTACATCATTAACCATGGCCAAGTGAGCTGATGGCATGACAATTGTCTGTCCGGTGTCTGGCCATCAACTTTATCACTTTCATGACAAAGCTGGCCTCTGCAGTGGTCTTGAGGAATGCCCAGCAGGCCAAGAGGAGACTTTTTGAAAATTTAACATTGGAATGACAGTGGTAAATATTCAAAAAAAGTGTCATTTCCTTATTGAATATCCTTTTTTAGGCCAATATGAGACTATTCTTGAAGATTTACCACTGGAATGGCTGGCTCTGTCATTCCAGTGTTAAACCTTAAAAAATAGTCTCCCGTATTTTGATTTTCCTGACCAAATTTGCTCATTAAAGGGTTAATTTACTTCTCAAGAACCACTGGGCCAATTTCAAATATATGTCGGCAGAAAACATCCTTAGGACATAGAGATCCAAATTTGTGCAAACGAAGCTGATCGGCCAATTTGGCCAGAGGCCATGTTGGACCTTGGCCGATCTTTAGAAACGTCTTTAAGAATCTTATTTGAAACCACTTGGGGGAATCGATTCAAAACTCATGAAAGATCATATAGGGCAAAAGCTGAACCAAGTTTGTTCAAGGCAACTTATAGCCAAAACGACTTCTCCAGACCCGCTGAGCAGATCTGGCCAAAATTTTGGATATATGATTAGAGACTAATGGCTATTAAAGTTTGTTTAAAGGAATGTAGAAAAATATGGCCGCCAAGGTTTAATCAAAATGTAGCATGTTTGGTGGCCATATCAGATTTTTTCCCAAAATGGGTCTTATATAGGTTTTTGGATATGCTGATTTCAAATTTCCACTTTCAAAACTGTAGGATAAACCATTTGGCAGCCATCCTGGATCTTTTTCCTGCAAGAAACTCCCATGCTAAAGCAATAGGAAATTTCAAATGGTTTCTCAGCCACTTTGTGCAGTGGCCATCTTATATTTTGGCCGATCTTTAGAAACTTCTTTAAAAATGTTCTCCGAAACCACTTGGGGATTGATTCAAAAGTCATGAAATATCATCAGAGGCAAGAGATGATTCAAGATTGTTTAAGGGAACTTGATTGGTGGAATGCTTCAGTGTAAAAAACATGGCCACCATCGACCAATCAGATTTCAGCATTTTGGCAGACCATTTGACCTTCGAGCTTTTGTTTGTTAATGGAGTCTAACAGTGAAACTGCTAAAAATTTTGTTTGCGTAAGATGCGACTTCACACACTTGAATCTGATTCATGGATCGGGTTGTTCAATTGAAGCCGATTGGTCAATTTGATTGGCAGTCATCTTGGATTTTGCGCTATTTTCCACCTACCATTTGTGTTTTTAAAAACAGGTTTCTCTGTTCTTGCCAATTTCTTTAAGTTACTATTTGTAGGTGTTTCTAGTTCCGGTAGCCATCGTGGGTTTTCCGAAATATAAAATCATATAAAAGCTTGATATACAAAAATCTCACTAGCCAATGTTCCAGGTGAATGATTTCATATTGCTGGTGCTGTTGTTTACTGTTAAAATCATGAGTATTATATTCCATCAATTAATTGGTATTGCTTATGTTATTGTTACACTCGTTACCATGGTATATTTATTATTAGTTATTACTATTATTTACTGATATTATTATTATTACCATGCTTCCTATGTATTTTTAGATGATAGATTAATGGAACTATTCTTAATAGCATAGTATATTCCTGTGTAACATTTCTTATCTTGGAGGTGATAATTTAGCTTTCTTCAAAAATCAATTTGACCAACCTTCCATTTATTAGTTGACAGGAACACTCAATTTCTCCTTGTTTTATTTTGGCACCTATTCGTTCTTCACTGATGTGGCTACAAATGCATAAAGTTCTGTTTTAAGCACAATGCATCAGAGGGTGGGTATAAAAACTATACTATACTATACAAAGAGTTTGAGTGGTTAATTATTATGAAGTACAAGTGAGCGCCTCGCCTCTACTTACTAGGTTATTCACTAATATGAACACACATTCAGTATGCTGGTTTCAGCATCAGAGGGTGTGTACACAATCTATGATACACAATGTGTGCATATATATTTGGTTCCATCTGTACTTATTCACTAATATGAACACACATTCAGTATGCTGGTTTCAGGAGTGGAATTGACCAGTTTTAGTCATAAATCAAGTTCAAAATATTTATTCCCTGATATCATGAATATATATATATATATATTTATTTTTTTTATTGAAATTTTTATGCGGTATCATCATGAGTTCCATCTCTTGTGAAAGGGAACGCATAACCTCGAGACATATCAGCTGCATGGCCTTTGATGATAAATGTGGTATGTCAGTATTCAAGACCCTTTAGCTTTCTCAACATCCAATTCTTTCAAAATTTAATTATCTTCAGAATTCCTTGAAAATTTCTGTTTTCGGGGAAGAAGGTACACGATCAATCTGCTTGACTTGATTCCTGCTTATTTAATCGGTGCCTATTTGCTGACCATGTGAAAATTATTTTTGAAAACTAACCACTGGAATGACTGAGCATGTTATCGAACCAGTTATCCCAATAGTAAATTTTCAAATATAATTTTCTCAATAAATCTGGAATTGAACGTATTAATAATTTGGAAAATAGTGTCATTTTCATTACATAAATGACAACTGTATTCAGTGTTGTATTTAATTCAATGTCACTAAACAAGGGCATCTTTGAATTGTGATGTCATATGAAGTATATGAGTAGATTTCACAACACATCCATTAATTAGGCCAGATCCAATAATGGGGGGGGGGGGTTACTTCAGCGTTTCATTTTGTTCAATACGTCGATTATGCCATTTGGGTTCAATGTAATCAATGTATTATAAAAATTCTGGAGATAAAACATCTTTTGTTTATTTCATTGACAGGTATATCTTTGGCCACCATCATCAGAACTGTCAGTTAGTGAGGAAATATTCCAGCCTATGCCTAGTACTCTCCAGACAGTGGATGATGATCATCTTCTGATGATGAACACCTGTGTCTCGTGCCTCTACAGCACCATAGATGCAATCCCATCTCTAAACCTTTAGCACTCATAACAGCCAAAAATGGCTTCTGCCATTGTCTTGAGAAATGTCCTTTTGCAGACCAAGAGAAGACGATTTATGAAAATTGACCACCAGAATTATGGGCTTGATAAGCGAGACTGTGTTTCAAGTTATAAATTTTCAAAAATCGTCTTCTGGTCTGCAAATTTAGTTTTTGAGAAAGTTTTTTTCTTGAACAAATTCAAGGGTTAAAGGGTGATGGAGTTAGTGTGTGATACTATTAATATTATTCAAAGCATGGCAGCGTTACTTCTATTATCATACTTTGATTACTGCCCACAACTGACATGTTACAATTTGTATACTTTTAGAGGCTTAAACTGTGTGCCTACATGTAATGAAATGAAATAAATCTGAACTTGCCCCTATATATATATATATATATATATATATATATATATATATATATATATATATATATATATATATATTGTATTTATTGCCAAGTCACTAATCAAGTGGCATCTTTGAATTGTGATGTCATTTGAAACATATGAGTAGATCATTAATTAAGCCAGATCCAATAATGGGGGGTTTACTTCAGTGGTCAATGGAAGTGATGAACTCTTGTCCTACAATGACATGGGTGGGCCTGTTCAGAAGTCCCTTAGATATCTTATAGATGGTATAGTAAAGAAATGTCTTCATTCAGAATCACACATTTCATACAAATAGAGAAATACATGACACGGAAACTTGAGTGTTTCATTTGTCCAGTACGTCGATTATGCCATTTGGGTTCAATGTAATCAATGTATTATAAAAATTCTGGAGATAAAAAAATCTATTGTTTATTTCATTGACAGGTATATCTTTGGCGATCATCATCAGAACTGTCAGTTAGTGAGGAAATATTCCAGCCTATGCCTAGTACTCTTCAGACAGTGGACGACGATCATCTTCTGATGATGAACACCTGTGTCTCGCGCCTCTACAGCACCATAGATGCAATCCCATCTAATATAAAACAAGCTTATGTTTATACTATATGCCGTCTTTGTTTTCTTTGAGGACACTTTGATCAATTATACATAAAACTTGTATCCAATAATACTTCATTGTGGGACATAGTAAAAGTGCAATATTGCTCGATTATGTTAAACTTATGGTAGAACTTAAGCATATTAAAATCTATTGTTTATTTCATTGACAGGTATATCAGAACCGTCAGTTACTGAGGAAATATTCCAGCCTATGCCTAGTACTCTCCAGGTAGTAGACGACGATCATCCTGTGTCTCGCTCCCCTACAGCACCTTAGATGCAATCCCATCTCTAACGCTTTAGCACTCATAACAGCCAAAAATGGCTTCTGCCATTGTCTTGAGAAATGGCCTTTTGCAGACCAAGAGAAGACTATTTATGAAAATTTACCACCAGAATGGTGGGTTTGATAAGCATTTGTAAATTTTCAAAGATCGTCTTCTGGTCTGCAAATGCAGTTTTTATGAGAAAATTCAAATTTTCTTGAACAAATTCAAGGGTTAAAGGGTTAAGGAGTTAGTGTGTGATACTATTAATATTATTCAAAGCGTTACTTCCATTGTCATACTTTGATTACTGCCCACAACTGACAAGTTACAATTTATTTCTTGTTATAGCACAAGCTAAGCTATAAAACTTCAATCCATCAATAGGTATATATAAGATCTTTGGGTTTAAGGCTTGACTGGGCTTAAGCCCCTATTAAAGTGCCTGTAAATATGCTTAGGCCCTTTAGTCCAAAAAGATTTTGAAGGTAATTTGACTAGAAGCTGTTGCTACCGTAGTCAAATTAATTTCAAAATGTTCAGCAGGAGATTTTCTACATCATATATAATTGTTTGTATCTGGGCTGTAGAGCAGCAAAACATAAACCCATTTTAACCCATATCCACTTTGATCATATAATTGATTACGCATTGGATCTCTCAGAAAGATCAAAGGAGACAAATACAGACATTGCTTAATTGTTTTATATCAACTTACATCTGTTTCAATCAAATTCCTTTCAAATTATTAGCAGAGCCAAACAGAGCAATGTACAGTTTTAATTGGCCTTGAATGAGTAGTCTTCTAACTGTTCATGTTATCTAGTCAATACGACATTTCACATCTCCGAGCTACCGCTGCTCTATCAAGAATTATCCAAATCTCTGTCTAACTCTTGTAATAATCATGCACATGTATGTCATTCTACTGAATAGGAAAGCCCTTTTAATGTAAGCTATTTGTTAATATCATTTTTAAGAAGGATGGACATGTCAGTGCCAGAACAATATAACAACTTTTTTTAGTGTTTATCTCGCAATGCTGTGTTGACGGGATAGTTAGGTCTCATGAGCAACATAAAGCAGAGACAGTCAGCATAGTGTGTAAAACTTCATAATGGGTCGGTGTTGATGGGAAAGATGGTGTGTCCACATGGTCCAGAGTGTCTCGTGATGTACTTGTAGATGAACTTGTCACAGTTGTCTGAGAAAATCAATGTTGTAGTAATGGGAACAGTATATTTGCTATGATTTCAGCAATTCAATTTTAGTGTTTTCGTTTGATGACTGTTAACTTATAGTACTTTGACAAGACCACCCATCATACGTCATTAAAATACCATATTAACAGTATTTCTATAAGCATGTGTTTCAGATCTCGCTAGTCACCTTGTTTACAGTTATTGGAATGTGCAGACAACACCCGTATCTGAGATCTTCACCATCTTCATCTCGTAGCAATGACCTCGAGGGATGTGTCTCACTCGTATATCGTCGCCTCGTGTGAGAAAAATGTTTGGAGAATTCATCATCTTCATATCTTGATCATGTACCTCGACACACAGCTTCGACAAAATTAACAGGTATATAGCGAGAATAGTCAAAATAGTTTCAAAATATTCAACATAATATTTCTTATTGAAAATGATTTAATATATTTAGATTTTCTGGTTCACTGCTCACATGCACCAATGGAAATAACCCATGCGATTTAAAAATAAGCAGCTTATATGTGAGATGGATAATGTATTTCTGAAAACTCACCTAATATGGCTGATTCCTTTTAACACCTCGTATCAACAGCGCCTTAAAATGCTAGTTATCTCAACCCTTTAATGGTCAAGATTTTTCAAGAAAATTGAAACTGATCTTTTAATTTACCTCTGCAAAAGCCATAACTGTGCCCATTTACTGACCATTTGAAGACTATTTTTTGAAAACTAAGCACTGGAATGACTGGAGTGGTGATCGAGACAGTGACATGCCACTGGTAAATTTTCAAATATACCCTTCTCTTGGCCTGCAAATTGACATTCCTCAAGACCACTACAGATACTGTGAAAGAGCAGATATCTTAGGGCTGATTCTGGGTTGACCATTTAAACATAAGTCGAATTGGAAAAGTCGCTATCAGGTTAATACATATTATGTTGAATGTTTTGAAACTAATTTGACTGGGCCGGTAACAACAAGTTCTTGTCGAATAAGTTTCAAAATATTCAGCAGCTTACCTGGGACTTCATTGTTCAATGGATTAAACAATTGTAGTGGAAAAACAGAGCTATAAATCAGAAATGGAATGTATTAAAGGTGAATATTCACACCAAAGCACTTGAAAATACAATTGTTAAAATTATATACTTTTAGAGGCTTAAACTGTGTGCCTACATGTAATGAAACAAAATAAATGTGAGCAATCCGCTATATTAACTTCACAATTAAAAAATTATATTAATTTATACTGATTGAAATCATCTTGTTAAGATTTATTTCGTTTCATTACATTGAGATATAGAATTTAAGCTTCTAAATGTATACAATTTAAATAATTTTATTTATAGCATTCTGTTGTGAATATGCACCTTTAATTACTTCGTAAAATAGTTTTATTTCCATTACATAAATGACAACTGTAGTCAGTGTTGTACTTAATGCTAAGTCACTAATCAAGGGGCATCTTTGAATTGTGATGTCATTTGAAACATATGAGGAGATCTCTCATCACATCCATTAATTAGGCCAGATCCAATAATGGAGGGTGGTGGTGGGGGGGGGTTACTTCAGTGGTCAATGGAAGTGATGAGCTCTTGTCCTACAATGACATGGGTGGGCCTGTTCAGAAGTCCCTTAGATATCTTATAGATGGTATAGTAAAGAAATGTCTTCATTCGGAATCACACATTTCATACAAATAGAGAAATACATGACATGGAAACTTGAGTGCTTCATTTGTCCAATTCGCCATTTGGGTTCAATTTAATCAATGTATTATAAAAATTCTGGAGATAAAAAATTTGTGTTTATTTCATTGACATGTATATCTTTGGCCATCATCATCAGAACTGTCAGTTAGTGAGGAAATAATCCAGCCTATGCTGAAGCACTCAAATTTTCTTGACAGACCTCAAAGGCAGTGAACTATTCTCCAATCCACAGTTCTCTCTTCATCAGCTGATTGAGCAGTACGATTCCGTGCTTGGTCAACTACTAAACAAACATGCTCCTGAAAAAACACGTACGATTGTCTTACGTTCCTCTGCACCATGGTACAGCTCCGATATTTCAGCTGCAAAAAAGGTGTCTAGGCAACTCGAGAGAAGATGGAGAACTACTCGCTCAACATCTGATAGATTGTCTTTTCAGGCTCAGAGAACACGTGTAGTTAATATGTTTCATACAGCCAAATCAGACTACTATTCGAATCTCATCGAAACATCACCAGACCAGAAATCACTGTTTAAGGTCATTGATGAACTCCTCCATAGGAAAGCTAAACCCAAATTGCCCACTCATATGGATGCTGTCGAAGTAGCCAATCGGTTCAATACGTTTTTCTCTGAGAAAATTGCTAACATCCGCAATAATCTTGACAATCAAAAGCCAGTAGTTATGGATGACAATGAGGCAATTAATCAACCGCCAATACTCGAAAGCTTTGCACTAGCTACTGAGTCCGAGATCACTAATCTCATTGTGTCATCCCCAAGCAAAACGTGTTCACTAGATCCTATACCAACATCAATAGTAAAGCAACATGTGCACATTCTTACACCAATAATCACTAACATCGTGAATATGTCTTTAACAGACGGTGTTTTCCCATCTATCATGAAGAGTGCCTTAGTTACGCCATTGCTGAAAAAATCTTCACTAGACCCTGAACAATTACCGACCGATTTCGAATTTAACATTTCTGTCTAAGCTCGTTGAAAAGCTTGTGTCTACCAGAATAACTGTGCATATGCAACAGAATAAATTGTCCGAAAAATTCCAGTCCGCATATCGAGAGAACCACGGTACGGAAACTGCCTTGTTACGGGTCCAAAATGATATTCTGAGATCATTAGATAATCATAACGCAGTTTTTCTCGTATTATTAGATCTCTCAGCCGCGTTCGATACAATCGACCACGAGATACTATGTGAACGACTGAGGAATAACATCGGCATCAGCGGTACAGCCTTAGCCTGGATAAAATCATATCTTACGGACAGACATCAATCAGTGTGCATTGACAAATCATTAAGTTCCAGCATTCGGCTAAAGTATGGTGTCCCTCAAGGATCGGTCCTCGGTCCCAGATTCTTTACTGTTTACTCTGCTCCTATAGCAGATATAGTGCGGCGACATAACCTTCAGGTGCATATGTACGCAGATGACACGCAGCTTTATCTAACATTTAAGCCTAACATACCTTGTCAGGAAACATCAGCTCTACAACAGGTCCGAACATGCGTCGCCGATATTAGCCGGTGGATGACCAAGAACAAGCTAAAACTCAATCCAGACAAGACTGAGTTCCTTATCATAGCGACAAATCAACAACGCAGCAAAATCGGCACTACGGAAGTTCAGTTAGTTGACAGCGTGATCCCGGCAACTACATCCGCTAGGAACTTGGGCGTGTATCTAGACCAGGCTATGAATATGGATGCACATGTAAGCTCTGTGTGCAAATCTGCGACTTACCATTTGCGTAACATTAATTCCATCAGAAATGTGCTGACATATCAGACCACAGAGACACTTGTTCACGCGTTTATCACATCACGATTGGACAATGGAAACAGTCTCTTATATG